>JAURVB010000674.1:0-336988 GCA_033002965.1 Piper betle
CCGACAGCCATTGCTGCCCGACTACTTTGTTTGACACCACCATCGGACCAAGCTCGTCGAGCTGGTGCCGATAGATCCCCTGATTGCCCCGTCCCGAATTATCGCCGGAAAATAGCCAGAACCACTGAAAAATTGGATTTGTGGGAAATTCGTCGGATCATCCGCCGAACGCACCCGGTCCAATCTGATCGGACTTCAGACGCCGCTAGGTACCGAATTCGAGTTTCGAGCCACGAAACGGAAACCCTAGCCGATCACTGATTTTCGACGACGCGAGGTATAATTTATTTTAACTTAATTATTTGAAAGTATTGATTATTAGAATTGCATGCTAGGATTGGTGAATTGTGTGTTATAATAATATATATAAATGTAGATTTGATTAAGGATAAAATATGAAATTTGTTTGATTGAGTGATGTTAAAAATGAAGGTTAAGAAACTAATTAGGGTAACTAGGTAATGATCATGATCTAATGCAAACTAGCCTAAGTAGACTTGCTAGAATTGATATAGGTTGATGTGTGTTGATTGATGCGTGATTGTGTTGATTGTGTGTGCATGCTATCGGATGTGTGATTCATCATGCGAGCGTTAGTTTTTAGCTTGATTGTGTAGGTACGGTGTAGGAGCTCGCCGCCTAGGCACGTGGACCCGTTTGGAGCTTCTACCAGGTTCGTTTAGGACTTGTTCTCTGTTTTTACGCTACTCTATTGTGTATTTGATTTATCATGTGCAGGACGAGTTAAGTGGTGTTTTATCGGATCCCACTTAACTCGGGCCATTTAGCCAACGATTTTCTGGATTAATAACCCTCGAGGATGAGATCCCTCGAGTTTGTTTTTGAACTTCAGATTTAGCTCACGATGCCTTCGGGCCTATTGTATAATCCCAACCCAAGCCTATATATGTATAGTTTTCGTGTTTTCAGTGAGAGATGCAATGAGGCAAATCTGACTGCCGTGCTACGCAAGCGGGCACGTGTGAGTCGATAGTGGGCTTTGGAATGGTGTGCGGGCCGTTTCATTCCCGAGGGATCCTGACCACTCCACCTTTGAGTTCCTCAAACCTGGAGAAGTGTGGAGGTTCACGGGTACTGCAATGCAGCACATGTCTAGACTTGTGGTTTCAAAGGGTACTAAAGGCGACTGCCTGAGAGTGCTCGGCCTTCATGCTCAAGGCCAGAAGTAATATGGAAGGTGTAGAGGGCGAAAAGGAATGAGATTTGATGCGAGAAGCGATAGAGAAATGGCTAAGGTATGAGAATGAGAAAGAAAGGGGGATGCTATCGACCCGAGGGCGACGACACCCATATGTGCCCTGATGAGAGTTCTTGAGGAAGTATATGGTTTTCATTCAACAGGAGAGTTTGCTCTCCTATGCCAGATTGTTATTAGTTATTTTTTGGGCCAGTAACACTTGTTACTGACGGTTTTTCTATATATATGTAGGTGAGAAATGCGAGGGATAAAAGCTGTCGGGACTACGGAGGAGCAGCACGAAACCGCGCACACATGTACTTGCCACGTGTAACGTATAATGATGGTGTGTTATTGCTATGTGAATGATAATTAGAATGTTTTTGTCTTGATGAATTACTTGTTATGAAATGAACGGATAGATGTGAAGGAGCAGGGAGCCTTGAGTTCAGCCTCGGCTTAGATGAAAACAAATTAGATAATAATGGAATGCCGCGGTAGATTGTTATGTTTTGTCATATTTTGATAAAATATTTATATACCTTTGTTGTGGACAGGTTGGCCCTTATTTCACTTTTAGGGGAAATTCTGTCCGTTTTTACGTAGTAGTATATATTTTCTTTTGGTTTCCCATTTATTGTTTTGTCTTGTTTTGCTTGTACATCATAGCATGCATGTAGGACCGCGTTAGAACCCAATTGTTCCCATGCATGCATTTCATGTTTACATCTCCATCTTGAGACGCCGAGGGCAGATCCGGGTCGGCTTAACCGAACCTAGTAGATTAGCAAACAGTTCAGTCGCCGGTGACATTTTCGGGTCGGTTCACGGGTGAGCCGAAACGGGGTGTTACACAACCCCTTGCTAGCCTAGTTTGAGCCTAGTCTTGTTAAGTTCATGTACTCGTTTGGCTCGGCTCAGTCCCTTTGCTAGCCTAGTCTAGTTGAGTTCATACACTCTCCTGGATTGGTTTAGTCCCCTTGCTAGCCTAGTCTAGTTGAGTCTACTCATTCGCCCAACTTGGTTTAGCTCACTTACTAGTCTAGTTGAATCCATGTACTCGCCTGACTCAATTTCGCTAGCTTGTTCACTTGACCCAATTGACTTGCATAATTCCACGTTATTGAGTTGAATTGCCGATTGAAGGCCGTTGTCTTGGTTAGTAATTAACTTTAACTCGACTAGCACAAGTTGGTCAACCGATTCCTTTTGTGCTCAATTGAATATTAATCAAGCTATATTTACTAAAGAGAATATTTAGACAGATTTAGTACACACTACGTGTATTACAAGTGACAAATATTCTTTCAAGTAATTACACTTGCCAAATTGTAATCATTGTCAAGTGACAGATTTGGGGCTTAAATCCCCATACTATAATGGAGTATGGGAAGGATCTTTTTAATTGAGGGGGTTTTTTCTAATTTTTTTACCTCAAAGCATTTATTAATAAAAATTTGAAATTGTGTCATTTTTCTGTGTAAATTTTGTACTTAGTAGTTAATTTAATGGCGCGATATATTTTAGCGATAAGTGAATCTTTGTGTAACCCCGAACTATAGTATTTGCAACGCATAAGCCCTAAACGAGGGAGGCAACAATCCCACTGGGTTTTTTTATTTTTCGAGTTTGTGCAAAAGGTTAAACACGTGCCACAATTTTTGCAGAAACATCTGGCGACTCCATTAGGGATCCACTTAAAGGTTGCAGTGTCATTGAAGTTATCAATATTTTTTAACTTCGGGTCCGATTACTAGATCCATGGCTCCGAAAGGGGCTAGCCCCTCTCAAGGTACTTCCCAACAAGATGCTTTTGCCTCCATTCACGCAATGTCTAGGTTTGATCCTGCCACTTTGACTGAAGATCCAATATCTCAATAAGTGTTTGCCGAGAAAGTTGATGCTCTTCTTCATCATAATTCTAACCACATCAATTTGCTTGAGGCAACTATGAGACATACTATTGATCTAAGCCACCAAGCACTCAATGTTCTTCAAACACCACGATGGTTAATTGGAGATGCAATGGAGCATCTTGAATAAAATGATGAATAGGAGACCAAACAAATGTCTTCTTTACCAACCTCCACACACCCAATCACAACTCAAGTAACAAATTGGACAATTGCTTCATCCATTCTATAGGTAAACAGTATTGGCAATAGAACTTTTATTACATGTGTTGTTCACACTTTACTTCAAGTAACACACATGAGAGATGTTTACGCATCAACTTTGCCAAATCAGTATGGTGTGAACTCATCTCCCATGACAAGCTACCAAGCTCTGTCTCATAGAATTTTCCTTAGTCAAGGCTTTGTTAGTCCTCCTTGGACTTACTACCCATTCCCTACATAGGGCCAGCCTGAGAGTTCCTCCTATGCTCATCCTCCATGCCTCAACTACTACATCCAATGCCTAACCTTATCATATGGCCCGAGTATGGTCGTGGTTATCCACCAGATGGTGTACCCCCTATGGAATCCTGACAATGCATGCTTCAACTCCAGTTAACCCATTGACACCACCTTTGGCACCTCCAATGCCTTGGGTCATGTCATCCCCTACTTTTCATGTACAACCTACTATACATTTTCCTACACAATTAGCTCCTATTCTATCTCCAAATCCAATTGTGCAACCAACTGCAATTGACACAAAATATGAAGAATTAAAAACTATCATGACAATGCAAACTCAAGCACTTAAAGCTCTACACACTTCTATGGTTGCCAAGAAAGATCCCAAAATTGTTGAAATTATGAAGCATCTTTGTCCATTGTTTTATCTCCAAATCCAATTATACAACCAACTATAGTTGACACAAAATATGAAGAATTAAAAACTATCATGATAATGCATGCTCAAGCACTTGAAGCTCTACAAGCTTATGTGATTGCCAAGAAAGATCCCGAAATTGTTGAAATTATGAAGTGTCTTCGTCTATTGGTTGAAAGTGTTTATGATAAGGTATTTCGAGATCCCTGGGATCCTGAAATTGTTTGAAGTGTCTCCGTCTACAAAGTATAAAGTACCAAATTTTACAAAATTTGAAGGAGATGGTAATCCCTGGGATCACATCACCACCTTCGAGCTTGAATGTTGTACTATTGCTTCTAACAATAAGTTGAAGCTACAACAATTTCCATCTTCTCTCTTAGGCATTGTCTTGCATTGGTTTAATAACCATCCTGCCAATTCTATAGCCACGTGGGAGGAGATAATGAAACAGTTTACAACTCACTTCCAAGCAATCGAGATAACCTTTAAGCTTGAATATTTAAAATTTTGCTGAAGGGAAAAAGCAAGACATTTGGTCCAAATGTGAAAAGGTTTCAAAATTTAGCATCACAAATGCATCCATCCTCATCGAGCTTTGTGAACTCCTTGTAGTAACCATTGGGTGGCCATGACCTTTCAATTCTAAAGCTTAATTTGTTTCATCTTTTTCTGTATTAAAACTCCAAAATTAAGTATATCTCATAAAATATTAATTAACTAAAATAAAATGAGAAATATAACCTAATTAATAATGTTTATACCTAGAAAGTATAAAATCATATTAAAAATATAGGTAAATATTGTATACTTAACACCAGTCAGGTACCCAGGCCTAGTCTACCCCGTCCTCAACCTACCCTCATCGAGGTCAAGCCCGGTCTACTCTGCCTAGCATCCTCCTCCACGTCTTTCATCCCTCACAGAGGCACCACGGCATAGTCGCCAATTTCAGGTGTTTCTCATAGGCCGGCCGGAGTAGCCCCAGTCAAGCCTCATCACGTCCTAGCCACATGCTCCAGTCCTAGCCCAGCTGAGTCCTTCCTCAGCCAAACAGCATCCATGCCGATAGTAGCCGCGACCATTGCCATCACTATAGTCGCCGCTTTAAGTGCCGACATTAGGTATATGTTACTGCCAATTGATTTGATTTTAGTTCATGATTGTGGATAGCATAGCATGATTAAATTATGAAAATTAACATGTATCGAATCGAATTAGAGAAAATATGAAATCAGGTATTACTTTTTACAAACAATGTAATTTGATTGAAGTTGGTTGGAATGGCTAAATATGAGTTGTTTGCATGGAAATGATGTAAGAGATAGCATTGCGAAATTTATACAGGCAATTAGATATTTAATTGTGCTAATGTGTTGTTGATCATAATTGATTACAAATACTATGAATATAGTATAATTAAAAACCTTAGATTTTTCGTCATTAGGGTGAATACTCGAGTTAGTTATTGTAGGAATTTTGAGTTGTTTGTAATTCTATGAATTGGATGCCCTAGGTTGAGATTTTGATGTAATTGATGTTATCATGAATCAGAATGATGAAATGATGAATTCATTATCTAGATTGATGTTACCTAGTAAGTTAATAAATTGTCATTGGAATGGATGATTTATTCATGTTACTATATGCATTCATATCATTTATGCATCATATAGCTAGAATGGGTGTTAGTATTTAGTTTTGATGTGTAGGTACAAAGTAAGAGCTCGCCGCCGAGGCGGGTGAACACGCTTGAAGCTTCTACCAACTCTGTTTAGGACTCGTCCCTTTTTTACGCTCTATTTTATTGTATGTTTGTTTTATTACTTACAGGACAAGTTAAATGGCATTTTATCGGATCTCAATTAACCCAGGTCATTTAATCAACTAGTTTTTCGGATTAATAACCCTTGAGGATGAGATCCCTCGAGTATGTTTTCGAAAACAAAATCCACCACAAGTTGCCTTCGGGCCTATTATATAAATCCCTTCCCATGCCTATATATATATATATATATATATATATATATAGGAAATAAGCTTCCTGTCCTGCAGGACAGCCCTGGCCGTTAGATCGTGATCTAACGGCTCTAAATTCAGGATGTATCCAATTTTATCCAATCTCAAACCCAAACCCATTGGCTCTCCCTCCCTTCTCATCTCCATCAATGCCGTCGGTGCCCTCCGCTCTTTTCCCGGCCTGCTAACTGTCGTCGTTCGATGCCGGGGCCGACGATGGCGGCGGCGGAGATCAAGCCCGTGGAGCCGCAGAGTTTGAAGAAGCTCTGTCTGAAGTCGTTGAAGCGGGCTCTGGACTTCTTCTCCCCTACCTGAGCCCACCCCGTGCCTCCCAACCCCGACAGGTCTGTAAAGTCGCCTCCTTTCCAATGTTTGTTTGGGGTTTTTTGTGATCCAAAAGTTTCAATTTTTCCATCTCTTGTTTGGTTTTTTTGTGCAGCAAGCGGATTCGGACGAGCTACAAGGTTAGTTTGAGTTCCCATCCTTTGTTTATTTTTCTCTCAAGTTTCTTTTGATGGGGAGTAAATAAGTTCCATTGATAGGAAGCTTGTGAGTTAGTTAATTGATTATTTTTTTGCGGGGAGTGGTTCTGATTATTTATGTTATTGATCAGTGGCTATAGTCTGCTATAAATGAGTGTTGTATAGATTTTTGAATTTTTTTCCATGATTGTTGTATGGATTTTGAATTGTTCTAAGTAGCAAGTAGATGGTAGTTATGATTTAAGCTTTCACTGGTCATTGTGGTGCCCAATTTAATGATAGAAGAGAATCTGATTGTAAAGTTGTTAGTTTTCGCATTTCAGTAGCTAGGAATCGCTTGATAGCTTTCTTCTTTTACTGTGTGCCGTGAATGTTCTGATTATTTATCTTAGTGCCTATAGACTGCTAGAAATGATTGTGGTATTGTCATTTACCCATGGAGATAGGAAATTGCCAGAAAGCTTTTCTTGGCATGCCAATATGAGTCATAGAGATTGTTTGATTAAAAGAGATTGCTAAATTTCGTAATATTGACTTGCTATGTGGCACCATTGGTATTTTACTTTCCATTTTTATGATTTTTCTCGTCCAGTTGTGCCTACTCGAATTTTTACATGAGTTGAGGTTTATATCGGTTGGGATGCTGTGAAGGGTTGGGATGCTATGAAGAAGTAGCTTCATAGTCTTGTCAGGAAGTGGTCGATTTTGGTTATGGTTCTTGTTTTCTTTCTTGATATGGATATGTGAAGAATGTTTGCTAATGATATGCTTTATTGAAGTCCATTAGCTCTTATACTAGTGTGTTTGTAAGATAGGCACCCTGAATCGAATTTTATGTTTGGCAGAAGTTGAAGCTATTAAATCTTAAGGGTTTTATAGAAACTCCTTTTAGCATTGCATCTCTGGTTTAATGTGATTGTGTAGCTTGTGGTTCTGCTTATATAGAGGTACTTGCTTGAATTTTTTTGACAACTCGCGTGTTCTTTCTGCCATTCACCAGGACCGATTCTGAAGAAGTTGCAGAGGGCATTGAGGAATAAGTTGCCGAGGGGGTTGAGATAAAAGTTGCCGATGGCGTTGCGGCTAACTGAGTTGGAGTTGACCAAAGTTCAACTGTTGGTGATGACTGAAGATCAGCCCATATGATATTACTTTTTTATTGGGTTTCTTTTTCTTCAAGGCGTAGAACTTGGACAATTTTGGTAGCTTAAGCATATTTTTATTATTCTTTGAAGGCTGCGTTGTACTATTTTTTATAAGCCTTCAATTCTAAATTTCTCATCTTGTAGATTTGTATCTTTACTATTCCTTGTTCAAACACTAATTAACTAAATTTTGATAAATGATTTGAGATGTGTTGTTGTTTGGTGCCAAATAAATGAGTTATTATTATTTGTAGAACAACTCTTCCCTGTCCTACTCCAAAGTCTTCGCTTTGTGAACAAATTAAAGTCTTAATGATTATTTGATCAAGTAGTGCTGTTGAAGAATGATTGTTAATTGAGCACAGCTTGAAACCAAAATAAAAGAATAACCCAGCAAAACCCAAGTAGAAGAAATAAAAAATTTATTGTTAAATGGGCATGGGTAGTTTCGTAATAAAAACTTGACTCACTCCAAACTGTAATTAATATTATAAAATAAATTTTAAAAAATATATATATAATAATTTTATCATAAAATCTTAACTCGTTCCTAATTTGAATCAATATTAATAAATAAAATTTAAAAAATATATAAAATAATTTCATAATAAAAACTTGACTCGCTACCAACTCGAGTGAATATTACGAAATAAATTTATTTTTTTAAATTGACAGAATTAGTTTATTATTTAAAATTTTATTTCATAATAAAAACTTGACTCATCCTTAGTCGAGTCAATATTACAAAATAAAATTTAAAAAATATATTAAATAATTTCGTAATAAAAAATTAACTTGCTTCCGACTAGAGTTAATAATATAAAATAAATTTTAAAAAATATTAAAATAATTTCTTAATAAAAACTTGACTCTTGTTGGGAGTGAGTTAAGTTTTTATTACAAGATTATTATATATTATATATATATATATATATATTAATTTATTTTGTAATATTGACTCGAATCGGGGACGAGTCAAGTTTTTATTACGCACTTGCCCCCCTTATTTTCACCCCTACCAACGTCGCCCCTCTCCTCTGTTTTTTCCCTGCCACCCTGACCGCCGGTGAGTTCGTCGCCGCCGTCACCTACACCACAGCCGGCCGTGCTGTAACTGCCTACTAACGTGACTCCCAAGTCGACGCCTCCAGCCGGGCGTGCTGCGCCGCACTGATGGAGAAATAGAGGAACCGAGGAAGCTCCTCTAAACTTAATAACCCATTTAAAACTAATAAATAACACATCCTAATGCGGTCGAGGGGAAAAGAAATGGTTTAGGTATGGGGGTAGTTTTGTAATAAAACTTTGACTCGCTCCCGACTAGAGTCAATATTACGAAATATATCCTTAAAAATATGAAAAAAAGTACAGTAAAATATCTTAAAACAAAATAATTGAGTTCTAACTTGAATAATATGTTAGGTTTAGGTTTTACTGTAATTTTGTAATAAAAACTTGACTCGCTCCCGACTCAAGTCAATATTACGAAATACATCCCAAAACTATAAAAATATAGTAAAATATCATAAAATAAAATAATCAAGTTCTAATGAAGTATTTTTTTTATGGTATTTTACAATATTTTTTTCATATTTTTGGAGATGTATTTTGTAATATTGACTCGAGTCGGGAGCGAGCCAAGTTTTTATTACAAAACTACCCCCCACGCCTAAACTCATTCTTCTCCCCCAACCTCGTCTGTTTCTCGCTTCTTCCGTTCCCGCTTCCTCTGTTTCCCCTGCCATTGACGATCCTCAAGCACACCGCGCAGTCGACCCCTCCTCCCTCTGCCGCCACCTCCACCGTTGGAATCGCCTTGATCGTCGCCATCGACGCCGGCTAAGTCATCTGAAGGGGCAGCTTGTTTGATGCAGTTGATGACAGAGCAACCTCTGTTTCCCCTGCCAGCCACAACCCTCCAAACACACACCGCAGTCCACCCCTTCCTCCCTCCGCGGCCACCTCCAACGTTGGAATCAGCTCGATCGTCGCCACCGAAGCCGGCTAAGTCATCTGAAGGGGCAGCTTGTTTGATGCAGTTGATGATAGAGCATCCTCTGTTTCCCCTGCCAGCCACAGCCCTCCAAACACACACCGCAGTCCACCCCTTCCTCCCTCCGCGGCCACCTCCAACGTTGGAATCAGCTCGATCGTCGCCACCGACGCCAGCTACGTCATCTAAAGGTGCAGCTTGTTTGACACAGTCGACGACATAACATCCGCTGTTTCCCCCGCCAGCAATAGCCCTCACACCGTAGTCCACCACCTCCTCCCTTCGCCGCCACCTCCACCGTTGGTGAGAATGTCTGATGGTGGCTATTGTATACATCCTATGTTATTCATCCTTGAGGCTTTTGTTAATGAGTTCTAGTAACCAATTATGTCGTTATCTTTCATGTCGTCTTATACTTGTGTTTCATGTTCTAGTAGCCAATTATTATGCTTGTCCTCGAGACGGGCGGGTTGCTGTGCTTGTCACCTTGTCAAATGTTTGTGAAATTGGATGAACTAAGTTGATGGAATAGAAAATGGTCTCATTTCGCTAAGTTAGTATTTGAGTTGCTATTTTATGCAGTGTATACGTTTATATAATTAGCTGTTGTGCCAAGCTAGTCCATGAATGGATAATTTTCTTAATGAGGATTAGGTGGCCTGTGTTTTAGAGTAGGTTCATTGTGTTTGTTATATGTTGGTAATGAACAATTGACATAATTCCTTTTCCTGTATTAGGTTGCAATCAAGATAGCAGCATTAGATAGTTGATGGAAGAAGGCGGCAACATTAGATATGGTAACATGAAACCTACCAGTAGGTCCACGGAAGATAATGAAGATCAGATACATGGAAGATCAAATTGCATGGAAGATCAGATTGCAGATGATGATTGTGAGGAAATTGAAGAATTTGACAAGAGTAGTGACGATTTTGACAAAATTGAAGATGAAGGTGAAGCCAAAAAATATCACAATGCTTTGAAAATATGACCCCTTGTTTGGGCATGGAATTCTCGTCAGAAAAAGATGCATATGATTTTTACAACCAGTATGCAATAAAACCCAAAATGTTGTAGCTTCAGTTTATGTACGGCTTCCAATTGCAGAAATGGCATGGCGTGTTTACTCTTTTGATGCTTGCTTTTCTTTCAAGCTTTGAAAAGATGATGCTTATCATATGCCATCCAGCAAATGCAATCACACAAATACTACATTTTTCAATTCTTGTACACATCATGCCTGGTACATAACAAATGCAAAACAAAACACAACATTTTCTTTCAAGCCAGCCAGAAAATTGGAACGATATCCTAATCCACCCAAGAAGAAATAGTGCATATCTGGATGAACCCAAAATGTTGTAGCTTCAGAGATCTTAAGTGCATTGTTTCCTTCATCAGAATATAACTTCATTTGATTTTATGTTCACAGGATCTTTGGACATTGAATTGCAAACCTCAGGGAAATTCACTTTTGCCTTCTTGCCTCGAATCCTACAAGCCTTAGCTGTGTTGAAGGTTCCCAACCAGACTCGTACCCCCTTAACCGGATCTCTTATTTCAGTTGAAAGAACATAAAACGATGGCAAAATAAAGAAATCTGGATTTTTATTCATATGTGATGTTCAGCCATACTCCCAAAATATGGTGACTAATATAGAGAAGTTCATCCCTAACAAAATTATAATAAATCAAATCTAAGCAATGACTGACTAGACCAAGCCACCAATAATAATAAAACAGCAAGCAAACCGATGAAGATTTTATACCAAAATGTCATGTTATCTGACTCAATCCAACTTCTACGACCTTCAAAGTCTAGTTTGAAGCTGATACGAGGGTAAGCAAGAAATTTTTAACTGCAAGTGCATAAGTGGTAAACAAGAAGCATGCAGTAAAACAATCCGAAATTCCATATTTAGCCCACTAGAGATTCTTGAGCATCAGAACATTTGGCAAACTTGCAATCCTTCACTTTGAACCCTTCAGTGAGCCAAATATTGTTAATAGAGCAAAAAACAGTATAATAATGTCTATTAGCAAACCCTTCAAGACAGTTTGCTTCCATCTATCATCAGCATAGACTGCCAAGATAACAAAACATAACACAAAAGTTTTAATTATTTATTGTACCCATGGTCAATCATACCTAAGAAAAGACTTCTCCATTTTCCCTTGGGAGCTCCTTTGGTTGGGAAGTGCACTGAATGGTGATGCATAATTTTTATTTCCATGTCGCTCAAAATCAAATATGCTCAAACTGCAGAAATAAAAGTGATTATATAATATTATTCAGGTATGAAAGCTGACACCAAGCCATTACATCACCACTCAAAATCTAAAACAAACAAATTGCTAAAGTTTCTGTATGCTAAAAGAGTTTGTTCAAAATGTTGATATGAGATTCTAAATAGTTGATCCTACTGACCAATTATTCATATATGAAGATGAAGAAACCTCATATCCAAATGACCTCAAGAATAAACCCTAAACCCTTAGCCCACAATCCAAATGGCCTCATAGAAAAATCCTTCATAGGCAAAACAAACCTCATATAACGTCATCAAAATATTTGTCCTATTTACCTTTTCTAAACTATCTTTTAAGCAAATTTTAGGAGTTAATTTTTTATGACTAGAAAGACTAAATTGCTCATCAAAAAACCTTACAGCCAAATACAAATGGATGGAAATAGCCCATAAATCTAGTAGAGATTGGCAAAAATTGAGAAAAACATTATTCTACAATCAAATAAATAAACACAATTGCTTTGAAATAAACTGACCTGCACACATCACCAACACCGTCAACAGTCACTATGAACTCAGAAATGAACTGCAAAATGTCCATCATACGCTGCAATTACATTACAGAACGCATCAGTTTCAATTCTTAATCACAGATGAGCAAAGCTTATAGACCACATAACTCAAATAGGAAAGAGAAAATTGTTCCACATTTCCACCTTTGGCACAGAATACATGAGCAAGTATGGGGTCAACGGAATTGAGACCATCTCTTCAAGCAGGAGCAGTCCAGTATACTGCCACAAATTCACCAAATAAAGCTCTGCATTCAGCATCATTGTGCAATCATACTTGAAAATTGTAACAAGTTACATGTTTTATGTTTGATGAATGGGACATTCAACTATTTGCTAATTGGACATAATAAAACATCCACAATGAAAAGCTTTTAATGCTTAAGATATATTCATCAACTTGAGATGAGATTAGACATTAAGTGTCACCCATTACTCACCATAATCTACCTAACTCATGAAAATGCAGAAGTTGTACTTTTGTTTTTTGGGCAGAAAAGCAAGCATCAAAAGAGTAAACATGCCATGCTATTTTTTAAAATATATATATGTAAACATAATGTAACTTACCTGATATAAGGCTTCAAATTCCTTTTGTACTTTATCAGTATTTTCTTTACCTCTCCACCTCTTAAGCATATAATGTGTGTTGTGAACAACAAGAGACATTGCTTCCTCTGGATCTAGAACCTGAAGCTCTTCTGAAATTGCAGCTCGACTTATAGCTGTTACAGTTCCAAAAACTGCTGCATACCACAATAAGTTGCCACCAATAATAATAAAACAGCAAGCAAACCGATGAATTATTAAATGACCTCTCTATACCACCCATGTACCTACTTCAATCCCCAAAGAACCAATGGAAACAACCCACCTATTAATTACAATAAAATTCAATCCTCCATCCAAATGAAGATTTTTTTCTCAAACAAAATGCCCAATTCTCCCACATACCAATTTCATCCTGCAAGCTTTCCAATAAAAAACCCAAAACATATAAAGCTTTCATCCTGCGGTCTTGGCCGACGCCCCTCTTAGGCTGTGCTAGAGCAGGTCAACCTCCCTACAACTGAAATATGTGATTTGCATGATTTTTATCCAACGGCTGAAACACTGCAGCACAGCCATCTTGGCTGTGTTGTAGTACAGCCTCCCCCTTCTCATATATAGCATTTCAGTGAGACGAGATATGGGAAAATGTACTCACACGTACCATAAAAATGGGTGCACATGCCAGTCAAAGCGGGCTCTAGATTAGTGAACGGGTTGTTCCATTCCTGAGAGATCCTAACAACTCTGTGTTTGAGTTCCTCACACATAGAAAACATGGAGGTTTGCATGTACAACAATACAGCACATGTTTGTACTTGTGATTCAAAGGGTACTAAAGGCGACTGCCTAAGAGTACCTAATCTTCATGCTCAAGGCTAGGAGAATTATAGAGAAAAGGAGAGGGCCTGGGATATACTGGTAATCCTGAGGGACTAGAAAAGTAGAATGAGAAAATGTCGAGAGAGGTATCAATAGAGTAGTCAGTTCGGGATGCTGTCGGGTCTGCAGCCTAGTGGCTCCTTATTAGGTGTCATTTAGAGAGTTTTGGTGAAGTATATGAATGTTTTTCTTCATATCAGAGTTAGCTCTCATAGCCAATTTGATATAAATAGTAATATTTGTTACTGATGTATTTTTATGAGTTAAATGATGACTATGAGTTAAATGTGCGACCCTGGACAGAGGAGCAATAATGTCTCCTGCACACACACATGCTAAATGATAGAATGTTTAATATTTTTTTTATGACGTCATTATATTGAGAATGATGCGATGAAATGTGAGATGTGATATCTGCTTCAGTGGAAGATTTTTTAATGATGACATGTTAATATATATATTTTAGTAAATATATTGAGAAATTGAATATGTAAAACAAGTGGGACAAGACCTAGATATGATGGGAAATATGAATAGAATGCACAGGTGGTGGGTCGAGACCTAGATTCAGCATGATTTATATAATAGATTAGAATTCTGTGTGAATGAAATGTCTGATTTATACATATGTATTTGTATATGTTGTTTTGACATGGTGGCCCCTAATTGCACTTTCAGGGGAGGCTATGTTTGTTTTATTTCAAGAATTTTTATTGATTTTATCGAAATTATTTTGTTTTGTGAATTGGTTGACATGCCATCCACATAGTAACATGTTAGGATTTTGTGCATTCATCCATGCATTTGCGATTAGTGTCTTCATCTTAAGACGCCGAGAGTAGATCCGTACAAGTTGGGTTCAGGTTAGTCAACCTAATTCGGGACCCATGACATTCCGATTTGGTTCTCGACCGTGAACCGGTTATGGGTTGTTACACTATCTCTTTATGTGAATGACATTTTATTTGTATCCAATAATAAAGACTTCATTCTTACTACTAAAAAATAGCTACACTCTCAATTTGATGTAAAGGATATGGGTGAAGCCGAATTTATACTCGGTGTTAAAATTCAGTGAGTTCGCTATAGAAAAATAATTGCTCTTTCTAAAGAACAACATATAAACAAAGTTCTTCACCTGTTCAATATGTTTAATTGTAAGTCTATGTACACTCAAATTGCTAAAGGTGAATCATTAAACATAACAATGTGCCTTAAAATAGAAGAAGAAAAACAACAAATGTCCAAAATTTCATATTCAAATGCAATAGGTAGTTTAATGTATGCAATGATTTGTACATGACCTGATATTGTGTATGTCGTTGAATTAGTAAATAGATTTAAGTCAATTCCTAGAATGACACATTGGAAAGCTATCAAGAAGATTATGAAGTATTTAAAAGATACTATAAATTATTTCTTTTTTTATCAAGATAATGATTTAAATTAGTCGGCTATACGGACGGTAATTGGGTGGGTGACCTTGACGGAAAAAGTCAGCATCGGGATACCTTGGACACAAAATTTGTTGCGTCTGAAATGAGATCTCAATTGTGATAATCAGGCCACAATTGCTTACATAATAGATCTCAAATATCACTGTAAAACCAAACACATAGACACCAAGTACAATTATGTCAAAGATATTGTCCCACAAGTTGATGTCATTTTGTAATATATTAATACACGTCAAAATTGTTGGGCCTTTTTGGGCCCCAACCCAAGCTCCGAAACCACTAGTGGACCCTTAGGGCCCCCAAAAGGGCTTTAAAAAACCAAAAGAAACTCGCAATAGGTGTCACGAGCCTCTCTTAATCCAAAAACTAGCTCAAGAATTAAGGCTTTCTCATTAGTATATATACAAGTCACCAACAACCTCTACGACCGATGTGGGACAAACCCAACAACTCCCCTTCACACATCGAGCGTGACCCGAAACCATCACCATCTAACAACTCCCCTTAAATCAGACGGCACCCACCTAGCAAACTCTCCTCAAATCATCAGGTGGAACCCATGAAGGAAACAACAATAATCGGTGTAGACAAACCCGACTCGAACTTGGCTCTAATACCATTTATTGGGCCTTTTGGGCCCCCACCCAAGATCCAAAACCACTGTTGGACCCTTCGAGCCCCTAAAAGGGACTTTAAACAACTAAAGGAAACTCACAATAAGTGTCACAGGCCTCTCTCAATCCAAAAACTAGCTTAAGAATGCAGGCTTTCTCATTAGCCTATGTACAAATCACCAACAACTTCTACAACCGATGTAGGACAAACCCAACAAAAATGTGGCAGACTCACTTAGAAAACCAATAGGCCAAAATATGTATAAATTTCTTATTACTACAATGGGATGACATTTAATGGAAATGTATTGTTTTTGCTTAGTCATGTGTTTACAGATTATTTTGTGTAACTATGATTTATACTAACATGTAGAGTATCTCAATGGGAGAATAACTCACTCACACGATTATTTGCCTTTCATGTTAAAGTAACATGGAGAGACGAGATATACTATTAGTTTTAAGTGGAGACTATAAATTGTCACCTTGATAGGAGTCAAGATGAGTTGTTTTTCAATAAATGATCGAAGGAATTATGTTTCCTTTTCCGTTAAACCTAATTTTTTCATAACGATTGAATTATAATCTGTACGATGGTTTACCTAGAAAAAGACATATGAACTATACATAGGTTTTCCACCATAGTATATAATTCATACCATATGTGCTAATATGACAAATATAAATAACAACGGAATGATCCTTGCTTCCATGTTGTGTGAGCCCCGTAAAGGAAACTTCAACTTTATTACTCTTCTTTCTTTCAACTATTTATATCTTCGTCATATAGAAATGTTTGTTAAAGAAAGGCTATAAACACTATATCTAAAGTATACCCATTTATATACTCTATATAGAATTAAATGTAGATATAAATTGTGGAGTATAAATACATGAGGGATAAATGGACTCTACGATAACTTGGGGTATGTCCAGCACACGAGCCACTATGTAATCCTTAAGAAGTTTATAGTACGATTCATCAAATGAGTGTCCTCGTTGGTCGCACAGGTTATTTTAATTATAAACATGTTAGAATTATCGTGCACGAGAGGGAGGAGATGATAATTTATAGGCCCATGGTAATATGGTCCACTCATCATATGCAAACAGAGATGTTAGACTTATTAAATTACCTAAATGGCCTCATTAGATAAATTAAATTTAAATTTTAAAAAAAGTGGGCGATTAACTGTGGGGTAACTAACTCATCTTCTCCTCCACTTTAACATTCTTACGTCCTGTCAGAAGTGTAAGTTTTTTTGGTAAATCCCTCTGAATCTAACCAGTAATCTAACCTGTGGATCTAGCAATCTCCTAGTGTCTACACTCTAACCGGTGGACAAATCAACTCTTCTATTCTAATTATTAAGGTGATTTTATATTGATTCCTGTGAAGTTAATTGAGACCGCCAAGTTGTGAATAGATTTACAAGTAAATCTATTATATTATGGATTTGTATAATCCTACACTTCAAGAAATTGTGTTTATGTGTCAACGTCGGGTTTTGAACACAAATTTTCCCAAGCATATCTGACAGCTACGAAAAGTAATTTATGGTCTGAAGCAGGTGCCTTGAGCTTGGTATACAAATTTAGCTCATTCTTATTCACGAAAAGGTTTTACTCATAACAAGCTGATATATCCTTATTCATTAACAAAATTTCTTCTGGATCATTGCATTAATTCTATACGTGGATGACATGCTTGTCAATGGGAGTCCTAAGGTGCAGTTGTTTGAGTTTCTGAATGAATTAATGTCTGAATTCTCAATGAAAGATTTGGGACAGGTGCACTACTTCTTAGGTATTGAAATTGTACATAACTCTAATGGTCTACGAAACAACTTACTATTTCATGTCCCAGTACTGAAGCCGAGTACAGGATAGCTCAAACTGCACCTAAGATAACTTGGCTTTCTTATCTACTTAATGATCTTGGGATTCCTCTACTTGTTGCTCCAAAGATATGTTGCGACAACCTGAGTGCTCTGAATCTTATAGCGAATGCTGTTCTTCATTCCGGATCGAAGCATGTTCAAATCGACTATCACTTTATTCGAGAGAGAGAGTAGCCCTCAAACTTGTCGAAACAGTGTACATTAACAGCTCTGAGTAGATTGCATATTTCTTCACAAAGGCATTGTTGCAGCAATCGTTTTTGAAGCTGTGTATGAAGTTTAATCTTTTACCAAGATTAGCTTGCCCATGGATGTGAAAATGTGAATATATAAGCTCAACTAATTACCGAACTTTTGAATTCAAAGGTGATGATTATAGCGAATTATCAACGGCATAGATCCATATTTATCTTATCCGTTGTGCACGGTTCAGATTAGAACTCCTACTCTTTGATCGAACGGTCATGTTCTTATAATTTGTGTTGCTATTTTTTCTTCTCATCGGCATTGGGGATCCATTAACAGCTTGGAGGGGAAGACTACAGATGCAACTCGATGGACGGAGTGGCTCTAATTGGCCGGAATATTGCATGAAATTTTTGGCAACAGAAGTTTTTCTCAGACTTGGGGTAGTCTTTTCCGGTAAATCAATGGGCATTCAGAAGCACGAAGCATTCATTGGCTTGGAATGATACCATGCAATGTAAGGAGTCCAATGTGGTAGTGGTGTGATGGCCAACAGTGGCTCATGTTGGCCGGGAAATTGGTACTTTGTGTGTTATTTCTTGAAATGCAGCAAACTTTGGGGGGTTGATTTCCAGCGATTGGGTGGGCACACTGGGAATAAAGACCGCTGGGACTTGCGAGCAATTATTAGGAACGCCATCCAAGGGGCATGATGGGACGCACACCTGAAGAAAGAGTCCAAAATAGGGGGGGAAATGAAGAAAATGACTCCCCCTGTGTGCTCCCCCGTATGGGCGTTCCCAAGACCTGGCAGGACTTACAGTATGCTACAAGGTCCATGCGTAAGTAGGCAGAGCTTTGAAGGAAGTGGCTCCCATTGTCAAAATCTTGCCAGCAATTTGGTAGCTTGCTGTACTGAAAACTTTTGTTTTTGTTCTGCTCCTGACAGCAATAGACCTTCATGACGGCAAGGTAAGGCTTTGCTTGGCTTCAAATGCATTGGACAGTGGGTTGGTAGTGAAGTGGGTCACCGGAGGCACCTCTCCGACGAGCCCTTTCTATCTTCTTATCGGCTACACTGCCTTAAGGTCGTCAGCTCTTGTTTTTTTTATGACAACGTGATTTTATTTGAACGAGATCACGCTTGGATAAAACAGGCAATCCTAGGGCAGAACAAGCAATCCTAGGGCAGAACAACGTGATTTTTTTTATGAAAGAAAATCACACTTAGAAAAACAAGCAATCCTAGGGCAGAACAAAACATAAAAAACCAAGGATAGAACCAAAAAACTACCCTAAAGATCACCGAAGAACAAAAGAATGAGCGAGAGAAAACTCCCCCAAAAGCCTGCGATGATGAGTCCAGAAATAGATCTATACGACAAGTGCTCGGGTAGAAGGGATCAGGAGTCGGGGGGTTCAGAAGAGACGCTCAAAAAATTGCCATCCGTGCCAATGCGGGAAAGTTAAGCTGTCCGATATACTGTTTTAGCTTTTCTTCCTAGGTTACGCAACGTTAAGTTTCCTTCCCCACTTCTTTCCCCTCCTATTATTGCTTGCCCCCTTTCCCCCCTTATATAGACTTCTTAGGTTTTCTTCGGTTCTTTGATTCATAATATACAATCTTAGCCACCTCACACACTTATCATTTGTCTCCTCCCTCAATCCTAAGCCGTTTTTTCCTATACGGTGGCTATCTTGATACAACTTGAACAAGTGACAGCAGTGTGAGTTGTTGTAGGACAAATAAATACTGTAACAAATAAAATTTAGGAAGTCTAAAACTTGTCGCCAATATAACGGAGTAACCATGAATAACATAATTTTTTAAACACATAGCCTATGTTATCCAAAAAAATCATTAAGTAAATGTTTATTTAAAACATACACTTTATTAAACGACTTAATTCCTTTTTTTTATTTGAACCGCCGTGAATTATTTCGGTCATGGCATTAATAGACGTACGGTGGAGCCTCTAGATTTATGGGATCTTTTTACCAGGCCTCAGGTACGACCAAGTGACTTGTCCCATCAACTGACGAAAGCGAAACTCCACTCATTCACCCAGTAACCTTCTAACTCTTCTAACCTTGTAACCTTCTAATCATCTATCCTTCTAATTTATAATCTTTTAATCTTTTAATCTTTTAATCTTTTAATCTTCTAACCTTATAATCTTTTAATCTTTTAATTTTTCTTTGAATTTTCGAATTTTTGAATCTTCTAATCTTTAAATCTTATAATCTTGTTTAATCTTCTAATCTTCTAATCTTCCATCTTTGAATCTTTTAATCTTCTTTTCGAATCTTTTAATCTTTAAATCTTATAATCTTTAATCTTCTTATCTTCTTATCTTTATTTCTAATCTTCCCATCTTCCAATTTTTAAATCTTTCTATTTTCTTAATCTTCTTTCTAAACTTCTAATCTTCCTATTATTTTAATCTTTTTTCTAATCATCTAATCTTCTAATCTTCAAGATTATAAAAAACAAAAATCATGGACCCCAATCCATCTGACAAAAGTTACACCACCCCCTCCCACTCTTCTTACTAAAATCGCCTCCCAACTCACCAAACTCGCCCCTCCCCTAACCCAACCCCAATCGCCGCCGCCTGCTCCTCTCCCTCGCCGCCGAAGAATGCCGCGCGCCGCAGACGCCAAGCGCCTCCTCGCCCAAGCCAACAAGCTCCTCGCCTCGCGCGACCTGGCCAGCAGCCGCCGGCTAGCCCTCCGAGCGCTCGACGCCGATCCCCTCCTAGATGGCGTGGACCAGGCCCTGGCCGTCTCCGACGTCCTCCTCGCCGCCGGGAGGGTAGCCGACGGCCACCCCGACTGGTATGCCGTCCTCCGCATCGACCCGCCCCACGCCGCCGTCCACCCCGCCACCATCAAGCGCAAGTACCGCAAGCTCGCCCTCCTCCTCCACCCCGACAAGAACAACTCCCCCGGCGCTGACGCCGCCTTCAAGCTCGTCCTCGACGCCTGGTCCATCCTCTCCGACCCGACCCGCCGTGCCGCCTTCGACCGCGACCTCTCGATCGCCGCCGCCCCCTTACCGGACAACTTCTTCGCCGGCTGCCCCTACTGCAACCACATCCACGAATACCCCAGGGTTTACGAGGACCGGATTCTGCGCTGCGTCAAGTGCCAATCCGGGTTCCGGGCCGAGGAGGTCCGGATCGCGCCGCAGTTGGTGCCCGGGATGGACGCCTACTACTTCAATTGGGGTTTCTGCTACCCGTCGGCGGTGCCGGCTGCGATCGGAGGGTTTTCCGGTGCCGGATTTGGGGGTTTGGGGCCAACGCCCTTCTTGGGGATGCCGAACATGGCGAACCCTTATTTTCCGTCGCCAATGTCGTACGCTTCGCCGGATCCTGCGCCGGCGACGGTGGTGAAGCCTGGTGATAAGGACGGTGCTAGGAGTGGAGCCGCGGCGGAGCCTGTTGATGGAGGAAGGAAGGCGGCGGCGGCGGCGGCGGCGAGAAGGGGGCGAACGCGAACTCGGAGACGAAGCAGGGGAGGAGCCGGGGCCAGCCTCGGGTTAAGGCGCTGACCTCGTCGGCTCCGGCGAGGCAGTCGCGTAGGTTGCGGGCGGGGCTTGCGGGAAATGCGGCGCCAGCTGTGGAGCCTGTGAAGGATGTTGATCCGGTGGAGACTGGGATGGCGAAGAAGGCAGCGGTGAAGAATGCACCGGTGGAGTCGGCAAAAAAGCGGAGGTGAAGACGGCTAAAAAGACGGCCACGAAGAAGGCATCGGTGGAGACAGCGATAAAGGCGCCGGCGGCTAACAGAGCGGAGAAGAAGTTGCTGCCGGCGAGAACGCTCCGGTCGAGCGGGACGGTGGAGCTAACAATGCTGGTGGAGGAGAAGGGGGCGAGGACGAAGAAGGCACCGCCGCCGGCGGTGGCGCCTGAGGCTTTGCCTGCGAAGAGGCAGAAGAGGGGAATTGATGTGGTGGTTGATGACGGGAAGGTGTGGGTAGAGGAGGTGAAGGAGGAAGTGAGGCAGGAAAATGGAACATTATTCGAGGGGGTTGGCAAGGGGAGTTTGGATACTGATATATCTGATATTCTGAATAGCCTGCCTAAGATATACGATGCGAGTGGCGAAGAAGCTCGATTTTAGCTTGGATGTTTTGGATATGAAGGCAGTGCAATGCCTTCTTTGTTTGTAAGTAGGTAGAGATCCATGGAAGCTGCTGTTGTAAATTATGTACGACTTTTAGTTAAGCTTGGTTGCAGGGACATTGAAGGTTGGGATTGATCAGCTCAGCTTTGTGAGATGAAGGTTTCTGGTGAGTTCATGTTTTCTTGTTGGTGGATAAATTATGAGCTCACATTATGTTCCAGTTTTACTCTTTTCTTTGTTCTCCGGTTGCTTAATTAGATGTTTTTTGGCTGTTAATATTTTGGGTCACATTTTCTGAGGCAAATGAGATCATGAGGTAGTAAGACACGAATAGCTTAGCATTGGACAAGGATCGCAAATGGGCGGGATAGCGAGAAGGGATTAAGGGTTTACTTTGAAGTTGTTTGCGAAATATGTTTCTGTTGAATTTAAGTATGTAGTACCTCTGTTTCATGATTAGTTTGAGGGGAAACTAAATGAACCTGACAGCGGTCCCTAGTCTCTCTAAAATCTACAATGATAACACGAACGAGCCAGCAACCGTCTATAACTTGAAGCAGCTGTGACGCCAAGATACTATGGAAACATACATTAAGCACTGTATTTCAGGCTATTAGATGGTGTAGTTGTTAGTTACACTTAAAGTTCTTTTTTGTGGGAGAAACTTAATTTGCTTGTTTTCTATGTAAAAAGGCTTTTTTATAACATGCAATCATGTTTTCATGATAGTTCATTGATTTGTTTCTGAACCTTACTTCAGATTGAGTTGCAGCTACGTGAGGTTTGTCGGTGTAAAAATGACATCCTCAAGTGACCAACTTTGTTGATAAGGTTAAGGTATAGAGACAAACTACGCAGTTTCTAAGGATCTCTATTTTTCTCCTGGAGTCGATATGCAAAATAGATTAATATAGGAGGATTAATTTATCATTTTCATGTACTACTGGAATTAAGAAATATTTTAGTTGGGTTGTTCCCAAATTGTAATAGACTTTTTTAATGAAACTATTATGTAGCAAATAGATCTAAAAAGTTTTTATGGACTGCTTGAATGTGGTGCATTCTATCAACTTGAATTCTGCAGACACTATGCTTAGAGAATTGTGGAATTTTTTGCACTGTAATGCACTTGCTGGGAACTTAGAATCAATTTTTTTTGGATTAACACGTTTGAAAACTCCTTTGCACACTACCTTGCCAGCAAGAGCACGAGGTGATCCTCGTGATTTGTTTCATTTTTGGTTAATGGTATATATTGATTACAAAAAATTAGATGTGATACATGCCAAATATCTACTCGCAAGGAGAAACCATATGACACTGAATTCACGGTTAATGTCAATGTGATATTGGATCTTCTTCAGAGGAACAGACTAAACTGGTTATTATTATTATTTTTTTCTTGGACTTGTTTTGTGTGATCCCCCTCTTTGCAATTTAAAGAAATATGTTTTGAAGCTTGTTTCACTTTTTATAGTAATAGCGGCATCATTTTTAAGCTTGTCAAATGTTTATGACCGAGCTTTGTTTTGCATTGCTAAGTCTGTCACTTACATAACTAGATAAAATGAATTCATGGTCCTTTTAGTGGCGGTGCTTGTTGAATTGCATTAATAACTTTTCTTGAACAATTCTTTTATGAGTGTAATGTGTAGGTCTTACAACTAATATGGTTGTAAAGCCCAATCAGTTTTAACCAAATCAATGTCCTTGCGGTAATTTTGTTATTTCAAGAATGAATAGGTATCTTTACATGTACTTTTCTAGTTGTCTATTGGGATTGTGTGCAAGACCTTTCAGAAGATTATTTTTCATTCTTTATAGCAATATTTTGTATTGGTTAACTATAGCGGTTCAGTTTAGGGTAAATATGACCACTTTGCCTAGCTGGCTAGCTTACAAAATATTTTGCTCCAAGGGCAACCTTTTGAACAGTATCAGAACTGAATGTACCTTCCTAATCTTGTGCAAAAACTGTACTACTGCAAATATCTGTTGTGGTTTACTGGTTGCATGGTCTGAGAATCCGTGTGCATGAGCTTTTTTCTGTTTCAACGTTACCCGCCCGAGTTCTGAATATGGATGACGTGTATGTTGTGCCGAGATAGTTGCTTTGTTATTTGAGAGTACAGGGTGAGTACGGTTGCAGCCGTCCTACTAAGTGCTAACTTAAACTAATTATTTACTTTTCAAACTTAGCCTTTTTGGATAGCAATCTTTCAAATAGGCATCCATATAACCAATCAATCTCTTGTGACATGTATTTGTTTCGGACATAAATGATAATGAAATGCAAAAGACGTACATCCGAGGTTGTAGACGTGTAAACCTCTGTTATACATGCGGATAACCATTACCTCTCTTATTTGTGTTTCTGTATAGAAAGCTAGCTAATAATTACTGACGACCGATTACAAAAGCTCACAGAACTGCGCAGAGGAATCGGGTCTGGTAAACCTTCAAGGTTTTGTAATTGCAGGTGGAGTGGTAGGAATGCGAGGGGCTGGATTGGAAGGAAATACCACGTTTGCAGGGGGAGTGGAAGGCAATGGAGGTAGAGTTGTGGGGATTGTTGGCCTCTCTGGAAATTTGAAACTAGAGCGTAAAGGTGGAAAAGTGCCTTCTGAAAAACGTGGCCTTTTCGTTGGCATTGAAGGTGGTGTTGGCTTTCTCAAACTGAGAGGCGTCAGCGATGGAGGCTTAGTAACAGGAGGGATAGGGGCCAATTGAGTTGAGGACAATGGTGGACAATGTGGGTGCGAAGGAGGCGTGGCAGGCCGGCCGGTGAAGGAGCTCTTAACCATCGCCAAGCGAGGCAAACATTAGCTTCCATTGATATGGCTACCAGAAAAGCCACGAGCAGAAGCTTCTGTGTTGCCATTGCAGTTGCAAAGCTGGAAGAGATGCCCGGCAATTCTATGGTACCAATGTTTGTGTTGGTGGGATGGTGACTTTGGAATGTTGGAGGTACGTATTTATAAGGTGAGATGAATGGGTTGGTGAACTGGGTTTGTTATGCTTTCTGTGATTCTGCTTTGGTATTTCCTCTTTTCACAATCGTTCATACTTTGTGTCAAAAATGTCTAAGAGGGGAAGGTTACAACCAGGAAATTTGTTTGGGCAGCTTTCTTTCTTTTTTGAAGCTGCACAATTAGGCAGCTTGTTAGTGTGGATTGGTGTAGTCCGTGACCCAGTCTCTGCTGCAGACTATGCCTTTTTCTCGTTTGTTTGTTTCGTTGAAAAAAACAAGTTCGTTTAGCAACGAATTATTGATCTTTTCTTAGTGACTCAAATGGACTTGTGAGGCCTCTAACACCGAATATATGACTGTTTTGATGCCAAGATAGTGGACAATTGCCTATTTTACCTTGACCATGGCATTAAGGGTTTTCAAAAGCATCTCACAAGCTTAAATTGTTTTTTAGGTTTGTTATATTGTGTCACGATTATCCAATAAATATGTCATCAAGTATATTGATTTACATCAATTTTCTAACTTCGCTTAAGCACATTTGTCTCACATAAGCCTACTTGTATGTATAACAATAATTGTGCGACCCATCTTAACCCTTAGCCAGGTGCTTGCTTGCAGTTATACCCTTGTTTTATATGTCACTAGTAAATTAATTATGCATTTATATCGAAATACTATTTCATTTATTATGGGATGAGCATTCAATCCTGAATTAACCGAACTGAATCAACAGAATTACATTCCACGATCAGATTTTGCAACTAAAATCAATTCAAATTACTCCCAAAACCAAAATATTTTGAATACTTGAATTGCATTATATGTTGTAAAAAATAAAAAAATTAACTATTTAATAAAAAGTATATCATTTTTTATTAAACATAATCATTTAATAAGTAATTATATATATATATATTAAATAAATAAATATTCATCATAAAAATAATTTAATTTTATGATAATTAGCATAAAATATAGATTTTATACAAAAACCTTTATCATAAAATGGCTATGCATCTACAAGCGTGGCATGCTTATTAATCCTACTTTGGTTGAGGGTAGTCAGCCCATCACTTCTAAGAAATTTTTTTCTGGTTAAGTTTTTATACACAAATTCTTCTACATTTGGGAGACATCTCAAGTTCCGATGTCTATGTATCTTTCTTACAAGAATTGCTTATCATTAATTTTCATGGTTTATTGACTGAGAAGGTGTAAATGTTGCAATATATGTCTACTATTTGTTATTCCTCTCAACTAGATATGGTTTGTAAACTTTTGTAGGAGTTATTGAACTTAAACACATACTTAGAATGATCACATTAAATAGTGTAAGGTGAAGATGAGCAGTAAGCAACAATTAACAAGTAATCCTAATGCAGGGGACTCGGTGAGGGAGATATAGAAATAGCACTTCAAGATTCATGACAGGTTCAAGATAGGTTGTTCTTTTTGGCATCAGTTATCAGACACAATTTTTTTGGAACAATTTGAGCCGGTTTAATAGAATAAAATAAAATTTTAGGTCATCGGATTCATCAAGTTATTCAAAAGAAATGCATTTTGGTTGATTGACATTGCATTATCTAAAAAATTCATTAAAAAACCCTTTTCTTGTTTAATTTATACGGTATTCCCACGAAGTAAGTTTCTACCTTTTTTCCCGTTTGTTCAACTTCCACCTTGCTATTGATTTGCAGAAGAATTTTTTCTTTCATTTGTATAGCTTTGTGCTTCAACATGTGGCCCCAAATCCCACAATGTTCGTTGCTTGAAAAGCATAAACTTACAAATGTATGGTTTAATTAGGCACATTAAAGTCTATGTAAACGACCGAGCATGCTTACCATGAGCAAGGGACATAGATTCAAATAGGATATGTTCTATTCTTTTCTGTTGGACTGAATCCACCAATAGTGTATCCAACTATTCTTTAAAAACTATATCTTTTTCCGAACTAAATCTGATCTGACATAAAATGGTGAGTTACAAATCGAATTTGCTGAGACATGACGGTTAAAACCCATTGACTATGAACACCGTGAGGGATTTGGAAGAGAAATGCTGCTCTAGTTGAGCTCCTTCAAGAACTTTAACTGACTTAAATATGTGGTAGCTGGGAGATACGGTGAAACTTGCGTCTACGCAATATTGAAGCCATAAACAAGTGCCTACCATACACCTAGAATGTGCAAACTTGTGCTGCCATCCTTACTGAGCTCATAATAAAATGGACAGAATCATAAGGATGAGGTACTAGAGTCAAATTGTTGCCAGGAAATTATCAAGCCCATTTATTTTCCCAACTATACTTGACGCACAAAACCAACTTCTTATTATCAAATTGTTTAAACTCAAACTAGTTGTATTTCATTTATAAATAGTAAATAGCTAAAGCTATCGATCTCAAATTATCATACTGCTTCCTCCTCATTTGATAGTACACAACTGCAGTAGAAGAATTAGTTGATTTTGTCTTTCAATATTCATGGCTTCTCGCATTACCTTGCTTTTGTGCTTCTTCATCACAATTTCCTTGGCAACCATGAATTCGAGCCACGCTGCTCGTCTTCTTGAGAGCTCCGAGGAGGAGGGGTCGCCGGAGATTCCAAAGCTGCCCGAAATCCATTTTCCTGAGCTGCCCAACTTCCCAGGATTGCCCAAGCCGGAGCTGCCCACCTTGCCGGACATTCATGACATTGTACCCCAATTCCCCGATTTGCCGAAGCTCGAGATTCCGAAGGTCGACGTCCCTGAGCTGCCCAAGATCCCATTCCCCGCTGTCGATTCGAAGGAGAAGCCATGATCAGACTCTTCGTATGGTGATATGATAGCACAATTACAGATGTACTTCAATATGACCCAAGAAGAGGAGAAGCCATGATCAACTGTGTGTGTGTGTGTTCAAGTGTTTTGTTATCGTCACCGAGTTCATGTAATTTTATGTTGTGTCTTGTGACCTCCTTTGTTTCTTGATTTCATAGTTAATGAATTATATGATTCTGGTTTTGATCTTGTATGCAATGTGTTTTAGTGTTTGCAAAATTTATTTTGTTAGGCAAAAATTATACTCGTCCTTGTAGAAATACCAGCTTTTGTCACGGGCCAGTGTCTCCCGTGCATAAGCTGCGACGGTCCTTGTCATGGGCTTTTGACACCGATGCTATGAGAAACCTGCGTAAACCCCTTGAGAATTTGTCACTGCATTTGGGCTCCTGTCAAAAGATTTTGCCGTGAAAATGTTTACTATCTCACTGCATGGTACAATTTAAATTTATTATAGTTGTATTAATCATGTATTGCCTCTAACAAATCTGATATCCACTTTTTCACTTGTATAATATCAGTGTGAGAAATTTTTTGCCAATGTTGCATCAAGGACTTACAGATATATAAATGATAATGCAAATGTATGCACTAATGTCTATGTTTGATCACATTCACATTAGTGTCATAAAAATTGCAGCGTACATGACTCATTTATCTATAACCATGATCGATGATGCCTTCAATGTATACAAATCTACTATTATCTATAGCAGGACGGGATTTTTGTTTTCATCACATTTCAACTTTTTCTCGCACGTGACTAATTAACCCACTTATTATATTAATTATAAAGCAAAAACATGAAATTATGTTAACCATAAACCCAATCCCCTACACAAGATTAACTCATGCTCTTACAGACGCTCTTCCCACACGGTGTCTACTCTTCCTCTTTCATAGGCTTGATCCCCTGTCTGCCGTCTTTTCCTTCTTTCCCTCCTATTCCCTCCTCCCCCAATGTCATCTTTCTCTCCGCTGCCAGTCCCATTTCACCTGAATACTCCCATTATCTTTACACTATATTTCTTGTGTTAGTTATTCTTTTTATGCTTAGAGGTTGCATGTTTATTGATAATATCAGTTTCATGGCTCAATAAAGTCAAGGAGTATGTTGGAAATGCCATAGATCCAATGCATAGGTTATGCTAGCAATCGTTGTTTTAAAATTCCTATTTCACTTTAAAAATTTCACGGTTCGACTCTATTATATGGTTTTTTGAGTCAAATTTTATTAATGACTTACTATTAATAAATTTTATAATTAATTTTCCAAGTTTACGGTGAGTCTCTTTGAGTCATGTAAAAAATATTTTAAAAATAAATTATTTTCTTTTTAATTTAGTTAAATAATAATTTAAAATAATATAAATCATATATTTATTAATTTTAAATATAAAATCAAATAATATCTTATAATTTGATTTATTTTTTTACTTATTAGATAGAAAAAATTATTATAAATAATTTCAAATTAGCTTGGGTAGGCTCCCCTCTGTAGCAACCAAATTAGGTCTGGTGTGATTAGGGTTGCTAATTGAGCGAGCCAGCTCGTGAGCATTTAGCGTTCGGCTCGGCATGACTCGACTCGAAACTCGACATTTAAATGCTCGACTCGAACTCGACTCGAACTCGAATCTTACGAGCCGAGCTTGAGCAAGGTCATGTTCGACTCGACTCGACTCGGTTATAACTCGAAATCGACTCGAACTCGACTCGTAGCTCGATTCGAACTCGACTCGATAAAATAATATAATAATATAGTCTTTATATTATATTATAATATAATATTATATATATATATATATATGTAATATAATAACAAAGAAGCAAGATAGTTGAGATGGTAAGTATTCACCTTGATGACTTCAAGGTTGTGGATAAAAATTAAACAGTTTAAGTATATTCGAGTTCGAGTCGAGCTCGAACACATAAAAGATATTCGAGTCGAACTCGAGCATGTATGTTCAAAACTCGTTCGATCTCGAGTCGAGTTCGAACGAGTTTCGAACTATTCGAGCCGAGCTCAAACACATGTCGAGCTCGGCTCGCTCGCTCAATTAGCACCCCTAGGTGTGATTTGATGTGGGGAAATAGCGAGTCCGGGTTATAAGCACTTACGTGCCTGGTAGTTACAGGCTTGTGCTCTTATTATATACCACTCGGCATACTATTTGGCAACTACAGTAAGTACAACATGGATCTTGGATTGGGTTCACATACATTAAAAAATGTTTTTCGTTTGATTTGATTCTCCACCTTCTCCCTCTCCCCTCTTCTATCCTTCATTCTTTTTTTTTCAAAATTTACGATGTAATTGCCAAAACTGCTACCACGATAGGTTGAGAATGGCAAGCCGATTAAGCAGGTAAGAGAGGACAATCTGCTCTCCTATTTGTAGTTAAAGCTTTCAATCCCCTCCTATTAAAAACAAACTCAATAGTTCTGGGCATTAGTGTAATAACTAGTATTTAATTTTTATTTTCATGGATTTTTATTTTGGATATATTTGTTTCTTGAGACAAATTAAATACATATAGTTAGTACTTTCATTTGTAATAAAAAAAATTATGTGATATATAAATTAATTCATAATATTTCTTTGTTATACTTAGTATGAGTCAAAAGATCGAATCCTAAGGTGAAAGAAGTAAGAAAAGGCAATCGGTCTAAACAAACTTATCAAGTTGGATAAACGGTCAAGGAAATTTCTTAATCGGACAAGTGGACATGGTTAGAAGTGCACCAACTCTTATGATCAAGTTGTTTTTCATGTTAAGTTATTTACTTTAATGTTGGTATAACTCTTATAATGGTCTATGGGCCGAATGGGGCGATTTTGGCTAAATAAGGTTAAAAGAGAGGACTTTTGTGACCCTTCATAGTTTTGGTTGATGATAGAGCACAGCTAGATAGTTTCCTAGGCTTTTGGGAAGTTTGAAGGGCAACCAAGGAAACCGGAGACTTAAGGGTTGAATATATAAACTCTTATTGAAAGAAGTCTGACTCTAATGTCTTGTCTACAAAGCCTAGGAACAGCCCTCTCTCTTTGTGAATGTGGTGCTCCTCATTCTTCCTTGTAACTTGAATATTTTTTTATTCTGGTTCTAAAGCATAGCACATATTAAGTAATCAAAGAAGTTGGTAACACAATTTTAACATAATTAATTCATGCTTATCCTCATATTTATGTTGTTCATTGTGTGTTCTTATTATGAACTTGTATATTCATGAAAAAACTATGTTTATATAATTGTTTGATGCCTATAACCATGAAAGGGATCATGAACATAATTTAGGCAGAGGCAATGTAGAGTAAACAATATAGAATCAAAGTTTTTATTTGATGTTTGTGTTGTTTGTATGAAAGTTGATCTTAAAGAAGAAGGATGTGGTGAAATCAATCAAGAACCTATATTTTTCAATCAATAATTATTTTAGTCTATAAGTAATGATCTAAAAAGAGTGTGTATAAAGTTTCATTAAATTCTGAAATGATTTGATATATTTTTGGTAAAATTCTAGTTAAATTAGGAAAGATTATATCTTTATTGAGAGATTTAATGGTAACTTAAGATCTAGATCTCAAACTTGAAAATACTTTTAAAGAAATGTCATACAATGTCTTAAGAGGCTAGGGTTAAAATTTTATGAATTTTGGACGTCATTTAGGCCTCGAACAAATGTTGGGAAATCTGATCGCAGCGAATAGAGTACCTAGTGTCGTGGTTGGACTGTCAAGCTCACTTCATTCTACAAACTTGTGTCTGTTAGCCAAATACATAGCCCCAAAGCACCATAAATAGAATTCCTGAGCACCTAGGTCTCGGGAAGAGTTATTTGATTTTGATTTTTGAATGTTGTTTAGTGATGATTAATACTTAAATTGACTTTGTTTAATTTTGTTAATGATGTGATGGTGTCATTTTGTATGATACAAGAATAAATTATCATGGTTGGGTGATGGGTAAATGTTAATAGTATGTCATGTATATATATACATATAGACTAATTTGGGTAGTGAGATGTGTAAACTTATTTTATTACTCAGACTAGGAGGACACATTCTAAGACATCTCGATGCTAGATGTTATTTAGGAAGCTTTATGATTTATTTGATGTTTTTGTATATCAAACCGATTAATCGAATTGCAATTTAATGTTTTGGTATGTGAAAGAAACTTAATACAGTTAAATGAGATAGCTAGTGAAATAAAAACTAAAATATGTTGGTTTTTCTAAGTTTTCATAAATGATTAAGCTTAAGCAATAGCTGGGCCTATGCATAACTATAAATAAATTTGTACCGATTAAACTAACGGGTCATACCGATAAATCTTCGGTCATCCATCCAAAGCCACTCTCGGAATTGGGAGGCTACTATACACGTAGCACTTATAATCATAATGTGTTGAGGTAAATTGTGGGTGGTGTGATTGAACGGTCGCACATAAGGATGAATTGACAACATATATGAAATATAATTTGATGAGCTAAGGTTTGTCTACGCTTATTTGTGAAAAGACTGAGGGTATGGAGTAATTCATATGTAGAAATCAGTCTATAATATGATATCAATGATTTAACTTAAATAATTGAGAATATATAAGGGCTTATGTCCGAAGATTGACCTATATGTATACATGAATAATTGAGGTTTAGGGCTAAGGATGTGTAAGAATTTATGTCCCAAAATCAATCCTAGATGCATAAATTGATAATAGAATAAATGGTTATTTATTTTATTGATGTTAACTATTTATTGTTAAGTTGTTATTTTATTGTTGATATTTCATGTTATTTGCTTGATGTTAAGATTTACTTATAATTAAGTGTATTTTCTTATTATTGTTTACTTATATATGTGAGTGGGAACTCAACACCTATTTTTGGTATTGTTCGCAGGTAGAAAAATTCAAGCCAAGAGATGGGATGGAGAGTCGGCACTTAGAGTTATTTTTATTATTTGCATTATTAGTTGAGCATACTTATATCCATAGAAAAGATTGCACATAACGGACTTCTTGCCGATTTAGTAATGTGAGTGGGAACTCAGCACCTATTTTTGGTATTGTTTGCAGGCAGAAAAATTCAAGCCAAGAGACGGGATGGAGAGTTAGCACTTAGAGTTATTTTTATTATTTGCATTATTAGTTGAGCATACTTATATCCATAGAAAAGATTGCACATAATGGACTTCTTTGCCAATTTAGTATATGTGAGTGGGAACTCAGCACCTATTTTTGGTATTGTTCACAGGTAGAAAAATTCAAGCCAAGAGACGGGATGGAGAGTTAGCACTTAGAGTTATTTTTATTATTTGCATTATTAGTTGTGCATACTTATATCCATAGAAAAGATTGCACATAATGGACTTCTTTGCCGATTTAGTCTATTGGAATTGAATATATCGTTTATGGCTATCACTTTATTATTAGTAAATATTATAGATATTAATATATATTGTGGATTATTATTAATACAAAAAGGGCTAGTTGTTACAATTACACGGATGGAAAGGAGGTCCTTTGTGAGAAAAACAGCTCTTTCAATCTCATCATACAAAGAAGATTCAAAAAAATCTTCAACCAAAAAAGACAAGTATTAAAAAAAATGGAACAACTTTAAATTACAACATGATTAGGAAAAACAAATTTAGGGGTTAGTAAAATTAATAATCTTGTTTGTGCCTGGACTATAATTTACATTAAGGGGGATTAATTTTCCAAGTGTGAATCGTATTATCACAATTTTTAGGAGACTAATATCTTATGAGTTTGTCCACTGAACCAATTGGACACATCCTGAGGCAGAGTCACGGGCAGTCCATATCTTTGGGCTATGGAGGTGACAGGTTATGGTGGGACCTTAGAACTACCAAGTCAATCCTTCTATCCTTCTCTTCTCTCACCTTTTATATATATATATATATATATATATATATATATATATATATATATATATATATATATATATATATATCTTTCTTCCCTTGGCCCTTTTAGAAGAATTAGACAATCCTTAAATTCATCTTGATTGGCTTGGAATTACTAATGGGAGATCCTCGCGGGAGGAAGAAACTCCATCAGCCCTTAGGTGTTCTTCTTATTATTATATTTTATATATGTTTATTATATGTGGCTTAATTGTAGGAACACAAAAATCTGAAAACCACAAGGTATGTTTTTATGTGATTGTAAACATGCCGTATTTAATTGGAGCAAAAGTGTTGGTTTTATTTGTTAATGAGTTGTCGATCCACTCTTTATTTAGATCTTTGTGTGTTTCCCCCTTTTTATCTCACTGCTCATTCATCTAACATTATTATCATATGCCTGTATTAATTTGTTTGTTGTTGTAGTAGTTTGTCCTACATGTAAGGCCCTTTAGGCCCCACTCAAGCTCTGAAATTAATGTTGGACCTTTCGGGCCCTCAAAAGATTTTAAATAATCAAAAGAAACTTGTAATAGGTGTCACAAGTTTCTCTTAATTTAAAAGCTAGCTCAACGAATAAAGTTTTCTCATTAGCCTATATACAAGTCACCAACAACCTCTACGACTTATGTAGAACAAACCCAACACTACACTGATAAAGGTTACTAAGATGTCTTACTGTTATTTACGTTTTTATTTTATTTTATTTCAATTTGTTCTTGATCTTTGTGGTCTGGTCACACTGACACCACTATATTGTGTATTTGTTTTATCATATTGCTTGTCCTCTGCTTAAATACGTTACTGTTATTGACTAGTTAGTTCTTTAGTCAGAGCTTTCTCGTTATTAGTATTCTTGCAAGATTATATTATACTTTATATGTATTCATTGTACAGATCATGTTATATAAGCCGTTGAATGATTCAACTCTTATCAACTTCATTTCTTATTTGGATTCCATGTAGACCCAAAAATACTATAAGTTCGTTGATAAAATTATAACCCTTTTATTTATTTAAATACTCACGGAAAAATAAATAATAAAAGAACTCACGTTAGATTTACAATTTAAATTGACTAACAAATGTGTAATCTCATTCACATTAATCACATTTGCTGAAAAATACATTTTTTCCCGAAAAGAAGAGTAACTTTTGGATTGTGAAAGTTGAATTGAATGAACTAGATAATGATCTCCGTTATAAAAAAGATAGCCGCCTAAGAATATTGGGAGGAGAAGAGCATGGCAGAGTGTGGAAACCATTCGGTAGGCGTCTCTGCCGTCAAAGTGGTGCATTTGAGACAAGGAAGATGAATTTACAATCCGGTTTCTCCCCCTTTTGAACCCAAAAGGATTTTTAATTATTTATGTGAATGTTAAGTGTTTAAAATATATAATATTTATCTAGGTTTTTTATATGATTTTATACTTTACGGGTATACATATTATTAATTAGGTGATATTTCTCGTTTTATTTTAGTTAATTAATATTTTATTAGATATGCTTAATTTTGGTGTTTCAATGCAGAAAAGATGAATAAATTAAACTTTGAAATTGAATGGTCATGACACTTAGCCCCACCCAATGGCTACAATTTATAGTTTTCAATGGAGTCAGGAGTTAGAAACTTGAAGGGAGATTATAATTAATTAGATTATGTCGATTTGTGAATACACTCTTCGAATTCTTATATCTCCACTTCTATATAAATGAGTGATCATTTGTTGTTGATCATATCTCAACTTCTGCCTTAGTAGTTTAGTGAAAGAAAATATTTTTAATATTTGTAATTCTTTCTCTTTCATAATAAAAATTAGTTTCTTCTTTATAATATTTTTTTATGGAGTAGTCTTATATTTCGTTTTATAGAAGAATGGAATTTAACATGATTTAATTAAATTTATTTCAAGCTCTTACTCTTTTATCCAATCAGATTGTTTGAATTATCATATTCTAAATACTAAGAGTAGATTGATCAGTAGATTGATCACTTATTTATTAGATCATGAAGTTTAATTAGATTTTGGGAGAAATTAATTATATTAGTCATTGATAATTCTCATATGACGAGTTTTTTGACTTGTTTGTCATTGTGGTTGGAGATACACAACACCGTATGCGAATGTCAGAATGTCAGGAAAATCTTATGCATTATTTTGTTGATTAATCAATTATCACTGGGAGGTAGAAATTGAGACAAAATAATAGAAGCATGAAGGAGCAGGAGCCACCATGTCATATAATTATCCTAAATCGACAATTTGAGGGAATAAAGGATAAGAGTAAGATTTGATGAAGATTAATATCATGTTAAGGGAAATTCAACTCTAGAACGAATTTTATCATTTAACTTCGCCTTTAATTTAAAGTTATTACTTAGATTTAGTTAAGTTGGTTGTCTTTGTTTTGTTCTTCATTTTATTCTCTTTAATTAATTTAAGGAAATTCATCTCCATGTGGGACGATACTCGAATTCATCATTCTATTACTTGTTTCGATCATGTATACCTGCATGGTATTAAAAATATTCTAACAAGTTTTTGGCGTCATTGCTGGGGAGATCGAATTTTTTAAGTTAATTTAGGATTAGAATTTTGAGTGTTTTCTTTTATATCTAGATTTTAGTGTCTAATTTTTTAAAAAAAGGAAAAAATTAAACTATATCATTGTCTTCTTCCTTGCTATTATTTACTTGTTATCGTTTGTTTATGCATAAATTATTGTGGTCACCCATGTCTTCTTGTGATCCAAAGATTGAAAGGACTTTGAGAAACTTGTATGCCGCTGGAAGAAGAGCACAAGAACCAATAGAAGAAGAAGCCATGCATTCAAAGAGTACTACCGGAATTTTATAATTAGATGCACTTACTGCTTTATTTATTTACTCACGTTAGTGCTTTAGCTAATCAAGTTCAAAATCTTAATATGTAGGGACATGTTAAGTGTAACACCCCAAATCCGGTTCACGCTCGTGAACTAAACCGGCATGTTACAGGCCCCGCTTAGGTCGGCAAACCCAAACCTAACTCATGCGGATCTAATCTCGACATCTTAAGATGAAGATACGATCCGTCATGAATGAATGCATGCACAAAATCCTAACATGGTACTACATGAATGACATGCAAATTAAATTTCACACCATCACAATTACAAGCAAAATCAATGAAAATTCTGAAGTAAAACTGATAGAATCTCCCCTAAAAGTGCAATTATGGGCTCACCCTGTCAAAATAATATATATACAAATATATGGGCATGCATTAACAATCACACAGAATCTCATTTATAACGTATTCATTCTGAAGCTCGGGTCTCCACCCACTATGCTTCTGCTGCTCAACTCTGACCATATTTTGCATTCTGTTATCATGAGCATTTCATTCACATCATATCATTATGCTCAAACATTTAATTATGTCATTCACAATAGAATAACATAATAATACAATATTAAACATTCAGAAATCTAACATGTATGTGTGCACAAGAAGACCTCATTGCTCCTCCGTCCAAGCTGGCTCGTCCAACTCGTGATTATTACCTACATATAATATAAAAACACGTCAGTGTTACTGGTCCAGAAAATAAAATAACTATAACAAGCTGGCTATGAGAGCTGGCTATGAGAACAAACTCTCATATGAAAGAAAACATCATATAGTCCACGTGAACACTCTGAAGGGCACTACTGAGGAGCCACTGGGCTGCAGACCCGGTAGCATCCCGAACTTACTGATCTGCTGCTGGTACTGTGCCGCTCTCGGCACTTCTTTTTCAATACTTCTCGTGAAACTTTATCTTAAGCCCTCTCCGTACCTCCATATTTCTCCTGGCCTTGAGCACGAAGGCCGAGTACTCTCAGGCAGTCGCCTTTAGTACCCTTTGAACCACAAGTCCAGATATGCGTTGTACTAAATAGTACCTGTAAACCTCCACGTTCTCCGGGTGTGAGGAACTCAAACGTGGAGTTGTCAAGATCCCTCGGGAATGGAATAGTCCGCTGGCACTAATCCAGAGCCCGCTTTGACTGTCACGGCATCCTCTGCATGGTATGTGCAGTCGATTTCTCCATTTCTCGTCTCACTGAAAATGCGAAAACTACATATATATAGGGTTGGGTAGGGATTTATATAATAGGCCCGAAGGCAACTTGTGATGGATCTTGTTTTCGAAAACAACCTCGAGGGGTTATTAATCCGGAAAACTGTTCGGTTAAATGGCCCGAGTTAAGTGGGATCCGATAAAACGCCACTTAACCCGTCCTGTAGGCATTAAAACAAACATACAATAGAAAAGAGTAAAACAGACGAGTCCTAAACGGACCTGGTAGAAGCTCCAAGCGTGTCATCGTGCCTAGGCGGTGAGCTCCTACTCCGTACCTACACATCAAAACTAAATACTAACGCCCGCTAACTAAATGATGCATCAAACTCAATAACATCACAATCACAATGCAAGTATCCATCAACATAACAATCAGAAAATCATAAAAATTAATTAATCCTAGCTCATCCTATTCATACTAATTTTATTACGTGTCTGTAACTTATGTCGTGGTCACTTATCATGCTCTGACCTGATCTACTTCATTAGATCACTTACATTCAAGTACTATTCATCAAGTCATGTCTCTTATCACTTCATTCGTAATTAAGCATTAATCACATCAATAATTAGTCCTAGCATGCTGTGCTAATAATAATCAATTTTAAATAAATCGATCGGAGGTAATTATACCTCATGTTGTCGATAATCAGCGACGGTTAGGGTTCCGTATCGTGTCTCGAAACTCAAATTCGGCGTTCATCGGCGTCCGAAGCTCGATCGGGCTCGACTGGGTGAGCCCCGCGAAAGATCCGGTGAATTCCAGTGAGTTCCAGAAATTCTGGTTTTCCGGCGGGTTCCGGTGGTTTTCCGGCAGCTTCTGACGGTTTTTCTGGCGAGAGTTGCCGGAGGTGATTCCTGGCTGGATAGTGGTCGTGTTGGGTACTATTGGAACCGGCTCGGTGAGCCCGATGCATTTATGACATCGGCGTGGCCAATAGAGGCGACGGCTCGCCGGAAAATGGCTATGATGGAGCGGTGGCGATGGGTCACTAGATCCGGCCGGCCAGGCCGGCGATGGCCTCCGCTCCGGTCGGGAAAGGCGGCTGAGGGGTCGAGGGTGCCGAGGCAACTGCTGGATCGCGGCGGTGACGGTGCCCGGCGACGCGATTGGCGATGGAAGCATGACGCAAAGGCGCGGCTTCCTCGCGTCGCGGCGGCCAGCTCGTGGCCTGGCCTGGTCGGGGCGGCATGGCGACGCCGTGGCCGGGCCTGGTGGGCGTCGATCGGCGGCCAGGCGGCATCGGCCGTGGCGGCAGTGGATCGCGAACAATGGCGGCGCGAGGGAGAAAAGGTCGGGGTGGAGAAGAAATGGTTGGGTGGCAAACTTGTAATTAAGACTTGACTCGTCTCCGGCTCGAGTCAAGTATAATAACTAAGTCGTATTAAATCCTAAAAAAATTCATAAAAATCGGGAAAAATCCCGTAAAATCAAACAACACCAAAAAAATCATAATGATATGCTCTAGAACTATCAACCCACCCAAAATGCTCGTAACGTGCCCTAATGCAGTAAACGACCTAAAACTAATTCTACGATCCATTATATATCATAATAAAAAAAATGAACTGCATACTCTCATATATTTTGATAACTCATTCTTTTTTGTCGTGTTCATGACGTTATCATCATATACTTGAGTACACATGACCCTCATGGCTCATACACGAGACCGGCGTCGGCTCAGTACACGTGTTCTGAACTAACTCGACTCGAAAAATAATGGTCGACCCGACCGGTTCTGAATATAAAACCCTAACTCGAATCATGGGTTTTACATTAAGGCTGTAGAACCAAGGTGTGAATGGTGTGGACAAAGACATTTTACAGGTTAGTGTATAACTAATCAAGTAAACAACGTAAGCAACTTTAATATGAACAACAATCCTTATTCTAATGCCTATAATGCGGGTTGGCAGAATAACCCCAATTTTTCATGGAATAATTCTCTACACTCTACTGCTGTGCCCAATAATCTACCACCACCATCACAGCATCATCGACCCCCTTCACTTTCTTTTCAGCAACAACAACAACAACAACCGGATTTGATCAAAATGTTCAATTCTATGCAACAAACTATGCAACAATTCATGCAGAATCAACAGCAACAACAACAACAGTTTATGCAACAAGTTATGATACAATTAAACAAGGAACCAAGTGAGCAACCCAAGGGTGTACTTCCTAGCAAACCAGAATAACCAAGGAAAGATGGTCAAGAGTATTGTAAAGCTATAACAATCCAGAGTGGTATTACTTTACAAGAACTAGTTTAGCCCAATAAAGTTAAGGAAAAAGATGAAAAACCAAACAAAGAACAGGAACCTAATACATTGGTTAGCTTACTCTGATGCATAGGGGATCAGTTTAGTAATTCATTACACAAAGCCATAAATTTTCTTTGTGAAGAAGATATTGACGTGGAAGAGATGGTTAAAGTATTAGATTCACAACCAATTTTGCCTCAACGATTCAAAATTGTGGAAACCTTAGATCTACCATTCTACAGATTGCTGCCATTAGTTGAAGCACCACCTATTTTGGAGCTAACGCAACTTCCAAAACATCTCAGATATACTTTCTTAAGGCTTAATGACACTCTTCCTATTATTATATCTTCAGTGCTAACTATATTGCAGAAAGAGAAGCTGATTAGAATACAAAAAGATCACAAGTCAGTTATTGTTTGGACTATAGCAGACAAACATGACATCTAGTGTGGTTGCTGGTCATTTTCTCCTGGATAAAAGTTTTTTCCACATGGTGCAATTGAAATTAAGACTAAACAAGGGGTCAATCACTTAAAGTTAATGAAGCATGGGTCAAGTGCTAATTCAGTTATTCATGATAATCATCCACCGATTAATTGGTTGAGGGAGTTCTCTTTCACTTCTTTTTCATTATTTTTCTAACATGGAGGACAATGCTTAGTTTACGTTTGGGGGTGATGCCTTAATTTTTTGCATATTGTTCATGCTCGATTCATGTTTAGATTTAGATATACATATATATAGTGTAGTTTAGTGCAAAATTTTTATTATGCAATAGTATTTTAGTCTCTTGGTTCAATGATAGATACATGTGAATTAGTATTACCTTTCTTGAGAAAACTTAATTAATTGATATAAGGGATGAACTGAGTAAAAGATTACATGCGAGAGTTAGTTCTCTACCTTATATTATTTTCACAATCCTTTGGTTAAGATGATTTCAATGAATGTTTTGCAATAAGGATTGTACATGGTGGTCATGACTTTTAGAATTTGCCATAGTGACTTTTGAGGCAAAATATTTGGCTTGCCATGCTGATGGAAAATGATATAGGGATTTCTTTTTGATAAGTCTAGGCCTTTTTCAAGCCTACTTAATATGAATTATCCTCTATACACAATTTCATGACCTTTATTATACATATTTGTTTGATTACCCTTATTTTAGCCTTGGCCTTTTTATTAAAAATATACCTGGTTGCTTGAGACCTAGCACCCTAGTATTTTGAATTCGTTCTAAATTCTAACAAGGATGAAACTTTGAATAGTATAGGGGGAAGGCATTGTGTTTTATAGAGTGGTGATTGAGTAGATAGTGTGGACTTTCTTGGTACTTTGCTTTATAAAGAAAAAACAAAGAAAAAAAGAATAAGAAGAAGAAGAAATTGAAAAAAAAAAGACGAGGCAATGATCCTCCACCAGTAAACACAAGATGAAGCAATAGCCTTCTACTGGTTTGAAATAAAAGAAAAAGAAAAGCAGCAGGTAGTCAATGGAAAATCAAAGCAAAGTTAGTTCTTACATTGGGTCAATTCGATACTACATTTAAGGAAGTTTGTGTCATATTGCTTAGGGATTTGTTATACATATATGTCAGGATTTAGAAAGGATTTTTAATTCTAGGGTGCATATTAGCCTCTGATTTTTCTATCTTATTTATCCTATTTTTGGTCCCTAGCCCCTGGCCCCGTTACAACCTATAAAGACCTATTGATTTCATTAATTGACATTACCTACATTAGTGGAGATATGAGCGAAAGGTAAACATATTTAAACATGTGCAGATGAGAGTGATAAGCCAATGGACTATCACACACACAAAGAGCTTTCTTTTGGATGTGATTGATGAAAGGGAATTTCTGATTTGATTGACATCTTGTTGACTCTTGAGGGTTTGATTGAGAATCATATGAGAACATAATGGTGGGGATTAAGTATTTTTGTGTAGTAAAATTTTCTTGGTTATGATATTTTGCTCAGGACGCGTAAAAGTTTAAATGTAGGGGTGTGTTAAGTGTTTAAAATATACAATATTTACCAAGGTTTTTTATATGATTTTGTACTTTCCGGGTATAAACATGATTAATTAGGTGATTTTTCTCGTTTTATTTTAGTTAATCAATATTTTATTAGATATGTTTAATTTTGGTGTTTCAATGTAGAAAAAGATGAATAAATTAAACTTTGAAATTAAATGGTCATGACACTTGGCCCCACCCAATGGCTACAATTTATGGTTTTCAATGGAGTCGAGGAGTTAGAAACTTGAAGGGAGATCATAATTAATTAGATTACGTCGATTTATGAACACCCTCTTCGAATTCTTGTATCTCTATTCTATATAAAGGGGTAATCATTTGTTGTTGATCATATCTCAACTTCTGCCTTAGTAGTTTAGTGAAAGAAAATATTTCTAATTTTTGTAATTCTTTCTTTTTCATAATAAAAATCAGTTTCTTCCTTATAATGTTTTCTATTTTTATAGAGTAATCTTATATTTCGTTCTAGAGAAGAATAGAACTTAACATAATTTAATTAAATTTCTTTCAAGTTCTTACTCTTTTATTCAATCGGATTATTTAAATTATCATGTTCTAAATGCTAAGAGTAGATTGTTCACTTATTTTTTAGATCACGAGGTTTAATTATATTTCAGGAGAAATTAATTATATTAGTCATTGATAATTTATCATACGACGAGTTTTTTGACTTGTTTGTCGTTATGGTTGGGAGATACACAATATCGTATGCGATTGTAAGGCAAATTTTAATACATAATTTTGTTGATTAATCAATTATCACCATGAGGTAGAAATTGAGCCATGTCATATAATTATCATAGATTGACAATCCGAGGGAATAAAGGATTAGAATAAGATTTGATGAAGATTGAATTCATGTTAAGAGAAATTTGACTCTAAAACGAGTTTTATCATTTTAACTTTTCCTTTAATTAAAAGTTATTACTTAGATTTAGTTAAGTCGATCGTCTCCCTGGGACGATACTCCAATTCATCATTCTATTACTTGTTTCAATCATGTATATTTGCATGTTATTGAAAATATTCTAACAGTGAACCAAAGCAAAACCCATATAAGCTATAGCGTTAATTGCAGTTGCTAAATTGGCAGCACAGGATCCAAGTTTGCATAAGACAATGGCTTCAAAAAGAGGGAGTGAAAATTACTTACACTCGTTCTTTTGGGTAAATGATTACTTCCGCTTTTTATTTTTTGAAAATGATTACTTGCATCGCTGGTATATAACACTGTGAATAAATAGTTAAATATTAATGATGTAGGTAAAATTAAGTTATGTTTTAACTTGATGATAGACAAATTTAGACATGTCATCAAAAAATATATATTTTAGAATTATTTTATTAACTTATTATTAAATTGATTAAATAAAAATATTATTAATAAATATTTAACTGATAGAGATAAGGATATAACTTTTACATTTGGGAAAACAATGTTAAAAGTATATTTTTCTTGATGATATGTTTGAGTTTGTTTATGTGATTGTTTTTTTTATTTTTGAAAAATCATTAATATTTAACCATGTATTAATATGAATATTAGAGTCCTTATGTTTATGTTTTATTAATATAATAATAAATGAATAAAATAATATTAAAATATTTTTTTCTTGATGATATGTTTGAATTTTTCTCATTATTAAGTTAAAACATAGTTCAACTTTAGCCACATCATCAATATTTAACTGGTAACTAATGGTATAAGAGCCAGGTTACGATCTTATGATATTTGATTTTTCCCTACACCGATTGTCAAAGTTTAACCTAATGATTTAAAGGGAGAGGTTATGATATTAGGAAATGATTTAAAGGGAGAGGTTATGATCTTAGGATATTTGGTATTTACCTATGCCGATTGTCAGAGTTTAACCTAATGATTTAAAGGGAGAGGTTATGATCTTAAGATATTTGGTATTTGACTATTTGACTAAGGGAGAGGTTACGATCTTCAGATATTTGGTATTTGACTATTTGACTATGCCGATTGGCAGAGTTTAATCTTATGATTTAAAGGGAGAGGTTAAGATCTTAAGATATTTGGTATTTGTCTACGACGATTGTAGATATTTAGTAGGGAGAGCTTACGATCTTAGGATATTTGGTATTTGCCTACGTTGATTGTAGATATTTTGTAGGGAGAGGTTACAATCTTAGGATATTTGGTATTTGCCTAAGCCTATTATAGATATTTGGTATTTGACTACGCCGATTGTTAGAGTTTAACGTGATGATTTAAAGGAGAGGTTACGATCTTAGGATATTTGGTATTTGCCTACGCCGATTGTCAGAGTTTAACTTGATAATTTAAAGGAGGTTACGATCTTAGGATATTTGGTATTTGCCTACGCCGATTGTCAGAGTTTAACCTGATGATTTAAAGAGAGTTTGCCACGTGATGATAGGAGAGGTTATGATCTTAAGATATTTAGTATTCGCCTACGCCGATTGTCAAAGTTTAACCTGATGATTTAAAGGGAGAGGTTACGGTCTTAAGATATTTGGTATTTGACTATGCCGATTGTCAGTGTTTAACCTGATGAATTAAAGGGAGAGGTTACGATTTTAGGATATTTGGTATTTGCCTACGCCGATTATAGATATTTGGTATTTGACTACGCCGATTGTCAGAGTTTAACCTGATGATTTAAAGGGAGAGGTTATGATCTTCGAATATTTGGTATTTACTTACGCCGATTGTCAGAGTTTAACCAGATAATTTAAAGGGAGTTTGCCACATGATACGTGAGTTTCGTCCATGATGATGGGAGTTTAGTATTTGCCTACATACGCCAATTGTTAGAGTTTCCTTATGAGTTTCATCTGTTATGATGGGAGATTTGGCATTTGCCTACGCCGATTGTCAGAGTTTCCTTTAGGTATTTTCCTATGTATGCCGATTGTTAGAATTTATTTGTGAGTTCTGTCTATAATGATGGGAGATTTGGTATTTGCCTACGCTGATTGTCAGAGTTTCCTTCATAGGTTTCACCTGATGATTTAAAGGTGATTGTCAGAGCTTCTTTCATAGGTTTCACCTGATAATTTAAAAGGAGTTGATTTGGTATTTACCTACGCCGATTGTCAGAGTTTTCTTCATGGGTTTTACCTGATGATTTAAAGGTGATTGTCCGAGTTTCATTCATGAGTTTCACTTGATGATTTAAAGGGAATTCTGTCAAGGAGATTGTCAGATGATGATAGTTTTGAGGTCACCCGATATATGAAGAGGAGTTATTGGGTTTATCCCACATCGGCCGTGGATGATGTTGGTGAATTGTATATAGGCTAATAGGAATATCTTATTCATTAAATTAATTTTTTTAGATTAAGAGAGGTTCATAACACTTATTACAAGTCTTTTTCGGGCCCAAAAGGCCCAACAATTTTCACAGTTGCATTGAACTGTGTTTATATATATTGTGTGATTTAGAGTTTGTATCTTTCCTAATTGGATGATGGAGTTTGAATCTATATCATTTGTTTCTCTGGTCACTCAACACCGCTTGGGAAATAATCATGGGATTAACTCAGACATATACATATCCATTAATATAATTCATTCTCTTACAAACCAATAATTAACTACATAATTGGTGGGATGTGTTTATGCATTTGGTATCTCACCTTCACGCAAAACTTCTCATGTTAACTTTATCACTTTGCATTAGTATGAGCAACACAAAGAACCTGCAAAATTGTTAGAGCAATCCTAACATAATAACTCCAAAGAACAAGAAGAGAGACAAGGTAGCCCTTTTGTAGGGGATGGACAATGAGAGGTTGTAAATTGGGATGGGCATGCCGGAACTAAAAGAAGATGACGTTAAGAAAACAATGGAGCAGGAATAAGGATTCATCGTTATGGATATGATAAAGCATGATGGAAGAATAAAATTTTACTAATAATTTCTGATTTTTTTTTACTTGGAGAACTTTATTTTAACTTATCAGTTTTTTTAAATTAAAGTTTGAAAGTAATTGTAAATTATTTTTTTATTGTTTTTTATATAAATTTTAATTATGATTGGAAATTAAGGATAATACAATTGGCTTTAAAATTAAAAGTTTTTAGGAATGAGATTTTTTAAAAACAAGATAAGTGACTCACAAACATGGTATTTTAAAGCTGTTTCGAAAGTTTTGATTGGAATTTAGCTATTTTGAATGTATTTCAATTTTAAATTTTTAATTGCAAACTTTAATCGGATTTAATTTTTAAAAATGCATTAGAAGATTTTGATTCTAATTTTAATATAACAGTAAATTTAACTTTTATAATAAATGAGCTTCTTATAGTCGAATCATGAATTATATATACCTAATATATGATGGGTGATATTTTAAAAATAATTTGGAGTAAATTTTTATTTCAATTGAATTTCAAATTTTAATAATGATTGCAAATTTAAATTGGATTCTTATGAAAATTAAAAAAACATTATTCTAATTTTCAATTGAAATTTTGGAATAAATTTATTTTTTATTAATAGTTTCTTAAGAACATTTTCCCTACTATTATACCACCCTTTTATTCATATTTTTTATTTCTACTATAATTACTTTTTCTTCCTATTATTTTATTTTTATTCTGACAGTCTTTTTCTTCCTTTTTAAAATTTTAATTTTGAGTGTCTATTATTAATAAATACTAGATAGTCCTTATTCATATAGTTATTTTAAATATATATATTTATTCAATTTATACGCTAATTGTATTTTTCATTTATATTTATCTTTTCCTTTTGCAGTTAATTACTTCAAGCTATTTTCTATATAATCCACTTTTTAAATTCAATGGTTTTAAAAACATTTTCCAATTTATGCCCAAACTGTATTTTTCGTATTTATATATATTCTCCTTCTGAGTATGAATACTTCAATTTCTTTTTAAAATATTTATTAACCTCACTATATAATCGGACATGACTTATAGCCACTCTCTACACGTTCCAGCTAATTTTTCCAATTTGGTGTAAATAGTATGCTCGCAAATTTTAAATTTTTGTTAATTATGTTATTTTAATTAAATTTTTAACCACCCTCGGAAAAGTTAAACATGACCCGCACTTTACACAAGTTCCCATCTAATTACAAATTTAAATAGTCTCTTCGAATAATTTTTAGAGACACTTGTACAATTTAGAGCAAGTGTCTCTAAAAAGAATCGTACATCGAGAAAAATGAGGAAAATATGGATTAACTAAATGATATTTAAAATTTCTCTAAATCCCTATTTCTTTTTCTTTTCATATTTCTCCCCTTATTTATGGCACCTACAATATAAATTATCAGTCTATCTTTTCTTTTATTTAAATCAAAGTCTATCTCTGGCCACCAATTGGCCCATAAAAAATAATTTCATTCACGAGAACATTAGAATCCAATGTGCAAGACCTTCATTTAAGCAAAACCCACTTTAACTAGCAAGACCAAATTTTATATTCTCAAATATTTTCTAAATCTTGCCTTATTTTAATGCTAGTTGGTTGATGTCAAACAAAACCTGCCATCAGGAGAAACTTGCACTCCACCGGCACCATTTTTAAAGAAAAACTTTTAGCCAAACCTGCTTAACAGTGCCCTAGCCTTGATTATTTCAGGCTTTAAAAGTAATTTCATTATTTTTTATATTTGATTTTACCGTCCTAAAAAAGAAAATAGCTCATTGTGTATCTTAAAATAACCTGTGTTTGGATTAATGGCATGGGAAACAATACATCCATTTAAAATCCATGCCAACAGTTTTCCATACATCTGTACCCTGGCTGATCAACTAATAATACAAACAAGGAAATGCTTACAATTCATTTGCCTCAAACAAAAGTGTTCAATCCTGCCCTATTTTCTATTAAGAGCACTCTATTTTGAGACTCCATTCCCAAAATACTTTCTCCATATGGAGCAAAACGAGTGTCCGCTAGATGCGGACTCACATAGGGATGCCGGCTCCCTTCGCATCTGGCGGATGCATACCCAGTCCTCCCCATATGCTTTCTCAATCAAGTTGGCAAAGGTTGTTTCACTTCTTCAGTTATAAATAGATAGCAACTACCTACTCCATGATGGCATACACCCTCAACGTAACATGATTCCAACATTAACAATGGTCTCTCTGAAATACATGTTCTGGAGCTCATTTGATCATGATGTTATCCTTGCCAGCTAGCTTCTTTGTTTCTGCTTCAGCTCGTAATCTTCAGCAAATATCCAATAAGCTAGACCCAGAAGAAGTTCAAGTTTCAGAGCTTCCCAAGATGAAGATGCCAGCACTACGAGAACTTCATTTGTCTAATTCAATGCCAACTAGTGCTCCTCGTGAACTGCCCAAGCATGACCAGAAAATGACCTTGCCTGATCTGTTGCCAGGAATACCATTTGTGCCCAAAATCACTGTTCCTGAGCTGCCCAAAATTCCAGGATTGCCTATTATTCCATCCTTTCCAATGGCAAAACCATGAGCTACTTCACATATATGCAAGTATATATTTAATACAATAATTATTGTGCCCCATCAGGTATTCTCTTGGTGTTAGCAGATTGGGGAATATGTATGGATTTGGCAAGCCAATTGTCAAGTCATATGCATCAATAACATTAAAAATAATTCATAGTTCGGGAGATTGTGATTTACTGTCATGTTAGATGTTCATCATAGACGTTGATGTATGTACGTTATGGTTTTTTTAAAGTAGACAATATAAACGAAGATGATGGCTATGTCTACCAATTATTTGGCTCATTAATTTTATGAGAGATTTTTTTTGTCATTTGGAGAGATTAAAAATAAGAGATTGTCATAAAAGGTGACGTCCAAATGTAGCGTCCTGCTGCGGACGCTACATATGGTAGCTTTTTGTAGCATCCGCCTGCGGTTTGGGCGCGGACGCTGTATATCAATAATTTATACTGTGTCTTACTATCAGGTTATTTATAAGAAACTACTTCACTTCTTCCCGGTGTTTATTTTTTACGTAGATGTATTCGCTTCTTTTCCCCAAAATAAATCATTTATTTAATTGATAGATGACGATGAATGCATTTGTTGAGGTCTCCTTTTTATCTTGTCATATTCTTCAACATATTTATATGTCTTTTGATAGATGTTGAAGAGAGTTTTTTAACCCTTTTTACTTCAATCTCACAACGCTTCCCTCTTTTACGTTTATCAATGTTTCCTCACATTTGACTTCTACGAGTCTTCTTCTATAAAGTCATCTTCCTCGATGAATTGAAAGAAAATTTCATTTACTCTCTTCAAATCACGCAAAATCTTTTGGTAATTTTTTAAAACAATTTCAGCCTTTAAATCTACGTAGTTATATTTAGAATTGCATCTAATTAAACCTAATATGACTCACACTTCACATCTTATTTTTCAAACTTAGCTATGGTACCACTTTGAAGAATGAATAAAAGGAAACAACTTGATATTAACAAAATATAAATATTGAAGACAATTTTAATACAACAGTATGAGGAAGAATTTTAAAAATTACATTAAAATCATAAAACGCATTAATAAATTTATTAGGGAGTTCAACTTTGAGTCTCAATTTAACATGAAAACTCAAATATATACATACATACATACATATATATATATATATATATATATATATATATATATTGAGACATCTTCTACATATCAATATTCAATGTTACTTTTTAATATTTTATTCAACTTTTCACTTACCTAAAAGATTAAGCTTAATTTCCAACACCACTTAAGTTGATTTCTCTTCTAGTGGTTCACTTATTTAATATTCTGTTCAATCTTTCACTTACCAAGAAGATTAAGCTTAATTTCCAACACTACTTAAGTTGATTTCCCTTGTAGTGGTTCATTTATTGGTGTTTTAAGTATCTTGTTTATTTCAGGCTTCCTAAATGAGTTATTTTCACTTCTTTAAACAATTACATTAGACAGTAAAAACAACTCGTTTACAGAGTGTGAAATAATTCAACTTAAAAAATTTCCTATTTTTATCTGGCCGCCAGTACTAGTGTCGAATTATTTATAAGGAAAATAATTTCATTTATCTGCATATTACTTATAAGAAAAGAATAACTATTTCCCAATTATAATCATGTAAACTATTGTCTAGTAGATTGACGTGACATTTTCCACATATGCACGCATAGAAAAACAACAACTAATTAACTAAGCTCTTAAGGTATATATAATTATGTTTGTCTAGATTATTCTAGAGGTAAAGGTTATTTGATGGCTTGTAGAGCTATACTTCATCACAAGTATATTTATTAAGAGAAATAGTTTTTTATGCACTATTAAATTTTTCACTACTTTTCCTTACCTTAAATTATTTGACCGGTCCAAAAAAATTATCAAGTAAATATAATTTAGATGCTTATTAAATAAGCCAATCAATACAAAAAATAACAAAAACTAACGATGCGCCTTAATCATATGTGTTTTTTGGCCTTTGGCTTGTGCTATATTGCACTACATATAGTGTAATGTGGCCACACCTTTATAAAAAGAAAATGATCGCTTCTCGTGATCTCATTTATATGTTAGTTGTGCCTCACATGTAGTTAGCATTTAAAGGTTGAGAAATGCCATTTCTTATATCACGAGAGGTTGGCGGGGAATTAGTGTTGTTCAAAGCATTTCTCATTCTGATATATTCTATAATTCTAATTCCAAACTCTTGTGGCGAACGAAACATTGTGCTTCACCATTTGCACCTAACCATTTTAACTAATTGAACATATATACTGCAACCCATAGACTAATAATATTTTTCGTTAGTTTGGTCTTACCTCTTCCATTATTTTCATCGAATGTGCGACATACTATATTGGCAAAAGGTGTCATCTCGTGTATCTATTTGGGTGGTCACAAAGATCAATGAAGATAACAGATACAACCCATATATACGATGGGCGCCTAATACTTTGATAAGTTGAACTAATCAACTAATCATATCACTTTTGTCTTGATGACTCTCTCAAGTGCTAACACGTTCTTAGCCCATCTTCTCCAAACATTGGGAAGGTAAGCCAAAATTCAAGCGCAGTTCAACAACCAGCTCTAAAGTCTTGGAACACTTGTTCACGGAGCGAACCTTCTTGAACGCCATCCCGGGCTATAAAAGGAAGCCACATTGAGCAAGCTCTTCACATTGCTTGCTTTCCACAAATTGAACATATACAGTTTTAGTTCTCAAACATGTCTTCACGACAATGTTTGCTCTTGTGTTTCCTAGCTGTTATTTCTCTGTCAATGATAGACGGCAGCTCCGGGGCACGCCGGCTTCTTGATTCACCGGAGTTGCCAAAATTTCCCTATGAGCTGCCAAAGTTGCCGGAGCTGCCCAAATTGCCGGAGTTGCCAAAGCCAAAGATTTCCGAAACTGTGCTGCCAAAGCCCGAATGGCCTAAACCCGAGCTACCCAAGCTCGAATTTCCCAAGCCCGAGTTGCCCAAATCGGAAATGCCCAAACCCGAAATACCTAAACCAGAATACCCCAAGCCAGAGCTTCCGAAGCCAGAGGTGCCCAAGCCGGAGGTGCCAAAACCTGAGGTACCAAAGCCCGAGGTTCCTAAGCCCGATGTGCCCAAACCCGAAATACCAAAACCGGAGTTGCCCAAGCCAGAGTTACCAAAACCCACAATAGTTAAACCCGAGTTGCCCAAGACGGAGGTGCCAAAACCTGAGATAACAAAGCCCGAGTTACCTAAACCGGATGTTCCAAAGCCCGAGTTGCCCAAGCCTGAGTTGCCCAAACCGGAGCTTCCTAAACCTGAACTGCCCAATCCAGATGTGCCAAAACCGGAGCTACCCAAGCCGGAGTTTCCAAAACCTGAATTACCTAAGCCAGAGATACCAAAACCCGAATTGCCCAAGCCTGAGGTGACCAAACCGGAGTTGCCCAAGCCGGACTTACCAAAGCCCGAGTTCCCAAAACCCGAGATTCCAAAACCCGAGTTGCCGAATCCCAAACTACCTAAACCCGAGCCTCCAAAGATTGAGCTACCCAAGCCCGAGTTGCCCAAACCTAAGCCATGAACTTGCTTCTCTAATGTCCCCTCGTATCCATTTTTATGATTATATATGTTGCCGTGTTTAGTGATTTATGCCTAAAGGTCGCTTTGCACCGTTCAGTGTCCATGAGTTGTCACAGAGAATAATGTACTTGTGTGGACTACACCTCTTTATTTTGCATTCTCTTTCATATTTTGTGTCATTATTAATATTGCTTTATGTAATTCATGGTGTCCTTTAGTATGATCATTTTTCTAATAAGAGTATTGAATGATTTGTTATATATCATCCTCGTTTCATTTTGTTTATTTCATACTTAGAAATTGACAGCATAGTTTGGAAGTTTTGCAATAAAAAACCGCATAGCTTGAAAATAGTTCAGCGGATATGGTTTAGTAAATAGTTCATGTGATTGAAAACAGCAAAGTTTTGAAATATTTAAGACGTTTATAGAGATCAGTGTGCAGGATACACCCGCCCAAGTAGCCAAGCGATGTGGAATCATGTGGGTATAAATTGAAATAATATTTGAAATTATCCAGCCGATCCAAATTGAGCATCATTTATGTTCAACTCAATTCCAAACTAATTTGCTCCAAGCTTAGTTTAAGGACAAGATCTTTCAACAAAAACTCATTCTACAATCCATATCCTTCTTACATGCTTGGTGTTTGATTCGATTAAATTGCAAGCGATCCGAGCTGGAGTTTTTTGATGAACCCAAATTAGAGGTATTTTTTAAAAAGTTTTTAGTTGCTTACCCCACAAGTAAGAGTGGATTTTTTTAATTTTAGATAAATACTATGATATCCCCAATAATCAGTCCCAAATTTAATATTGTTTGAAGTAATATTTAATATATTAGTGATAATAAACTTGTAGATCTTCCACTTTAATTAATGATTTTGAAAAAATAACTACACCCATTAATTTGTACTTGGCCAATACACTACAAATAGCTATAGAGCCGACATAAAATTATATTAAAAGTGGATTAATCAAAATTTATTGTCAAATCTTTCAAAATAGTCTAATATTTAATAACTACTTAGATAAAATTTAATAAATTAAATCTTGAATTTTAATTAATTATCTTATAGAACTAAATATTTTTATCAAACACATTAAACTCAAGGTTATAGCTAAGCCAAGTCGAAGGTTTGCATGTCACCAAATTATCAATATATCAAGTCAAATATTTATTCGAGTTAAAGAAAACAAACACGAATTCAAGACGGATCAAACCAAATATATTTTTCTCAAGAGCTAGCTTAGTTTAATTGCACCTTTCAATCCAGAAAGCAATGTTTCTCCCAGGCTCTTTTCCATCTCAATTACTGGTGGAAGTGGACACAAATACCCTTTGGTGCAACTTGCAGTCACGCTCTGACACGCAGACAAGCCAAAATTTGGTCTGATTAGTTCATTGCTGGCTCTTTTTTTACAGTTAAATTAAGTTGACAGCGTAACACTTTGTGTATAAAAGTGGTGGTTTTACATTATCGCCTTTCTTACGCTGCCCAGTAAAAAATGAGTTAAAATTGCTGTCATGTCGTAACCAATGGAAACAAGTCTTAAAATCAAATTTTTTTAGAAAAAAGATGAGATTTTCATATCATAGTCATCATATTCCACTAAAATTATTGGATAATTCGATTTACCCATGGTAGGCGAGTCGAATTGAGCACTACTGGTTAGTGGAACCAGGGATTGACTTACCTTGATTCATGGTTCAGCCATGTCAAGCCAACCTCATCAAGCTGGCCAACAAATATATATTTTATTAAATCATATAAGGATAAAAAAATTATTTATTACAAACATTACAAAATGATAGAATTATTTATACTAGTACGCTCAAGCCTATTTATATTGTTTTTTTTCTTGGCTAGAGGGCCATTGGCAGTTTAAAAGAGTCGTTGGCCGCAAAGCCGTTGGGCTCCAACTAGTACACCCGGTCTCCGGGCTCGGCTTGAGAGCCATTGAGCTCTCTCTCTCGAGAGCCCAACAACTCTTATTTTTTTAGCTCAAGCTCAAACCCAGCCGAGTTCGGCATGGCTGGCGAGCCAATAGCTACAGCATGGCTCGATTCAGTTTAAATTTTGAGCCGAGTTGTAGCTTGAATTCGAACTTGAACCTGGATTGGCAAACAAAAAAAATTAGGAAAACTAAAATTTTATATTAGAGAGCAACAAAATACATTGATCTTGCTTTAGCAGCTTGATCACGAGCTACTAAATTTAGAACACGGCTAATCCATTTTAGTGTAGCAGAAAAGACATTCAACTTGATCACACAATTCATGGCTACACTATTATTGGTCCAAGATATACAGTCATCCATGTCATTCATGGTTTTAAGTACGTTACTACGATCAGATGAGAAAGTTATGGTTGCAAAACGAGCTTGATGAGCATAAATTAATGCTTCATGTAAAGCAATTTGTTCAGCATTTCTGAATCCTTCCAACGCGCCTCCTGAAAAAATATTTCCCATATTATCATTAAACAGATGCAACCTCCAAGAAGCAATACCCGTGTAGAAGCCCCCATCGAAAGCAATAAATATCATGTTCTCGTGGTCAAAAAGCCCCATACTTAGACATTGCCAACTAAGTTTTTCTTCCATATCCATTTTCTGAAAGTAAAAAGAATGAATGACTAATATTTAATTATTGTCAAGCTAAAATGCATTAATAATTGAACCGAAGTATAGTGTATAATTGAGTTTCGGAACTTCCAAATCTCATGTCCAATAATGAGATACTTTAAAGCCATTGGAGCTCATTCAGTTGTAGAGAAACTTTTCAAGCACGAAAGTATGATGCTTCTAGGAGCATTTCAAGGGAGATTGTCATTCTTTAAACCAGCAATGTGGATTAAGAGATTCCTAATAATGTCATAGTCATAAAAGAGATGAATGTTAGATTCCTGTGCATTGCCACAGAAAATAGAACGTTTGTCTTCAAGAGGAATGTGGAGTTGGCAAACAGTTACTCGCAATTTTCGAACCCAACAGAAATAACGAGGAGAAATCTTTACTTTCCACCAGAGTTTCCAATAAATCAAAGAAGGTTGAAAAAAAATTCCTTCCCAGCTTATAAATAGAGAATTGTGATTTATTCTCTTTCCTAACAAGACCATAATTTTTTTAAAAATTACAAATAAACAAGTAAACTGACACTATCTTCCCAGTTCCAAGTCTATAGCCATGGCTAACTAGAAAATTAATTTCATTCTTTCTCCACTAAAACGACAACTGACCTTCATGTAACAAGAGCTGCTCAAAAGAAAATAAAAAATAATAATAATAACAAAAACAAAAACAAAGTCATCCCGCCAAGTTCACCTACATCAATTTCCATGATGAAGTGCTCAAAGTCGCTTTTTCGTTAAGATAATTGTTTTTGATCATATAACCATCTTAATAAGCTTTAAAAAAATAGGACACTAAGAAAACATCTCAATCAGCTATGCACCATGTTATCATAAACTCTACATACAACCAACCTAAAAACCTTATACCATCAAATTTGAGATAGCCAAAAGTGATATATTTGCTATCACGCTAGTTTTAGGTAGCTTTCATGCGAAATATTTGGATGTCGTCTTTAAATCTATTTACAAGGAATTCATAGGGTCAGCACAAAAGAAAACTACACCTTCACTGCCGAAATCACACCTCAATTATAGCAGGTGTCCGCGAGTTCACATACAAAGGCCTGCACATGCAAGATATTCCACAAAAATCGTGACTTCTCCAAGCTCAAACAGTTCATATTAAAAGTCACCATCATGTGCCATCTTTCCTTGTCGTGGACCAGCAATATCCTCAACCGAATCATATATATAGTACCACGGGTTTTAAAACAAGTTTCTGAAGAGCAGAAGGAAAATAGAAAATATAAACATAACATGGAAAAAGGCAAATTGTTTGAATCATTTAACAGTGAAAACTTCTAGCATCGGAAATTCACAACCACAGTTTCAAATGCAGGGATACAAAACCCATTCTTCCTATACAATCAATAAAAACAAAGTCATTGCACGCATCAACATTTTATTGACGTTATATTATCTTAATATATTTATTTTCTAGATTTCTATGCTCCTAACTGATGAGCATTTAAATTGTTTACACGGCATGACCATTAATAATCTAGTCATAGAAAAACACAGTACGACTATTTTAACTTTACTAGCATGATTTATTCATGGCTAACAACCATGTCCATCATAAAAAACACACACACAACAAATATAATTCAGATGAGCAGCCAAAGAATCAATATCTAAAGAAATTCAACCTGCACACACTGCATACAACTGACCACATAAAGGTATTTTTCGAAGTAGGAGCTTCAGTTGCCCAACTAGGAATATTGTTCAAAGCTTTTTTGTTTGCCTTTTATACTAAGCTTAAACTGAATAATTATCAAATTATAGGGTAGCTTCTATGCAATTAATTTTTAGGAAGGCCACATTTTAAGGGAATTGCCAAGTGTAAACTCAATGTAAGTGGCAACATAATCTAATTGCAAACAAGTTCATGTTTGCCTCCACCAGCACCACCTCCTCCCACTTTAGTTGTTGACAGTTAGGCTACACCATCCATAATCCTTATTGAGGACATAAATGCTCGCGATTCAGCAATTTATCCAAAAATATTCCTTCTTTCTATAGATCCAATTAGGTCTCTTGGTGTCTGTAGCCTTAAATGCAGCGGGTATCAAAACCTTTACAGCTGGTTACAAGACAGGTCAAGAAACTGAAAGCATTGCCTTGCATGGATTTGCCTTAAAATCAGCCTACAGTTCACTGGAGCTTTGATTCGCCAATATGGTATCATAACAGTATCATTCCATTAGATTTACTTCATACTTTAAAGAAGCTTCAAAGCTATAAGTCAACCCCTCATGTTGTCATGCTGCTTTCATGACTCAATAAAAAGATTGTCGACTATAGGTTAAAGAACATTTAATTTCATCAAAAATTTTGCTCGACCATGAACCTTCACTTATATCATTTTTTTCAAGCATATTTTACCATGCTATAACAAATTCACCTCTGCATGACCATACATACGTTTTCTGAAACCAAAAGGTTTCTCAACATTTATTAGCAGACAAAACCATTTACAAGCTTTCACAAAGCAGTTTGATTTGATAAGTATTTGGTAAGTCTGAAGCAACTGCACCTGCCGTTGCTTTATCTAAGTTAGTATGGAATGCCTTTTGAAATTCACCACCCATTTTGACAAACTTAGTAAATAGCCACTCAAAGCTGGAAACGTTTCCATCTAGCTAACTCTAGGGGTTCTTTTTGATTGCGATTGTGTAAGACATTTACATTCATTGTTTTACCCCTCCTTTTCTATAGTTTAATAAGGCGCTAATGTAAGTTGGTAGACCAAGATAACACCCCATGAGGTGCTTAATTTTATATTCTTCAAGCTTGACTAAAAGTCAATGACAAGAATCAACAATGGGTATAGATTTTCCTCCTTGAGCTTACATAAGGAGGACAGTTTCTTGGTTTAGACAACAGTACTCAGTCAAAAAAAAAGCTCATAAAAAGAAAATGATAATGAATTGATAAATAATGACCTTCATATATAGAAGTAAAATCAGCTTCCTTGAACAGATTCTCAATACAAGTTGTGAACTTGATCTCCCTGCATAATTTACGTTTAGTGATTATCCAAATTGCTAATAGAGAAACTTAGCATACAAATGCAAAGCTGGCAGACTTACCATTTGTGCCTGTGAAGAAATGTTATATTGGCTTGGGTTGGAGCATTGAGTCGGCGTTGAGTACACCCCATGAATCAATTGAAGAACATGTAGTGAGGGAGAGTTAAGTGGATCACTAGAAGAGTTGGTCTCTAAAGAGGCAACTTGCTACAAAGTAGTAAAGCGAAAAAAAGATCATAAAGGAGAAAACTTAGGCAAGCCACAAATCTAAACCTGTGTGACCATATTGCTTGATGAGAAATTATAAAAAAAAGTGAAAATGAACTAACTGAAGCACAAGAGAGACAACCAAACTCAAATCTTTACCTGTGCAACCAAATTCCTTGATGAACTAGCACCTGCACGTATACTAGAGTAGTTTTCTTTATTAAGAGTATTTTTTCCATCTAGTAATTTATTTTGTAGCTTCTTTTTCTTTAATTTCTTCACATAACTGCTCTTATACTTTTTTTGGGGGATCCCTTCAGCAAGCAATGTTTCCCTATCTACAGAATCCAAATTATCCTGTGAAGCATTGCCCTCAAGCATTTGGAAATCTAATCTATATTTACACCGTCTTACATCCTGTAACATCAAGTCTAAATAAGCCAACGCAACTTTGTAGGACTCTTCATATTCAACTGCTTCGACAGACACTTTCCTCAAAGCAGCAAACAACTCGTTTTTACGCCTTGCCTTCTCTGCTTCAGAATCAAGTTGCCCACTAGCACGCAAATCCACAATATTTTCAACCTTTGCATCTTTTGTCCACCTTCCCATTATGTATGGAGCAGGCAGCTCCAGTATGCCTTCATGGTGAAACATAGTGAAAGCATGTCTACACAAGAAACCTTCAAATTCAAACTTCTTGCAACTACATTCCACAAATTTAGTTGAAGAATCGAACTTGACTATGTGATCACGACACTTTGCATTAGTTGCTCTAATTGTTGAACTTTTTACTGATCCTCCGTCAAAAGTTTCAACTACATGATAACCATATATATGGACATACTCTTCCTGGAAAGCCTTGAAAGCAGCGGGTGTGTAAACCTTTCCAGCTTGCTCCAAGACAGGTGAAGGAACTGAAAGCTTTGCTTCACATTGACTTGCCTTGAAATCAGCCCGCAGTTCATTGGAGCGCTGATCTGCCAATATGGTCTCATAACAGTCAAAAAAATCCATTAGATTTTCCTCAGATTCTAAGGAGCTTCTCAAGTTACGAGTCAACCTCTCATGTTGCTGTGCTGCTTTCATGTCACCATACCAAAAATTTCGACCATAAGCTAAAGCCCACCTTTCTCTTTCTTCAAAAATTTCCGTCAACCATAAATTTTCCCTCAGATCGTAAGAATTGAGCAAATTTTGCCATGTAACCATAAATTCCTCCTCCTCAGAACTATAGATACATTTTGCAAAATCTGGACCAAAAGGTTTCTTACCATTAATTAGCCGTCCAAAAACATTTCCAAGCTTTCGAAATGCAGTTTGGTATATGTGCCATGCACAAACACGATGATAAGTATTTGGTAAGACTGAAGCAGCTGCATCAGCCATTGCCTTATCTCTATCAGTAAGCATCGTCTTTGGAAATTTCCCACCCATTGCTTTGACAAACGTTGTAAACAGCCACTTAAAGCTAGAAACTGTTTCGTCATAAAGCAGAGCTGCACCAAATGTAACAGTCTCCTTGTGATGATTAATGCCGGTAAATACTCCAAAAGGACGATTTCTAGAGTTATCCTTGCTTGTGGAATCAAAACACACCACATCACCAAAATAATGATAGTCAGTTGTCGACCTCGCATCTGCCCAGAAAATATTTGTAATTTTACAATCTGCGTCATACTGCATCTCATAGATAAATGAAGGATCTTCAGCCCGCTTGATCCTCAAGTATTCCAAAATTGCAGCAGCCTCTCCAATGTCAAGTGCCTTCCGAAGCGCAGTATGGACAAAGTTCATTTGAGGATTTGATAAAGCAATAAGACTACGCCTTAGCCCAGACTTGTCTTCCACATTATTTGCAGTAATCCTAGTTTCTTTCAATTTCTTTTGTGATCTTAACATGTGGGTCTGGACTAGTTTTGAGAGATCATGATTGTGCTCTTTCACAAATTGGACCACGATCCATTTTCCAGACCTAGCCTTTCTAACAGACATAAGTGCCATACATCCAGTCCTTGTAACGTCACGTCGTCTAACATCTTCTTTCCTATGTCTTTTGAAGCCTTCTTTTGAGCAACAAAAAGTCCTAAAATGGATCTCTTTGCTAGGATCTCTACGGGTTCTCGATTTCCGAATACTAAAGCCCACAATTCCACCATACCTATTGTAGAAATCATACGCTTCTTCATGCGAATCAAATTCCATGTTAACCTTTGGCAACCAACTATCTGAATCTCTGTGATCTACATTCAAGTCTATCTTTTCGGGCATTTTATCCGCCCCAGCTCGATGGTCTCCTAAATCGGAGACCATTGCTTCAGCACGAGTATTTGCTCCATCAGCAGTAGTCATCGCACCTCCAGTGTGTGGATTGCACGTACCTTTCAAAACAATAAAGATTACAAAAAATTATAGCAGAACAAAAAAAGTAAGGGGCGCCAACAGAAACAGGTTGAGATCCATTCGTATACAACAAATTCAAGCAGCCGTCCTCTTTCGCAAACAACCAAAACCACAAATAATTTGTATCAACCTTAACCTAGAAAACAGTCTCACACAAGCATACACCCGTTCACGTCAAATTCCACAATTCAAGAGTAGCCCACCCAGCTCCTTCAACATTTTCCAACACAATAAGCAGGATAACACCAGATATAAACGTAGTGGCAACCAATTAAATGGACATTCAAATTCAACTAAAAACAAGTGACCTAACTAACTAAGATCATACCGAAGAAAAATGTCACTTCTACAATTCAAAATATAAAATGTCATTCTTTTGGTTCCCACGTGTGACCTAAAACAGCGAAAACGTACTAAAGGAAGCGCCTTTTTTCCTCAAACGGATAGTCTAGGGCAAAAAAAAATGAGAAGATGAAAACTGTGCGACCTAAACTGACCAGTGAACAAGTGCGCCGATGAAAGAATTTCCGAATAAAGGGAATTGGAGTTCTAATCGTTGATCACCTCAAAAGAGCAAAATGCCTAGATCGTTTGGTATGATTGAAGAACGAAAGCAAGAAACAAACAATGAGATCGCATCGAGAAGTATCACTCGTACTCGAAAGACAGTGTGCCGGCCCTGCTTCGGCGGCGGCGGCGGCGGTAGCGGCGGCGGTCGGAGACGAAATGGAGATGGGCCGAGAGAGACTGGACCAAGAGATTACATATAAAAAATATGATGTTACAGATACAACCCTTTCACGTACTTTGTTTTACAAATTTACCGCCTCAATGTATTGAAAAAACGCGCTTATCCCCTCTCCCCCACCCCCACGATGTACATATATATATATATATACATTTAGGGGGTAAATTTGTAAAACAAAGTATGTAAAAGGGTTGTATCTGCAATTTTGCCTCATCATATTTTTTATATGTAATCTCTTGGTCCAATCTCTCACAGCCGATCTCCGTTTCGTCTCCTGCCGCCGCCGCCGCCGTTATTCGCCGCTTATCATCCCCTTTCCTCAGACATGTTGTGTGTAAATATATATATATATATATATATAAAATAAGAAAAAAGATAATTACTTATTAGAGGTAATGAAATTTTATGTATTATCTGGGGAAGGACGAATGTGGTTTATTATACGAGGGGAGGGAGAAAGAGAGTACCATATTAAGAGATAATTAGCCACCGGAGGTACTGAATTTTATGTATTATTTGTGGAAGGATAAATATGGTTTATCATGCGTGGGGAGAAAAAGAGAGTACCATATTTCTGACAATCTACTTTAAAAGTACAAAAACTTTCTTCCACGATCATAATTGTAGCTTTTAAACCAATAAATGAACTATTTTAAAAAATAATAATAAATATTTCTTTCATAGTTAATAACAACAAAACTTTTAACAAATAATATTCTTTGATCATAAGACATTTTTCTATCAATTAAATTGCAATAGAACCCATAATAAAATATTTTTTTGACTATTATTATTAAAAATATAATAAAAATAACATAGGTACCACTTCTTTCCATCTTTATTTTTTCCGAAATTGCCTATTTTTATTTGAATTTATTTATTATTATCATTTATTTATTGTGAGACAGGAGTCTCAAAATAAGTTAATCTCAATTTTTTAATAAATCACCTTATTAAATGCATGCATTGTGTGGGAGTCGTGGCTATAGTTTATTTTACGGGGCGAGTTGGCTCAAGAGGGGGTTCTCGTGGTAAAAAACCCAAACCACCTCTGATTCGCGATCAAAATTTTTCAGGGTTTTTCTCCACCACATGCCACTCGCCGCCACCACGAGTGCATTGTCGCCGCTGTGCCAGTGCGTCGTCATCGTTGATAGCCCCATCCCCTTCCTTGTGATTAATTTTATCTCCACTGCTGCCCCTCACCAATCCCACCCCGCCTTCCTTCGTGAGCGGTTGTCATCATCGGCACCCAACCAAGTGAGCAAAGCACCCATATTTGTCATCATGTGATATTCCTTTTTACATTTTAGGAAATTAATTAAGCAAAATTATTTTTTTCCCATTGTTTTATTTGTTCCATTTTAGTAGTAATGCAGGTGCTGCAAATATAAAGAGTTGGTTAATAACAGCGTGCATGCCCAAATCTGGAGTATGTGAGCGGTGAACGCTTTCGTTTTTTACCTGTGGTGATGCTCTATTTGTGTCTTAAAAGCACGATTGCCATTGATGTTACTCACTAGTTCATCCATGAGATAGAAATGGAGAACACTTATATATCAATGACATTTGCTTTTAACTTTTTGTGTTGTTTGGACCTATTCAATTAGTGAGTAATGACAATCATGCTTGTAAGTGATAAACGAACAACGCCACTTGTAAGAGCAATAGCATTCATTCATCGCTCAAACTCCCAGTTTGGACGCGCACACATATTATAGCCCAATTCTTTGCATTTGGAGTACCTTTATTGCTCTCCACAAGAAAAAAAAACAAACAATAAAATTGAATAACAAAAAACAAAAAAACATCCAATTTTATTTAATTAACTACTGAAATTTTAAAAAGGATGTTGATATGAATTTAATATAATGGCAAATTTACTAATCGTAATCAAGTAATATAATGATAAATAGAATATCAATCCCACATAGCATAATTATTTACTCAATTAAAATTATTTAAAGAGGAAACAAATTTTTATGATTTTTATTTAGCTAAATTCTAATCTCAAATAAATTCTAAAATAAAATAAAAGGAAAAGAATAGTCTAATCTAAAGTTAAAGTTTTCTCAATATGTGAATAATATGTTAGATACTCAAATCCCCTTAAACCAATTAAGCAACAAAATAATTATAATCATAGAATTAACTATTGCACTTCATGAGACTCTAGAATTTATAATATATAACTACCCATTTTGATACACTGATTAATTACATTAAATCTCCCCAATGTTAGTTACCTTTTCGGTTGATTACTCTTCATTAATTTAATATAATCAATAAACATTTAGATTCATGAATTCCTTACTATTAAACCCCTCACATTCAATGTACAATTTATATTGACCCATAAACTTCTTACAACTCCTAGTCAGGATAATGTATTCAATTTATGGATGCATCATATAAATCTTCCAGATAGAGTATAATCAATTTATCATTTAATTAATAATTTAAAACAAAGCTCCATCTCAGACCTCACAACGCTTCAACAATTAATCAAATAAATAAAAATATTAGATATAATAGAATACGACTCTAATGAAGAAAATTATAATTAAATTTCAAATAAAATAGGCCTAAGGTTTATCTCCTCCTTAGCATAATAAAATTTACTCCATAAAATAAGAAAATAAAATCAGAAACTAAGGAGTACATGAACAATTCAAAATAATAAAACCAATAAATCAAGATTAAAAAATACACTATTTTGAATTGTTAATCTCCTCCATTTAATTTTTCTTTGAGAAATCGAAAAACATTCGAGAAGAGCCTCTAAAAGAAATTTCCTAATTTCATATACGAATAAACTCTTTTATAGTTTACCTCAGGGTAGTCGGTTTAAAAATTTTAGATATTTTCCAAACTTTTCCCGCGAGAGAGCCGCGGCCTTCAGAACAGGGGCCAATCAATTGGGCGGCTCTCACTCAAAATCACGTTCTCTTCTTTTCTTTCACTGTTTCTAAATTCTGGTGCTACAGATCCAAATTTGACCAATCAGGTGCTTCTCATTTTCAGCTCTTTCATTATTGTTCAAATAACCAATCAGGTGTTTTTCTCTATTTCCAGCAACAATTATTGTTGTTCAAATGACCACTATCGTTTCTTTCTCCAAAATTGACGAGCAAGATTATTCCCCATTAAATTGATTTTGCTTCGCTTTCTTCGACTTTAGCGCTCCAATCTATTTCAAATACTCAACATAGATTAAAATTAAATTAATATCCTCTATAAAAAATAAAATAATAATTTTTAAATAAAAACTTAAATCTCTTGAACTAATAATAATAACTAAAAATACAATAACATACCAAAAACTCTCAATAACTAAATATTATTAAGCACACAAGTGTGGGTAAAATATATGTAAAATAAACAATTATAAGATATCACTAAATGGCAGAGATGGATTTGATTGGGCATCAATAACAGCAATGGCTCACGGCCTACGAGGGGAGGGAGGGGGTGTCGTTGGTGATTGACAATAGTGGCGATGAGCGGATGATTTAATTATTAATTAATGAGAGGATGAGGGGGATATTAGCGCTAACGATGCATTAGAGATAACGATGATGTAAGAATGGTAGTGACGATGCACTAGGGACGATAGTAACAATGTATCGGAGAAAAAACCCTAGAAACACTCTCATTAGAGAGTCCTCGGATTTATAGTTGTTTTTTTTATTATATATTTTTTGAAGTTAGACTAACCCAACTGCTTAAACCCATTCATGAGCCAACTCCCTCCCCTTTGTAAAATAAAATTTTGGGGAATCTAACCATTATCAAAAATATAGTACACGCCCTCCCTATCACACATAATAAATGATAAATGATACTCGTCCCCCTTATATATAATAAATAAAATTAAATACCTCTTGTAGGTAATTGTCTCAAAAGAAAAATTATAGTTGGAGCATAAATTCCATGAAAAAGGGAAAATAAAAGATTAACGATTGATCGCACGTCAAAATTATCTTGTTCATTTTTATTTTATTTTTTTAACATTTTAAATCCATTTTGATATTTATTACCTCATAGTTTACCTCTTGATCAACTAACCACCGGGAGATTTATTGGTAAAATATTGATTTAAAGATCTTGAATCTGAGTAAAGGTGGTAGTAGTTCATCATTCGTCTTTTAAATACAGTCTTTCACTCGAAAACAATACAATTAGGGTCACATTGAGGGGAAATGTGATTGATTATAATATAAATTATTTCTTTTCAAATATTTTGGGTCAAGATGTCATGTCAATCTTCGAAATGCAACCCAATTTGAAAGATAGAATCTAAATAAATAAAAATATATATTTAAAATGGCTTAATTTGTTGTTTTTTTATTTTATGCTGTATTTTAATTAGTTAAATGCTATAATTTTAACGAAAACCCGTTTCTTCACTGCCCTTTTATTAACAAGAGATAATATGTACGTATTATTTCTTAGCTTTATTAGTTCTTTCGATATTTAATAAAAGAAAAGAAACCTGATTTCTAACTAGCCAGCATGAAAGAGATGAAATGATTATGTATTATCATACTACCCAGGATAACAATAATTACGCATTGTAACAAGCGATAATTACGCATATCCCCAATAATCATGCATTATCATGGATAACAATGAAATTATATAACGACACATTATAAGGAACTTTTTGTAAAAAAAAAAGATGGTAAAATCTAACAAATACACAGAAATATAATTGCCCAAAAATAACACCAAGTACTAGTAAAATGTAAATTTCCAGCCGCAATTTGCACTGAGGGATGTTTCCAAGCTGTCAACTAGGTCATAATCCACTTTAAAAGTGACCATAGTAAGTCCTTCTTCGCACAAGTCATAGTCTTGTTTGATGTCATCAACTTGAAATGTTTGCAGCTGCAAAATATTAATTCTTATCAGATAATGGTAAAACTACTTATGGTATTAATAGAAAAACAAATAGAAGGGAACATCTATCATCACCCAGAGGTGTTAGGATAGAATAGACTATGACTCAACTGTATATTCACAAGAATAAATGTATAAACAAAAAAAGAAAGAAAATAAATAAATAAACAAAAATTGCAGGTAATGTAGGTGATGAGGCAAAAATCCATTTTGTTTTGTGCGCAGGGGAGTGATGAAACCATGGTTGCATGAATCAGAATCGGTTTTCCAGGGAATCGTGAATCGGGAATCCGGAATCGGTCTGAATCGGCCAGGAATCGGTTCAGTTGAATCGGTCTAAATCAGTCATATACAAAAATTTGTCAACTCAGTACAGAAATACCTGAAATACATAATTATATAATTTCTCAACATAAATACACAAATTCAAGTATTTATACAACAATCACAAAGGTATGTAATTATGACAATACAACGGTAGAGTCCAGCAATATGTTGCTTGAAGCGATATATCCCTCCACTTATGGTTTTTCCGCAAAAGTTACAGATGACTTGCTTCTTAGATGCATCAAGTGGTGTGCCATATTCCTATCCAAAATCTATCTTCCATGTGACTGATATCTCGAAATTTTGATAACTTCAAATGACTCTGTAGTTATATTTGCAGCAAACTGAACACCAAGGCAAAGACAATTAACTGCAAAAACCGTCAATTACAGTTCCTAAAAACCCTAGCATATCAATACTAGCACACCAAAAAAATTCATCATCAATCAAACCACTACCAAGCAAATTTTCAAGACTTCCAAGCTATATTAGCACATCACAATGTGCACATCACGATTTGCACATAGCACATACTCGCACATCACAATTTACCGCACGCACAAAATTTCAATTTGGACATCACAACTTGCACTTCATATTAATCAATTAGAACATCATAGATAACAATTTGCACATCACAATATTCAATTTCAATAAAAAAATCTAAATTTACCCAAATTTTCGGTCGGAGGCGCGGCGGAGGGCGGAGCTAGAGGTCGGAATCGGGCGGCGGTGGCGTGGCTGGGACGGAGCTGAGGTCGGACGGCGGTGGCGTGGTCGGAAGGTCGGGCGGAGCGTTGAACGGCGGAATCGCAACAGAAGCGTCGGACGGCGGAAGCTGAGTTCGGAATCGGGCGCAGCGTCGGACGGCGGTGGGGTGGTCAGAAGGTCGGGCGTAGCGTCGGACGGTGGAATCGCGGCGGAAGCATGGCGTAAGCGCGGCGGAAGCGTCGGACGGCGGAAGCTGAGTTCGGAATCGGGCGCAGCGTCGGCAGCGGAATCGCGGCGGAGGGCGGAGCTGAGGTCGGAATCGGGCGGCGGTGGCGTGGTCGGACGGAGCTGAGGTCGGACGGCGGAAGCGCGGCGGAGGGTGGCGGAGCGAACGCGGCGGCGGAATCAGGGGGAGAGGGGTTTGATTTTAGGTTTTAAAATCCAAATTACCATTTTACCCATGCTTAAATAATTTAATAAAAATCATACCTAGGGTATTTTGGTAATTTTGTAAAAAACCGATTCCGATTTAAATCGGCCTATTCCGATTCCGAGTTAAATCGGTCGGAATCGGCCGAAAATCGTCGATTCATGACCCGATTCGGGCTGACCGAGTCGGCCCGAAATCGGATCGGCGCGATGCCGATCCGATTTAAATCGGCCGATGCCGCACGGAATCGGCCGATTCGTGCATCCGAGGATGAAACCTGTATAAAGGAATCTGATAACTAGGCTATCGACTCCATCAATGGAGCCGTATAAACCTTTTAATACTCAAGTTTGAAGAAGCAAAAGTAGCTCAGGTAAAAGCAAAACAAAGATTTCTATTTAATGTAATGATAATAAAATCCATATATGTCATCCTTTGTGTGTGTGTGTGTATATATATATATATATATAGTCCCTCTATGGTGCGCTGCATGGTTTTGCAGCGCACCATGCGATGCATTAACGAGAGCCGCTGGATCAAAATCCAGCGGCTCTCATTCAATCCACCCACCACCTTTTGATGTACCCGCTTACCCGCCGGACACGCCCTCCACGCTCGCGACCGCCCCGCCCACCGTGCCACTGCCCGCCGCTGTGCGACCGCCCCCTCCTCCCCTGCCTTCCACCCCCAGCCGAGGCCCCCGTCCACCGCCCTCCTCCCCCCGCCCGGCCATTGCCTACCGCTGCAGATACAACACCAACCCCCCCCCTCTGCCACGGTGGCAGAGGAGGGGTTGGTGGGGCGCCCGCTAGGGGCGGAGGGCCGCCGAATCGGGCGATGGCGGAGTGCGGGGGGGTGGGAATCGGCGGTGGCAGAGGGGAGGGGGTTGGTGTTGCATCCGCGGCGGCGGACAATGGCCGGGCAGGGGGAGGAGGGCGGTGGACCGGGGCCCCGGCTGGGGGCGGAAGGCAGGGGGGTGCGCCACGGCGGCGGGCGGTGGCGCAGCGATCGCGGGAGAGGGGCGGGGCGGTCGCGGGCGGGCGAGGCAGGGCGGGTCCATCAAAGGGTAGTGGGTGGATTGAACGAGAGCCGCTAGATTCTCGTTAATACAGTGCATGGTGTGCTGCAAAACCATGCAGCGCACCATAACAAATTTCTATATATATATATATATATAACATTATATAATTAAAAAATCCCAATGATTAATATAATTAAAAAACTATTAAAATTAAGATATTGTCCTTCATCAATCTCCTTTGATGGAAAAAAACTTGTCCTTGGGTTTTGAAAAAGTCAATTTTAAAAATCTATTGTTTAGGTAGAGTAAATTGAGCGGATGGAGATAGTTGTTTAGGTAGAGTAAATTGGGACAAAATTTAAGACGTTTCGCTTGTGATGTCACAGTTGAAAGGGCAGGCTTGTGGACACCAAAATAACAAGAGGTACATTCGTACTCTCCAATTGAAGAGTTTGACCAACAAGCCACATGGCATAAAATCTATCAAAACATTCATTAAATTCTAACAGACGTTGACCATAAGCTTTCGTAACCTTCTTGCCGACTATTATAATCCCTCAATGCTTACAAAATAAGATCAAGTTAATCCTTTATTTTTTGAAGACTAGAAGTCTCAAATTTATTATAGTGTAACTCGCCTTCTAAAGTGCAAGAGTGTTAATGATAAAAAGATTTGAGTCTAAAGGTGCTAATTGAGCGAGCGAGCCGAGCTCAACTTGTATTCGAATTCGGCTAGAATAATTCGAAATTCATTTGAACTCGACTTAAAATAGAACGAATTTTGAAAATACATATTTAAGTTTGACTCGAATATCTTTTATGTATTCGAGTTTGACTCGAGCTCGAATATACTTAAACTATTTAATTTTTCCGATCTTGAACCCAACTCGTTCGTGAGCTCAAAACCGGCTCAATTAAAAACTAAAAGTACCTCAATTAAAAAAATGCAATCAATGTGGATTGAACCCACAACCTTGAGGTCATCAACTTGAATACTTATCATCTCAACTATCTCACTTCTTTATTATTATATTGTATATATTGTATATATAAATAAATAAATAAATAAATAAAATATAATATAAAAATTATATTATTATATTATTTTATCGAATCGAGTTCGAGTCGAGCTACAAGTAGAGTTCGAATTATAACTAAGTCGAGTCGAGTCAGACACGACGTTTGGCTCGTAAGATTCGAGTTCGAGCTCAAATATTTAAATGCCGAGTTTCGAGTCGAGTCAAACTAAGCCAAACGTTAAATACTTACGAGCTAACTCGTTCACTTAGCAACCCTAATTGAGTCCCATCATAATATGAATAATCCATCTCAAAGTAATAATTAAAACATATTTTTTGGAGTCATGATCAAATAGATTAATCACCTAAGAACACGAGATAGCAATAACTTGATTTCAGCTTAAACACCAAGGAAAAATAACCTGCAACAATGTTTGATTATGTCATGGCAAAGACAAGTTGCGGCTAAACATACTCTAACGCGACTTGACGTTGCTCAATGAAAAACCAAATAGAAATATAGATCGATATATATGCCAAAGTTGTCGCCCTTAGCAAGGGTTAATGTCGATCTGTACCAGTTCAAGGCTTCCTGTACGCAGCATTGTATGGTTGCCAACAACAGGTCCAAGCTGTCACCTTTAGATCAACTCGAGATCAGCGAACGCAGCCACAAGCAATCTGACCAGCAGCACCGATTGATGTCGCCAAAATTGGTGTCGAAGATGGCAATTCATGTGATGATGTCACCAATCAGTCACAATAGGTTGCTGACCAAAATTGATGTCGCCGATCAGTCGGCAAAACAGAACTTGCAATAGGCAACACTTACGAATTAAAACAAGCAATTAGAAGATCTTGCTTCTTCAAAATTTCAGACTTGACTTGGGTAGAATTGCAAGGAAGGGACAAACAGCCACCAAAACAATGTCTACCTTCGCAAGGATTGCAAAGTTTTTTATGTCGCCTTGGTGTTGGAGATTCAGGCGGCACAAATCTGATAAGAAAGTTTGTTGCGTGATGAATCCAGAAGTTGTAGATGGTGGTGTTGGGGCAGTGGTGGGGAAGATAAATCATAATCTGTAGAGCTGAAGAGCATACAGATTGGATGAAGGTGGTGATGGCCAAACACAAGACAAAACCTTAAGAAAAAAAACCAAGGCTCTGAATACGAATTGATAGAACCTGTGATCTGAAATTGATAGTTAGGAAGTAGGACCTAACGATGAAATCTTTATTCTCTTTAAACTCAGGCTTGAACAAGCAATAGAGCAAACAAGAAGAAGGAAAACTAGCAGCGACGTGTGGGTAATGAAAAAAATCCAGAACTTTATTTCAACATAATAGTCATAACATGTCGTCCTTCATATATGTATATATATATATATATATATATATATATATATATATATATATATATATATATATATATATATATATATATAACATAACATAACATAACTTAATTAAAAAAACCACAATGATCAATATATCCCTACCAATGATGTCAGAAATAAACTAAATAATAATTGACTAAAATACTACTGGTTACTAAAACTTAAAGAAGGATTAAATAAGCTAAGTAAAACTCATACTATGAAACTTCTAATGTTTATTCTAATATAAATAAAAAACTATTAAAATTAAAATATTGTCCTTCGTCAAGAAATCAATTGGAAATCAAGGGCAGATTATGGAAGACCAATTGGGGGTGTTCTCCGAAACTTAAAAGGATATGCAATCCAATAAGAATCAATATCATTGTGACCATGGTTTATGAAATCACATTTTTTTATAGATGAAGGAATAAAATAAACCCTCCACCTATTGACAAAAGTTCTCAATTTGAAAATGATCTAGTCAAAGAAAGAACTGAAGGAAACCGTCCCACTCTACCTGCCAAAATCTTCTCATCGGAGGAAGGATATGTCCTTCACCTTGTCATTTTCTCAGTATTCCATCATTTGTTTGTAAAAGATATCAACTAACAGCAAACAAAATCGGTAAGTCCTATAAGGTGGTAATGATGAAAGCAATCAACCAATAACATGAAATCCACGCTGCTGATCCCATCCCGGCTTGGATATAAGGTGGTAATGATGATGATGACGACGACAAGAACGACACAGGTTCCATCATAATAAGCTTCTGCAAAGTGAAAAATTCAATTGTTTGGAGTCCATGGCTTCAGCACAAATCACAAATATCAACTACACCTTATTATCCTGACTAAGCGCTAAGCAGAGTCTAAAGCATGAATCTTTATCACCAATTGATTGATTTTACATCTAAATTTGCCACAAAAAAACCATGCAAGCAGCTAATTGATAAGCAAGAAAACTAAAACATGTAAATTTCAGAACATAGACAGTTAAAAAAAACTGAGAAAAAGTAACTGAATTCAATCAAATTACCCAAAATCAACACCAACTGACCATGCCTAAATCCCAACAAATCGAAATTCCCACAGTTTACAAAATGATACAGCGGTTGTACCATATTAAAACAATTCATAGGTAGAGACATCAACAAAAAACAAACAAAAAAGCCAAAGAAGTGTTGGAAATTCGACATAAATATATACATGAATCAGGAATTGTATCATATGTTATTATATAAGGTTGGCTAAATTAAATTGATCTACTAAAGTTTAGAGTTATGAGCTATAAATTAAAGTGTGGAATTTAATGAGAAAAGTGTGGAATTTAATGTGTAGATACCTTTTCATAAATTCTCTTTCGTAATGGGTGGAATTGAATTTATAGAACTAAGGCTATAAATAAGGAGGTTATGGTCCCTGAATTCATATCTGGTTTTCGTTCTGGTATCTCATTGTCCAGAACTTTGGTTTAGAAAACTAGTCTTGAATTTGGAAGATCCAAAACCTAAGTGATCAAAACTCTGATTTCTTTATGGCTTTAGGTACACTTCCGCTATTTTATTTATCTAGTTTAATTTCTCTCGATGATTTGATATGAAATCTAAATAAAGTCTAACAAGCGGCATTAGAGCCACCTTCATATTAAATTATTGAGACTTAGGTTTTATTTTATAAATTTTTGTGGGATTTAATCCCAAAATTTAGGTCCTCTTTTGGTAACATAACATGAGGAAAATAAAGTTACAAAAGGTTATAATTTTGGAAACTCCCACATAAAGATATTTTTTATTTTATAACCTTTTAGTTAAGTCATTATTAATATTTTAAAATTTATTAAGGACTACAATATGCTGCCAAAGTAGCCTCTTTTGTGGAAATTAATTTATTTTTTAAATATTAAGACAATTATGAGTATTTAATTCATGTGGATATTAATCGACCAAAAGGAAGGTTAATGTTTGACAAAATTCTATATTCATATGTGGTAATAGGTATGGGACAATTATCAAGTGTCCATGTGGATGATAAATCGGCCAAAAGGAAGGTTTATTATTTGACAGGATTTATTGTTCATATTTTACTACACTAAAGACTCATTATTGTAATAAATATGAGATAATTATCAGGTTTCCATGTGGATAATAAATCGGCCAAAAGGAAGGTTTTTTATCTGACAGGATTTATTATCCATATTTGATTATGACATTAATGTAATAAATATAGGATAATTATCAGGTTTCCATGTGGATAATAAATCGGCCAAAAGGAAGGTTTTTTATCTGACAGGATTTATTATCCATATTTGATTATGACATTAAAATAATAAATATGAGATAATTATTAGGTTTCCATGTGAATGGTAAATCGGCCAAAAGGAAGGTTTATTATTTGACAGGATTTATTATCTATATTTTATTATTGTACTAAGAGTACCATTTACAAATTGGTATTTCTGTCCAAAGACTAAATATTGATGTTGTGCTAGGTATCTATTAAAGGGATTAAAAAATTATTAATCTTATTGTGAGCATGTTGTTTTGGCTTCAGTTAATCAGTCTGCTTCTATAATTTCTGCCAACATAAACTCAGTACCAATGCTTAAAGATAACTTTAAGGATTGGAAAGAAAGCATAATGATTATTCTCGGCTGCATGGATCTTGACCTTGCATTAAGGACTGAACAGCCTGCTTCTCTTACTGATAAAAGTTCCAATGAGGACAAACGGGACATTGAGAAATGGGAACGTTCAAATCGCATGTGTCTTATGATCATGAAACGGGGAATTCCGGAGACCTTCAGGGGCGATGTGTCAGAAAAGGTTACTACAGCCAGTGAGTTTCTTAAAGAAATTGAAAAGCGTTTTGTCAAAAATGATAAAGCTGAAACAAGTATGCTTTTGACGAACTTGATTTCAATGAAGTATAAAGACAAAACAAGCATAAGGGAGTACATCTTAGAGATGTCTAACATTGCTTCAAAACTAAAAGCACTAAAGTTAGAGCTATCTGAAGATTTGCTCGTGCATTTAGTTTTAATTTCTCTACCTGCACAATTTGGTCAATTCAAGGTCAGTTACAACTATCAAAGGGATAAATGGACTCTTAATGAGCTCATTTCTTATTGTGTGCAAGAAGAAGAAAGATTGAAACAAGAACAGGTTCAGAGTGCTCACTTGGCTAGTACCTATAAGGATAAAAATAAGAAAAGAAAGAGGGCTAAGGATGCTGATAATGGGTCTCACACACAACAGCAAAAGAAAGAAAATCAAGTTTCTTGCTGTTTCTTTTGTGGTAAACCTGGACATATGAAGAAGGAATGCACTAAGTATCACGCCTGGCGTGTAAAGAAAGGTTCATTTCTTAATTTTGTTTGTTCTGAGGTTAATCTAGTTTCAGTACCAATACACACTTGGTGGCTAGATTCAGGTGCTACTACTCACATAAGTGTGTCAATGCAGGGTTGCCTGAGTTACAGAAAGCCAAATGATGCTGAAAGATTCATCTATATGGGTGATGGCAAATCAGTTATAGTTGAAGCAATAGGGATTTTTAGATTATTATTAGAGACAGGATTTTATTTGGATTTGAAAGAGACATATGTAGTACCGTCTTTTAGACGAAATTTGGTTTCTATTTCTATATTGGACAAATCTAGTTACTCTTGTTCATTTAGAAATAATAAGTTTAGTCTTTTTCTAAATTCAAATATTGTGGGTACAGGGTCCTTGTCTTTTTATGATAATCTATATTTGCTTGATACTATTGCATCTTTTAATGAAACCTTGCATGTGGAACTATGTGGTACAAAAAGAAAATTAACCAATGAGAATTCTGCTTTACTATGGCATAAGCGTTTAGGACACATTTCTAAACAAAGAATTGTACGACTTATGTCAGATGGAATTCTTGATTCTCTTAATTTTGCAGATTTTCAAATCTGTATTGGGTGCATTAAGGGAAAACAAACAAATATAAGGAGACTAGGTGCCAATAGATCTTCAAACGTCTTAGAACTAATACATACGGACATTTGTGGGCCCTTCCCTACGGCTTCTTGGAATGGTCAACAATATTTTATTACGTTCATAGACGATTATTCTCGTTATGGTTACCTTTATCTCATTCATGAGAAGTCTCAAGCATTGGACATATTTAAGGCATATAAAGCTAAAGTTGAGAACCAACTTGACAGAACTATTAAGGCTATCAGATCTGATCGTGGTGATGAATACTATGGCAGATATGATGGATCAGGTGTACAGCGTCTAGGACCATTTGCCAAATTTCTAGAAGAATGTGGAATCGTCCCGCAATACACAATGCCAGGTACTCCTAGTATGAATGGTGTTGCTGAGAGACGAAACCGAACATTAAAGGACATGGTAAGAAGTATGATTGCTCATACTACTTTGCCTGATTCACTCTGGGGTGAGGCACTAAAGACGGCAGTATATCTTCTTAATAGAGTACCGACAAAAGCAACAGTTAAGACCCATTATGAATTATGGACCGGAAAAAGGCCCAGTATAATGCATTTACGCATTTGGGGTTGTCCAGCTGAAGCAAGGCCTTATAGGCCGAATGAAAGGAAACTGGACTCAAGACAAATAAGCAGTTATTTTGTTGGGTACTCTGATTGGTCAATAGGGTATAAGTTTTATGATCCCACAATTAAGTCATTCTTTGAGACGAGAAATGCCCAGTTTTTGAGGATGTTTGGAAGGGGGAAATGAGGTTAGAGACTGTGTCTTTGAAGAAGAATCTGATTCTCTTCCCATAATTGTTTTTGATAAAAATCAGGATTAGGATCATATTTCTGATGTAATTCAAGAAACAGTACCAGTACAAGATTTTGTCGAGAATCTCCCTACTCAAGTTATACATGAAGGACAAACTCAACAACCTCAAGAACAAATGCCATTGAGGAGATCCACAAGAGAAAGGAGAAAAGCAATTTCAGATGATTATATTATCTTTCTCCAAGAACATGAGGATAACAATGAAATGGTTGATGATCCAATCAGTTTTCATTAGGTCATGAAGAGTTCTAATTCTCAAAAGTGGATTGATGTCATGAATGAAGAGATGAAGTCCATGAAAACTAATGACGTTTAGGATCTTGTCTTATTGCCTGAAGGTGCGAAACCCCTTGGTTGCAAATGGATATTTAAAACTAAGAGGGATTCAAAGGGTAATATAGAAAGATATAAGGCTCGTCTTGTTGCAAAGGGCTTTACTCAAAAGGAAGGCATTGATTATAATGAGACTTTCTCGCTAGTTTCATCGAAAGACTCGTTCAGAATAATTATGACATTAGTGGCACATTTTGATCTTGAGTTACATCAGATGGATGTAAAGACTGCGTTTCTAAATAGTGACATTGATGAAACAATTTATATGGTGCAACCAGAAAACTTTGTATTAGGAGATTCAAAGAAGATGGTTTGCAAATTAAAGAAATCCATCTATGGACTTAAGCAGGCTTCTCGTCAATGGTATCACAAATTTCATCAAATGATTCTTTCATTTGGTTTTGAGATGAATGTGATTGATGATTATATATACCATAAGTTTAGTGGGAGTAAGTATATTTTCCTAGTTTTATATGTTGATGATATATTACTTGCCAGTAATAATATAGATTTTTTGCACGAAACTAAGAATCTTTTGTCAAAGAAATTTGAAATGAAAGTTCTTGGTAATGCATCTTTTGTATTAGGAATTCAAATACATCGGAATCGCGATCGATGTATACTTGGATTATCACAAAAGACATATATAGAAAAAGTGCTTAAAAGATTTGGCATGCAAAATTGTAAACCAGGAGATACCCCTATTTCTAAAGGAGACAAATTCAGTCTCAATCAATGCCCCAAAAATGATATAGAAGAAAAGGAAATGCAAAAGATTCCCTATGCTTCAGTAGTGGGAAGTCTTATGTATGCTCAAGTATGTACGCGTCCAGATATTGCGTATATTGTTGGAATGTTGGGCAGATATCTAAGTAATCCAGGGTTGGATCACTGGATAGCAGCCAAAAGGGTCATGAGGTATTTTCAGAAAACAAAACATTACATGCTCACATATCGGAAATCAGATCAACTTGAGATCACAGGATATTCTGATTCCGATTTTGCTGGATATCAAGATAGTCGTCGATCCACTTCTGGCTATGTCTATCTACTAGCTGGCGGAGCTATTTCTTGGAAAAGTGCTAAGCAGACACTCATAGCTTCTTCCACTATGGCAGCCGAATTCATAGCTTGTTATGAGGCATCCAATCAGGGAATATGGTTGCGGAATTTTGTCACAGGGCTGCGTATTGTTGATAATATTGAAAGACTACTTAAGATATTTTGTGACAATTAGTCTGCAGTATCATATTCAAATAACAACAGAAGCTCATCTAAATCAAAACATATAGAGATCAAGTTTCTTGTTGTGAAAGAAAGAGTTCAGAGTGGTAAAGTATCAATAGAACATATTGGAACAAACTTCATGGTTGCGGATCCGCTTACTAAAGGATTACTACCCAAGGTCTTTCATGAGCATGTTGCTCAGATGGGTATTGTATCATTTGATGATATGTTACTTTAGTGGGAGTTTGTATTGAACTGCAGTATTTTGGTTTAAGGTTCACTCTGTTTTAGTATTTTGGTGATCTCATAAGGTTGGACCAGTTGAAAATAGGCATGTTCAGATCAAATTACACGTAATTTTCATGCTACACATCCATACTTGATATATGTCATTTGATTATATTGGTGTATGTGACCATGGAAGGTTTAGTTACGCTCAATGTGATGAAAATCGCCTTGATCCTATATTGACATTGATTAATGGACGAGATTGTTATTTTGGTATAATGACATATGTTTGGAGCTCATAAAGTTATACAATTATTTTGTGTATATATTAAGTCCAAGTGGGAGATTGTTGAAAATTGGACATAAATATATACATGAATCAGGAATTGTATCATATGTTATTATATAAGGTTGGCTAAATTAAATTGATCTACTAAAGTTTAGAGTTATGAGCTATAAATTAAAGTGTGGAATTTAATGAGAAAAGTGTGGAATTTAATGTGTAGATACCTTTTCATAAATTCTCTTTCGTAATGGGTGGAATTGAATTTATGGAACTAAGGCTATAAATAAGGAGGTTATGGTCCCTGAATTCATATCTGGTTTTCGTTCTGGTATCCCATTGTCCAGAACTTTGGTTTAGAAAACTAGTCTTGAATTTGGAAGATCCAAAACCTAAGTGATCAAAACTCTGATTTCTTTATGGCTTCAGGTACGCTTCCGCTATTTTATTTATCTAGTTTAATTTCTCTCGATGATTTGATATGAAATCTAAATAAAGTCTAACAAGAAGTTCATAAAGAGAACCTCAAAGAGGGCTGGAGAATAAATGCGAAGACCAGATACCTCGGAGAGGAAGGAGAGAGCGGACCGTTGGTCGGAGACGGAGACGGAGATGGCGACGGCGATGAACTTGCCATGCTTGATCACAAGCTCGCATCGCACCTGCTCCCGGAGCCTCGTGTAGACTACGCTGCCGGTGGAGGTGGAGTAGGTCATGGTGGAGAGCCGAGATATGGATAGTCGGGAGGGGAGGCGGTTGAGGGGGACGACGGCGGCCACCTCGCCCAAGGCCATTTGGTGGGGGACGAGCACTCCTTAAAAAAAATTAAAAATAAAAATAATAATATATATATATATAGATAGATTCCGGACCGTTTGGATGAAAATCCAACGGCCCGGAATCGTTTTTTTAACACTTTCCTCCCCCTTTCGTTCTTCATGCCACCCCCTCGGCGCTGCCCTCCCGCCGACCGGCCCCGTCCCCGTCATGCCCCGACCAAGTCCCCCCCAGCCCTTCCCGCACCTGCCGTTCCCCACTACCCCCACCAGCAGCCACGGCGGCCCCCCACCCGCGTTACTCCCCACCCACACGAGCCCCACCCCTCACGCTGATTTTCATCGCCCCTCGGCCGCACCCAACCACGGCGCCGCCCTGCCCCCAGCCAACCCCCAGCCCCACCCACAAACGTCCCCCCGCCCCTGCCAACAACCGCAGCAGTCCCCCCTCCCCGCGTTGCTCTTCCCGCTCACAGCCGGTTGCGCCCAGCCGGCGCCGCGCGTTTCCTAGCATGCCCGTCCTGCCCTGGCGGCATTGTTGGCCAGCGGGCGGCCGACGGCCGGCAGCAAGGTCACTGGCAGGGGGTGGCACGACAAAATAAAGGGAAGAAACAGGGGACAATATTTTGGTAATAAAAACTTTACTCGATCGAACTCGAGTTAATATTACAAAATAAATTTAAAAAATAAAATAATTTCATAATAAAAACTTTATTCGATCCGACGAGGTAAAATAATTTATTATGGAATTATTTTATTTTTAAAAAAATTATTTTGTAATAAAAATTTAGGTAATAAATTTATTTTTTAATAAAAGCTTGACTCGGTCCTGCACATGATTGAGTCAAGTGTTTTTAGGAAATTATTTGATATTTTTTCAATTTATTTCATAATATTGACCCGTGTCCGATCGAATTAAGTTTTTATTATGAAATTATTTTATTTTTTAAATTTATTTTGTAATAAAAACTTTATTCGAGTCGAGACCGAGACAAGTTTTTATCACAAAATTATTTTAATTTTTTAATTTATTTTTAATTAAAACTTGACTCTGTCCCGCTTAGGATCGATTCAAGTTTATATTATAAAATTATTTTATTTTAAATTTTTTTATTTTTAAAATCAATTTTTTTATTTTTTTAAAAAAATTATTTCGTAATATTAACTAGAGTCAGGATCAAGGTCGTCGCCAGGGGTGGCAGCCAAAACAAAGTGAAGAAAGAGGGAGGGTATTTTGGTAATAAAAACTTTACTCGATCTGACTCGAATTAATATTACAAAATAAATTAAAAAATAAGCTAATTTCATAATAAAAACTTAACTCGATCCCGACTTAAGTTAATATTATAAAAAAATTTAATAAAATAATTAAATAATAAAAACTTTACTTGAACCTCACTCGAGTTAATATTACGAAATACATTTTTTTTAAAATAAAATAATTAATTTTAAAAAAAATTTAAAATAAAATAATTTTCTAATAAAAACTTGAATCGATCCTAGAGGGACCGAGTCATGTTTTGATTAAAAAATAAATAAAAATAATTAAAATAATTCTGTAATAAAAACTTGACTCGGTCTTGACTTGAATCAAGTTTTTATTACAAAATAAATTTTAAAAAATAAAATAATTTCATAATAAAAACTTAATTTGATCTGACTCAAGTAAATATTATGAAGTAAATTTAAAAAATATAAAATAATTTCTTAATAAAAACTTGACTCGATTATGTGCGGGACCGAGCCAAGCTTTTATTACAAAATAAATTTATTGCCGAATAAATTTTTATTTCAAAATAAATTTTAAAAAAAATAAAATAATTCCGTAATAAATTATTTTAACTCGAGTCTGGATCGAATAAAGTTTTTATTATGAAATTATTTTATTTTTTAAATTTATTTTGTAATATTAACTCGAGTCCGATCGAGTAAAGTTTTTATTACCAAAATACCCTCCCTTGTTTCTTCCCTTTGTTTTGGCGCGACACCCACTGTCAGCGACCTTGCCGACTGGCTGGCCGCTGTGTCACGCAGGGCGAACCGATCCGGTCGAAACCCGACGTGCGGCGCCCAAGTACCCTCCAGTACTAGGCCAGCCTTCCCATTGAATCGGCACAAGAGGCCGATCTTTCCTTCGATCACGATCAGCACACATAAGCCTGACGATAGCGCAACGGAATAACAGGCATCCAACACAGTGCTTCACGTGTCTACTTCACTTGTCGCGCATCTAACCACTCTCGGTGTCCACAATGCTGCCCGACCTAAGTGCAAGGCTACCTCAGCCAAACACCATTCCTCAAAGGTCCAGCAGAACCTGCCTCGCAAGGCACCAGCATAGCACGGTAGTGCATCTCTTCACTACCGGCCCGGTAATGCCCCCTGCCATTACCGCCACAAGTGTCGTGTGCCTCTGCAACACGACGAGCCAACAAGCGTCACTTTGTTTCCCAGAATCCATCTCGATCCAACATGGGCAAACTCCGCTTATCTCGATTGGCTAGCAAGCACTCCTGAACTTGCTCGAGTGTGATGTGGTCTTTGCCCAACCATCGTTCCGGTAGGAAACTGCCTACGCTTGGCAAGCGCCCAAAGCATAGCAGTCCACCTTCTTGGTATCATGGGTATAACCACAATCACTAAGTCATGGCCAGTGCTGCCCGCCAACACCGCTCGTGCTTGGCACCACGCCAACACAAGGAACTACGAAGGTCCCATGACCAACGCTGTCCGCCCAGGGTCCATACGCTAGCAAGCATCCGTGTACTTGCTAGTGTGTGGTGTGGTCCTCGCCCAACCAACTTTCCGGTAAGAAACACGCCTATGTTTGGCAAGCGCCCAAGGCATAGCGGTCCACCTTCCTGGGATCATGGGCGCAACCCCCACCACGATAAGTCTCGGCCAGTGTTGCCCGCCAACACCGCTCGTGCTTGACCCCAAGCAAGCACGAGGAGCTACGAAGGTCCTCCAACCAACGCAGCCCGCCAAGACCCCCACTCATGGTCCACATCATGTTTGGAACCCATTGAGTGAGTAGGAGGTGGGTGCCTTTTGGAACCACCCATTGAGAGACCACCCCCTCCCTATATAGCAAAGGAAACTTTTCCTTACCTTTGGGAGTTGCAGCCAAACTCGCTCTACCGGCGTACATGGCCATAACTTGCTATATAGGGGTTTACTCACTCCGATATGCTACCTCTAGCATCTCCTTGCTTCCACGAACTGGTGTGCTTCTTCTCCGTCAAGAAATTCTTCTGTTCATTTTTCGGGTGACGGACGGGTACCCTGCCGGCAACCCGCAGGCAAGTTAATCGGGCAAGTCGGGTAGTCACCCCGGTGATTTCCCAAACGCTTTACCGAAAGTTGCCGAAGCCTTTAACCATTGTCTTCATAGTCCAAAGCAAGTCTACTCAAGGTATGCCGACACTTCTCCAAGTCTGGCAAGGTTCGGCATGCTCTCCCGCCATGCCCGAACCAAAGAGACCTTGCTATACCACCATGGTACATTCGTGACGCCCGACCTCTGTCATCCCACACATCCAAGTATGTTCCAATACTCGTGCAAGGTTAGTCATGCTCTCCAAGCAATGACCACAACTCGCCGCTCAAGGCCAAGTTGCTCTTTCGCTCCTAACGTGCCTCTTGCACGCCCGTGGCAGCTCATCCACGGTCTCCATGGCACCTCATCCATGGAGTGTGTTTCCACTTAGTGCATATTCATGGCAGCTCATCCATGAACTATGCTGTCATCGCTAGGCCAAGCTTGGCCGCGTGACAGCTGGCCAACAATGCCGCCGCCTCGAGGCTGGATGGGCCTGCTGGGAAATGAGCGGCATCGGCCGGGCGGGGGTGGCTGGGCGCGGGTGGCCGTGAGCGGGAGGAGCAACGCGGGGAGGGGGGACTGCTGCGGTTGCTGGCGGGGGCAGTGGGGGACGGCTGCGAGCGGGCCGGGAGGGTTCGCCGGGGGAGTGACAGGGCTGGGGGTAGGGGCGGCGCCGGGGGCGGGGTGCGGCGAAAACCAACGTGGGGGGTAGGGCTCGCATGGGTGGGAAGCAACGCAGGTGGGGGGCTGCCGCAGCTGTTGGTGGGGGCGGTGGGGGACAGCGGCTGTGGGAGGGGCTGGGGGGACTTGGTCGGGGGTGGGACGGGGTTGGGGCCGGTCGGCGGCGGGGCGGCGTGAAGAGCGGGAGGGGGAGGAAAGTGTTAAAAAAAAAAAAGATTCTGGGTCGTTGGATTTTCATCTGACGGCCTGGAATCGATGCGCTCACAGCAGTATTTATATATATATATATATATATATATATTATAATTTTTTTATTTTTTATTTTTTTTAAAGAGTGCTCGTCCCCCACCAAATGGCCTTGGGCGAGGCGGCCGCCGTCGTCCCCCTCAACCGCCTCCCCTCCTGACTATCCATATCCCGGCTCTCCACCACGGCCTACTCCACCTCCACCAGCGGCATAGTCTACACGAGGCTCCGAGAGCAGGTGCAATGCGAGCTTGTGATCAAGCGGGGCAAGTTCATCGCTGTAGTTTACAGTTTTACAAATTATACAATACATTAACATGTTATGTAATGTAGTAAGTATATGATATTCTGATTGACCATCTATATTCCATTCATAAGTAGATTTACTGTCATAAGATAATCCGGAATTCATAACATTTTCTTCAAATAAAATTGAAGCAGGTGTTGGCCTTTGATAATAATGTCTTCAATTAAGAAGAGATTGAGTTTACAAAGGTCCAGCCATTTCAACTTTTTCAGATTAAAACTGTTCTATTATTTCCTCAATATTTTCGGTTTCACTAATTACTTTAATAGATCAGTGATTTTTAAACCACTTAATCTTTTAGTTAATTTATCTAAAAATTCTTCATTCATAGGACTTCTAGTATTAAAATTTTTAGTTGATACTATTGGAGGTTTTATCAATATTGGGGTTATATTTTCTTTAACCTTATCTTCTACAACCTTATATTTTCCCTTATTTCTAGGTAACCATTAATCTTCTAGTTGGGAAAGATGAGTTGCTACGGTTTGTAAATTAAGATGAGTGTAATTATTTTGTTTAATTACTACAACTATATCCTCATTCATTTTTTATCTGTAGTTACATAAGAAATAGCTTTTATATTTCCATACTTAATTTGTCCTACTGGAGGATGTTTAATTATAATTGTTTTACCTTCTATAGTATCTCATATCCTTATTTCTTTTGAAACATTAATCTTAGGAGATTGGATACTATTATACCATTCTACGAATGGTATCTCGGTTCCTAATATTTTTAAATAATCATAATAATTTTCTTTATATTTATCTAATTTTTCCTTAGCATGATTATTAAAATACCATAATCTAAACTTAACATATTTAGGTAATATAAACTCTTTTGAACATTTTTTCGGTCTGGCTGAAATTGATAAGTATTAATTTTTAAGTTCATTTCAAAAATGTAGGTTCATCAGAATAAATTCCATGAGGAATTTGGTGTTCTGGCATATAGATTCCTTTTACACTTGATGAAGTTTCTTTTCAATCCGAACGAGTAGATATACTTGGTCTAATAGAAATACTAGATCTACTTAATATTATTTCAATATCCTCGTTATTATTTTCTATAATTTTTTCAGTCGTTCTTTGTATTATCTTGGGAGGTATTACATTTTCTAAACTTCCAAGGTTGAGGTAATTCAATTTCATTCTAGTTAATTGTTTTAGAAATGGTAATATTTGCCTTAATAACATCTATATGGAACAGTGTTGTTTTACCCTTATGAGACTCAATTTTAGAGTTTAGACTTATAGTTGTCATTGCTTTTAAACATATTCTATATATGGCACATAAGTTCATAGATCCAGGAAGTATTCTACTTGGGTCTAAATGTTTAATGCTAATACTTCATTAATATGAGGATCATGTAGGCTTAGTAAATAATTCAGGTAACAATTAAAGTATACTGGTCCAGTTCCTAAAGTTGATTTAATTACCCCTAATAAGGAATCATTGAATCTATTATATATTTTATCTCTTAGACATAATAATAATGAAGTATTTAGACCATCTCTAGTTAATAGTTTAACTGCTACTTGAACTAATCCAAGATGAATATATTTATATTCAGCCTTTAAGTTTTCTATTAATTTATTTTTTAATAGATTTATATTTTCTATACAATTTCCTATACTTACATTTGTTCAAAGGTTTTTATTAATAAGATTGCTTAAATACTATTAAACCTTTATTATACACTTTGGTTGGGTTTACTTTAGAAAGAGTTCACTTATTTAGGTTTTGTTCTATATTATTATAGACTATTTATTCAGTGTTCTTAGGATCTGACAAATTCTGTAATTTTTTAACTAAACTTGTTAAAAAAGCCATTATAAACTAAGAGGTTCATAAATAAGAATTTCCTAAGAGAAACCAATCCAAACCGCATCAACACCAACCTAGGCTTTTGAAGACTAACTAGGCCTTGGACTCCTTCACCTACTTAAATAGTCTTAATTTACTTTGGCTTTGATACTAAGTTAATCTTGAACACATAAGATTTTGCCCAGATTCCAATTAACTTCATAAAACTACTTAATCAACAACTTATGAACAATATTCCAAATCTTTTACTATTTGCTACAGTATTCCAAATATTCCAATTTACTATTCACCTTAACAAACTGCACACAAGACTTCTAGACTTATATAAACATACAAACATAAGTATAAACAAATAAACAAAAACAAATATTATAAATAAAAGGCGATATGATATTTAAACAGAATTTAAGGCATATGGTTCTTGAGAAAGAACAATAAAATAGTCCCGAGAAGGAACAGGTTCAAGAAATAAAGCTTACTTTTATTAAGAACAGGTTCAGAGATTTCTAGAGAGAAAAAGATCAGAAGACTTGAGAGAGGGAGATAGTTCCGGCCAATTTCGGATGCGGAAGTAGTAGCCTCGACTCTCTATTTATAGAGAAATATTGAAGACCAACACATCTGGTAATAGACAACTGGATGACCTGCTGATGTGACAAGATAATGTTGACTTGGCAAAATAATGTTGACATGGCAAATTATAGGTTGACGTGGCAGATAAGCTCTGACTATGACTTTCTTGTGGAGGGATGATCTGTCCTAATAATGTTGTTCTGGTAGTAATGGCTATAGATGTATCTGGAGAGATCATGTTGAATGATGTACAGGGAAAATAGTTGGCTGAGCAGGAGATGTTGCTGAAAGAGCCTTAGATCTAGGTGTTCTAACTGGGGTAGGAGAATCTTCTTAGTGTGAACATTAATTAACAATATAGCCAGATTCTCCATAACAGAAACATTTCTTAGTTGTCTTGGGCGACAAAGTACAATAGTCAGCAATATGACAAGGATTTCCACAAAGCGAACACTGGAAATCTTGAGATGTTAATTCTGGTTGTCTATAGCTTCCAAGGATAGGTGTAGAGGGAGATGCCGTTAAAAGTAGTAAGAACATTATTAATATCCTTTTGACTTAACTGAATAGGGGAATCAAGAACTTCAATTTTAGGGGTAAGAGGATATTGCTGAGTTCCTGAATAGAGATCCAAAATATATGCCAATCAAATGGCAACATCTTCAGCCATCATAGGGTGATTATGCTTCACCTGCAAATATTACAAATAAACTTTAGGTGGCAGTGCTAGTGGGTACACTGCAAACACAGGTGGCTATTTTAACATAGATACAGATTTAGATGCAAACGTAGAGACTATTTTAGGAGTTTTACATCTAAAAGATAAAGAAACAAAGTCTAAAAACAAAGCTTTTTCTTTTTTTAAAGGGATTGGGTAAACTATATAATGAAATAGGAGAATTGAACCAATCCCACCATCTAATATATATTTTATGAGCCAAGGAGGAAATGAAACTACCCATAATATCAACATAATGAAAATATAAATTCCAAGATAAGATCCAAGGAATTTTATAGTAAATTATAAACTAGAAAAAAACATATCCTAAAGCTAGATCAATTCTTTCTAGGAATAATTTATATTGCTTTTGAATAAAAAGAAGAAGAAAATGCAATTCAAGACCAAATTCTCTCAATCATTGTGAGAACCAAGAAGGGATTGGAGAAAGTGGTGCAAGATCAACTATAACAAACCAGGAATGCTGTCTAAAATTATTTTTATAGAATAATATTCTATCAAAAGCTTCAATATAGTCCCAATAATTATATTCATTAAGAAGCTCGGTAGGAAGAATCTTATCATATATCTTTCTAATAGTATTTGGATTCCCATATTCACTTATGCTAATAATTTTTTAATAATTATTTACTCTAAATGATGCATGTTTCAAATTGGTCGGGAAATACTATTTGATAAGCTAACAAGCCTCCGTGAAACTTATGAGTAATTTCAACTGAATGAGTATCCAGAAGAATAAGTTCAAAATAGTATCTAGTCTTTCTGGATTGAACAGGATAATAGGACAAATACGGAAGTACTTGATTAGCCAGAATAGATGGGTCTTCCTGTTGTAGAGCATCAAGAGAGTAGTCAAGAAAGCAGACATGTAAAGGATTTGTCTTTTGAATATAAGAACTTAATATACGATAAGAATTCTTTGGAGTATTAGGTTTGGAATCATTATCATGGTCAAAGTCTTTTTCATAACTATTGCAAAAACAAGTGAGAGAAGAGAGTTAGTATTGCCTTTAATAAATTCTATATCGAAATAAAAAATAGCTAGTAAAACCTGCCAACGAGCAAAACTATATTTAGAAGCTAAGTTTTTAACATTTTTTCTAATATGTCTTTTCCAACTTTATAATCTATTCTTAATAAGAATTTCTGATTAAGAAGATCATCCTGAAATTTCAACATACAATTAACAATACTTAACATCTCTTTTTAAGAGTGGGATATTTTGCTTGGGTTGGATTCCACAATCCAGAATTTGTATCTTATAATATTTAAGATTTGTTTAAAGATACCCTCATATTTTAGATTAGGTGCAACATTTTCTACTATCTTTAAAGAGATAGGATTAGCTAAAGATAGACAATGAAGATATTTAACTTTATTGTTAATATTTTGAACAGTTTTAGTATGAACATTTGTCCATGGTGGAGGAATTTTCTTTAATCACTATTGTAAAAGTTTACAATCTTTGGCTAATTCTTCATAAAAATCTGATATATAATTTAAACTACCTAAAAATCTTTGTAATTGATTTTTGTTTACTAATTCATCTGAAAATTTAGATGAAAATTCAATAAATCATTGAATGTGTTTAATATAACCTTTTTTCTATATCATGACCTAGATATCTAATTTTAGATTGTATTAAGACCATCTTCTTTTTAGATAAGACTATACCATTTGTCTTAGCAATCTTATAAAATTGATTAAAGTGTTTAAAATGTTGTTCTAAGGAATTAGAATAGATTAAAATATATATTCTATACAAAGATTAAATATATCATTCATTATTTTTTGAAACTCTAAAGGAGCATTTTTTAATCCAAATGGCATTACATTCTATTAGAGGGAGCATTAAATGTCGTTTTATATCTATCTTTTCATTAATCTAAATTTGCCAAAATCCAGATTTTAAATTAAACTTACTAATCACATGAGCATTATAGAATCTTTTTAATAAATCCTTTTTATTAGGTATAGGATATCTTATCCATTTTAAAACTTTATTTAAAGGTTTATAATTGATAACTAACCTTGGAACACCTCTTTCTATTTTAGATGTTTTATATACATAAAAAGCCGAACAGGACTAAGGAGATTTACTAGGTCTAATTAATTTATTATCTAATAAAATTGTCATTTCTTATTGAGAATATTGAACCAATTCTTTACTCATTTGAATTGGTCTAGCCTTTGTTGGTATATGGGATTCATGAAATGTATCTTCATAAGGAAAAGTAACTTTATTACATTTTCTATTCCAAAAAGAACTAGGAAGTTCACTACATAAATTATTTTTAAATAATTTTTTAATATGTTTAATATTTTCTAAAATTTCTTTTGATACCAATCTTTTCTCCAAAGTTAAACTTCTAACTTCTTCTTCTAAAAAAATTATATGTTTATTCTTTTGAAATGATTTTTCTTTTAAATTTGATATTAATGTTTTATGTACAAGAAATTCTAGATTAAAAGTAATTTCCTTACCTTTAAATCTAGTATGGATCCAAGTATCATCAGTAGTAAAAGGTTCAATAATTAAAGTAAAGGGATTTCCTAGAATCACTTCTATTCCATCTTGAACTAATATGAAAGTTAAATATAAACACGTATTATTCATACAAACAACCACATGGGGTAATTTATACTTAATTTTTAATTTTTGATCATTTATAGTAGATAAAGTTTGTTTAGTTTTTTTATAATAATGAGTAGGAAGTAATCCTTCTCTAATTATATTTCTATCAGCTCCAGTATCATATAAACTTCTCCCCTATTCAGTTAACTCAAAAGGATATTAACGATGTTCTTACTACTCGAATGGCATCTCCTTCTACTCCTATCCTTGGAGGTTATGGACAACCAGAATTAACATTTCAAGATTTCCAGTGTTCTCTTTGTGGAAATACTGGTCATATTGCTGACTATTGTACTTTGTCACCCAAGACAGCTAAGAAATGTTTCTATTGTGGAGAATTTTGCTATACTGTTAATCAATGTTCACACAGAGGAAATTCTCTTACCCTAGTTAGAACACCTGGATCTGAGTCTCTTTCGGCTATTTTAGCAACACTCCTCCTCAGCCAGCTATTTCCCCTGTACATCCATTTAACATGAGTTCTCCATATACATCTATAGCTATTACTGCCGGAACAACATTATTAGGACATATCATCCCTCCACATGATAAGCTGACAAGAAAGTCATAGTACGAGCTTATCAGCCACGTTAGCCTATAATCTACCATGTCAGCATTATCTTTTATATATATATATATATATAGACACACACACACATATACATATACATACATACATATTGAATGAATGGCGAGGACCCAGGAGGTAAATGGTTGTATGCAAAGCACAAATTATACATCCCTACATAACTATTAATTTTTTTATCATAATTTCATTTTGTCAAAAATTAAATAGTATTGGTGTATCATTTTTTCAAAATTTAAATAGTAATATAGAAAATTTTATATGAGTTCCGAGGTAGTAAAATGTAGGCGCCCCCCAATCAATTTGGACCATTTGATACAAAGACGACCCAAATAAATTATATTTTTAAAATAAAATTCAACTTCCTCCCCTTGCTCGCCTACCCCCATAGACGACTGTCATAGAATCTGGTAGGAGGCACCCAGATCTTGCCACTTGCGGCCATATCCGCCTCCCACTAGTCGGGTTCAACTGGGTTCACCTAGATCTAACCAAAGTCTCTTTGGACCTTGCTTATGGCGGCCAGATTCAGTGGTAAGTGTAACACCCTTTCGGCTCACCCGTGAACCGACCCGGAAATGTCACCGGCGACCGAACCGTTCGCTAATCTACTGGGTTCGGTTAAGCCGACCCGGATCTGCCCTCGGTGTCTCAAGATGGAGATGCAAACATGAAATGCATGGATGGGATGCGTGGGTTCTAACATAGTCCTACATGCATGCTATGATGTACAAACGAAAACAAGACAAAATAATAAATGAGAAACCAAAAGAAAATATATACTATTTTATAAAAATACGGTAACACATACTAATCTACCATAACATTCAACCATTATCTCATTCGTTTTTACCTGAGCCGAGTCTGAACTCCAAGGCTCCCTACTCATTCATATTTATCAGTTCGTTTCATAACAAGTAATTCACTCAAGCAAACACATCAAAATTATCATTTACATAACAATAACACACCATCATTATACGTTACACGCAGCAGGTACATGTGTGCGCGGTTCCATGCTGCTCCTCTGCAGTCCCGATAGCTTTCATCGCTTGCATTCCTCACCTACATATATATAGAAAAACCGTCAGTAACGAGTGTTACCGGCCCGAAAAATAACTAATATCAATCGGGCACAGGAGAGCAAACTCTCCTGTTGAATCAAACCATATACTTCCTCAAGAACTCTCATCAGGGCACATACGGGAGCCGTCGCCCTCGGGTCGACAGTGTCCCCCTATCTTTCACATTCTCATGCCTCGGCCATTTCTCTATTGCTTCTCGCGTCAAATCTCATTCCTTTCCACCCTCTGCACCTTCCATATTACTCCTGGCCTTGAGCACGAAGGTCGAGTACTCTCAGGCAGTCGCCTTCAGTACCCTTTGAAACCACAAGTCTAGACATGCGCTGCAATGCAGTACCCATGAACCTCCACACTTCTCCGGGTTTGAGGAACTCAAAGGTGGAGTTGTCAGGATCCCTCGGGAATGAAACGGCCCGCACACCATTCCAGAGCCCACTATCGACACACACGTGCCCGCTCGCGTAGCACAGTAGTCGGATTTCCCTCATTCAATCTCTCACTGAAAACGCGAAAACTATACATATATAAAGGTCTGGGTTGGGATTTATACAATAGGCCCGAAGGCAATGTGAGCTGGATCTGAAGTTAGAAAACAAACTCGAGGGATCTCATCCTCGAGGGTTATTAATCCAAAGAATCGTTGGCTAAATGGCCTGAGTTAAGTGGGATCCGATAAAACGCCACTTAACTCGTCCTGCACATTATAAACCAAATACACAATAGAATAGCGTAAATCAGAGAACGAGTCCTAAACGGACCTGGTAGAAGCTCCAAACGGGTCCACGCGCCTAGGCGGCGAGCTCCTACACCGTACCTACACAATCAAGCTAAAAACTAACGCCCGCATGATGAATCACACATCCTATAGCATGCACACACAATCAACACAATCACACATCAATCAACACACATCAACCTATATCAATTCTAGCAAGTCTACTTAGGCTAGTTTGTATTAAATCATGATCATTACCTAGTTACCCTAATTAGTTTCTTAGCCTCCATTTTTAACACCACTCAATCAAACAAATTTCATATTTTATCCTTAATCAAATCTACATTTATATATATTATTATAACATACAATTCACCAATCCTAGCATGCAATTCTAATAATCAATACTTTCAAATAATTAAATTAAAATAAATTATACCTCGCGTCGTAGAAAATTGGCGACGGTTAGGGTTTCCGTTTCGTGGCTCGAAACTCGAATTCGGCGTCCGAAGTCCGATCAGATTGGACTGGGTGCGTTCGGCGGATGATCCGGCGAGTTTCCCAAGAATCCAATTTTTTCGGCGGTTCCGGCGGTTTTCCGGCGAGTGTCGACGGTTTTCCGGCGGATTTCGGCGGTTTTCCGGCAATGATTCGGGACGGGGCAATCAGGGGGTCTATCGGCACCAGCTCGACGAGCTTGGTCCAATGGTGGTGTCAAACAGGGTAGCCGAGGTGGCGATGGCCGTCAACGGCGGCATCAAAAACGGGTGGCGGTGGCGGTGTGCTCCGATCGGGGCTACAGCCGGCCTCGACGGCGGTCGGGATGGTGGGGGAAACGTCGGCGACGGCGAGGGGGTGGTTGTCAAGGCCACAGCGGCGGCGGCGCGGCCCAGACGGCGGCAAAATCCGGCTCAGAGTGGCGACGGCCGAGGTGGTTTCGTGGGGCGATTCTGACGTCGTAGCGGCGAGATGGTGGTCGGGGTGGGTCGTGGCGGCACGACGACTGCACGGCGGGGCGGGGCGGCGTTGATCGGCGGCAGTGCAGCGTCGGCAGTGGCGGCAGCAGCGACGACCGTGGGCGGCGCGACTAGGGTTTGGAAGGGTAAGTGTCGGGAGGAAGAAGAAGTATTCTCAATGGAAAACTCGTAAATAAGTATTGACTCGATTCCTAATCGTGTCAAAATAATAACTAGTTTGTAATAAATTCTAAAAAAATCTAGAAAAATATGGAAAAATTCCATAAAATAAAACAAACACAAGAACATCCAAATGGCATGCTCTATAACTAATAACCCACCCAAATATAATCCAACGCGCCCAAACGCGTTATTCGGCCTAAAACTATTTCTACAATCAAACATATAAAAAGAAAAAAATGGCATACTTTCATATATTCTGATAACTCATATCTCACCATCTTCTCCACGTTATCATTATATATTCAGGTACACCTGACTCTCATCGCTCATAACTCACGGCTGGCCTCGACTCAGCACGCGGTTCATGAAACTAACTCGACTCGAACCAACGGTTGAACCGACTGGTTCGATAACGTAAAATCCCTCACTCGAGTCATGGGTTTTACAGTAAGCAACCAGCTAGATCTAGTCACGCCAAATCTACTAGCCATGGACTAGCTTCAACATGGATAGTCGGCCGCTAGCGAGGGGAGCGGGATATTTTTTATGTTTTGTTTAAATATAAGTCATCCTCGTAATCATAAGTTTCTTTTATTAATATAATTTAAATTGATTATTTTTTATAAGATATTAATATTCTTGGAGAACTATATTCTTTAAGAAGAGAGCCCGTTATAAGTTTCTTTTGTCCAAAGCAAATTTCATTAATAAAAATATAGGGTAAAATAGTTTGAGGGTAAAAAATTCATTACTGATCTTTGCAGAGCAAGTTATGCACTGTCAGAAAAATCGTAACTCGAACTCGATTGGTAATGGAGTCCATCGATTCTTTCAAGGCAACATAGTATTTTTTTTTAATATGAGCCATAAAATACAGTAAAATATTTTATTATTCGACGTCGAGGATGACTGTCAGTCGCTAACGCTCGGTTTTATCCCTAATTTTGCCAAGATAATTATAGATTGGTAAGATTAACAAAAGAAAACCATCAAATGAAAAACTTTTGATTCTTAAAAAGTAAGAAAACAAACCACACTAATGATGAAAGGCCTAAATCAAGTAAAAACAAATTAGAATGAAACTTAACCAAACTAAACAAAAACTTCAACTCTTGTCCTGCATCAATTTTACAATTATCACTGGGATATATACCGACAAGAAAATAATGAGGGATCTGCACTTTTCACTTTGCAGAGCAATTTTTTTATTACATTGAAAGATTTGTACCCTAAGATGTACAGGTTATAAATAGATATATATTCTTCACCAGAACTGCAACATGATATTCAGATATAAATCCTAGCTGCAGTTTACTGTCCCCAGTTGCAGGTGTGCACCTCATAAGAGGTGCATTTCTTTAGCCATGATAACAGTGACTGTCGTCTCTTGATCCCTTTTTTGTATAGTTTCAAATATGCACTAATGATCCAGAGATTGTTAGACAAACTTGCCCAGTAGATTACAACAGCTATCAGAAAACCAAACTTGACTGTGAAGAGGCAATATCTTGATCAACTGTACACATAGCATCAGCAGCCTTTTCAAGAACCACTGTCATCTGGAGTTTGTTCTTGAAGGTGCAGAAGGCTCAATATGAGGAAGAAGACAAGCATCGATTGGAAACTCATTTGATGATGACCTTCTTTCCCGTCTAAAGTTGAACCGGTTTGTCAGACGGCTTAACGCAGATGAAGCATTTTGAACCTGATTGATTGGGAGATGACAAAGTTCATGACACAATATTATTTTGTGGATAACAAGAGAAATGATTAATTAAGGTGGAAAAGTACCTCATTCCTCCCTGCAACTTTCTTAGATGATGAAGCAGGTGCTGTAAACAAGACATCCTCATTGGAGGAACATGTGTTTGTGCCTTTGTTCTTTTTAGATGAAGTAGAGGGGTCCTTCAGAACTTCCTCCATTGACACACCAGCATTAATTTGCACTCGTGCTGGTTTTTCTTCGGCAGATTGCGCACCACCACTACATGGAGCGAACTTGGGACTATTATTTTCTCTTGACAAATAAGATAATCGCCCTTTTCTTTTTGAGTTTGGCTGATCTTTGTCTTTGAATGCAACATTCTCGGCATTGGTTGACTTACTGTTCACATTTGCTGATCTACTTATTTGTTGTTTCTGGGAAAGGCTTTTATTTGCAGAGACAGTTGTTGACTCCATCCCTTTCAGGTTGTTGTTTGTGTTAGTTGAATTTGTATGCTTCATAGGTTGAAAAAAATTTGCTTCAGGCACTCTGGTATTTTTCACATAATCACCCTCATGCTGTTTCTGAGGAGATGAGTTAATTAGAGAATTTAGATTTTGAATTGTGACAACATCCTTTTCGGCCTGCAGCGGGGTATGCTGTACATAAAGAAGACAACAAGATAAGATATAAGTGAATGCTTATAAGGAGTATGTGTCAAATTGTTATGGTAAGTATTGTAAGATTCCCTCCCTAACAACATAAGCCTTTAGAAATGATAATTATATTTAAAATGAAAACCAACAGCCCTTCAGATTCCACCAAAAGTAAAATGCCTATGGGAGTGTTTTAGCCCCTCTTAAAAGAATGTTTGCATTTGGAAAAGAGTATTACGCCAAAGATCAAAAGATTTTCAAAGCTTTCACAAGCAGTGATTTTTCAGTAAGTATATTCTAACAAGAGTATCAGAAAATAATGACCTTTCCAGCAAAGCTCTTTGTGCATTTTGGTTCCAATTTCCTGAACATCACATGCATGGAAAAAAACATAAACAAGCAATTTCCAAGATGTATTAAGAAATAAACCAGAGGTCAAATTGTGGCCTGTCTAAAGCTATATCTAATACATACTTGATAACAAGTAGAGGAATGCAGAATTCTAGGCTATTCAGATTATATTCTTCTTAAGTAAATTTCTGAACTAATGAGGCAAGACACTAGCAATATTACCTGTATTTCACATTTGTGTCACAAAAAGTGAAAAGTTAAGTACAACAAAGACACCAAGGTCACAATGTGAATGTTACTACTGGGTCAGAAAATAATATCAGGGTCGATGAAAGATCATCCAAATCCAACAATCCATGCATGGTAGTGATGACAAATACCTATCACTGACTATAAAATGATAAGAATAACTAAGAGCAGGATGACATATATGCTTGCTTACTGGCTTGATTCAATATTGGAAATAGAATAACTCTGGCCACATGATTCACAGTGTCGTCTATCTTGAAGCTGTTGATTAAGCTGCCCCTGAAGATCTCGAACCTTCTCCTTCAACTTAGTAACATCAGCTTCAGCTAGTGCAACTTCTTCTAAACCCACTCTAGTCTGTACAATAAAAAAGAAAAATTACTTCCTATTAATTAAATTTAAATTCATGTAAATTTTCTCTAAAGAAAGATACCTTGATGTCCAAATCAAGGAAATCAGACAAACATTTCTCTGCAGGCATGCCAAGACCGGCCACCAATGCTGCTCGCAATTCTCTTTCTCTCTGTAACTGTTCCTGTAGCCTTAACACCTGTAGTAACATGAAATTTTACACCTTAGAAGTTTTAGATTTCAACAATTGGTTAAAACTATAAGTTCGAGCATTTAGATAAAATATTTTTTTAATCATCATCCACCAATGCGATAGAAATTCTGAAAATCTGGAGTAGAAGAAAATAAATAAACAATAATATCAGTGAGAGAAAGCTGCATCCGTGTGGGTTAAACCACAAAATGACCTTAACAGCCTCAAGAAGTTCAATTTTTTTGTGATTTTGTAAATAAACAAAATTTGAGACATAACAAAAATGACCTACATACAGTTCATAGTTTGATGCTCAGGGCAAAGCCAGCATCAGAATGATTATCCCCGTGATATAGCAAGCAAAATTTCACTTAAATTAAATGCGCGTGAATAGTTCCCCCCAACAAATATTAGTGTAAGACGTCCAACCACTTTCAACAAAGATGGTTCCCTGCTTTAATTGAATAAGGGAGGAACTGCTTCAAATAATAGCTATTTATTCAAAAAACTAAGAAAGAAAGAAAAAGAACTGATGAAGAAGAAGAAGAAACCAAAATAATCAGCAGGTAAATGGTGGCATCCACAATATTTATATGCCATGTGTATTATTCTTTCAAGATAAATAGTGCCATTAAGCATACTTCTTGTTCAAGGGCCAAACGTCGCTCACGCAAAGCCTGTTTTCTCCTGTCTAAACTGGTTTGTAAGATAGAAATTTCTTCTGCCTACAGTAATCCCACGAAACCATGTCATGTTGTAAATCAAGAAAGGAAAAAGCATATTCAGAATACTAATTTATAATATGTTGATGCTATAACCGCATACCTCCCTCGCTATTTTCTTTTGCAAGTCATTCTTACTAATCTCTAGCTTCTGAATTTCTATCCTGAATATTGAAAAATAGTTAAGTTCAAGTAAACTGGACAGTTGATTGCGCAATGTTGTAGTGCACATGTGATGACTGAATTAACCTCAACTACACGTTCAAGTTAGTATAATGAAGCACACTTAGCAAGAAACTTTCAAAATAAAGCAAATCAAATGAATGTAAAAAGCTAGTAGTCTTTGTTTTTCAAACAATTTTTGCCACGCATCCATTATTGTTGATGATATCTTTGTTGTGTCATTTGTAACATGTTTTGTTGCTTCTTCTCAATTTTTAGTCTTCTCCTTTCTAACAGATTCTACGGTGACTCCACTGAAGAATTGTTTGGGTGGTGCTTACTTTTGTTGTCTAGCTTTTAAGCTTGATATACAATGATATATTTAGAGTCTGCCTTGATTTAATATTAGTTGAAAGATTTAGTTTTTATCTTACATTAGAACATGTCCTTACAATAATCTTTTGCAATTTCTCCATTGGATTGGTCACCAACTATAGATTGACTGCATATCTTTAGCTTCCATATTTTTACAATACTAACTAACAACAAAATTATTTTTAACAAAAAAATCGTTATTACATCTATTAATAAATAATAAAACCAAGTCTATAAAATTATGTAACAAACCTATTAAATGTTTTTTTTAAAACTAGCTGAGAAATTAGCAGTTACGATTTGAAGAGTAAAGTTAAGATGAGGTGTCACGAAGAAGCTAATGTTTCATGTGACATAATTAGAAATATCAAAGGGTAGGGCATCAAAGCTGATAAAGAAATGTCCGAAATGGATAAGTATTTAAAAAAAATAAAAACAGGATTAATGAGGTTAGAAAAGAATACAATTATCATCATGATATTCATAGAATTTCATCCAAAAGGTTAAAATGGAAGAAAGGCAATCTAAGAACTCAAACCAACATTGTGGTTGATGATAATTAGTATTTACTTATACTTTTTCCCAGAAAGTAAATTGCAAATACTTGTTGCAATGTTTTTCAAGCATAAAATTTATTTTGTGGGAGACTTCTATCTCTTTACCCATGTTCAAAGAGTCATCTATAATTACTATGTCAGAGAGCAAGATATTTGCACGTGATTGCCCACATAATTGATGAACTAATTGAGTGCAATGGTGCATAATAGGCAACGATGTGGCAGGATTCTAACTGTTTGAATCTAGAATATTCTATCCATAACTTACCCATCTTCATCTGAAAGGTCAATTGATTCCATGGAAAGATTTTTTCTTGCCTGCACAAAAATAAGTCATTTTAGGCATGGAGAACTAGCTAAAAGTCAAATTAACTCAACCAATCGATACTGAAATCTTTTTCATTACAATTGGAAATGGAATCTGCGTGTTCTGATTGCTTTTTATGAACAATTTACCTAACAAATACAGAGTTTTATGCCTTTTTTTGTGTGCATATATGCAAATTTTCCAACAAACTCAAAGTTGCTAAGCTGTGATAACTCACAGAAGTTCGGCCTAGGATAGCTTGACGCCTGACAATGGACACATTGTTGGATTTCTTCAATGACTTGTGGCTGCTAGACTTTTTGCTAAGTCGAGCTGACGTAGAATTTAGTTGTTCTGAAGTTGAGATACTTTTAGGAGATTTAGAAAGATCAGGATTCACGGCAGCCAAATGATTAGGAGAATTATCACACCCTCCTATTGTGGATATAGAAGAATCCTCATTTATTTGGCTCTTCGAATTAGATGTAATATGTTCAACATCACTTTTGGGCAACAAACTATGCTGCTCTTCAAATGATGATTTGTCATTGGCATATGATTGCTCCCCAACCTTGGCAGACTCTGTCCCTAAATCAATAATTTCAAAATCTTTTACAGGCAGCAGCCATGGACCAGCTTCTCCATTGAAATGTTCTCTTCTGTCTGTTTCATTTGAACCTGTTGTATCTTGAACACTGACATCCTGAAATTATAATTGATATCACTTATAAACATTATGACAATTGCTTCATAGACAAGCTCTGGATAGTAAACAGTGTATACTATAGGCAATTATACTAAAAAACCCAAAACTGCAATAAACAAATTGACCATAACTAGTTACATAAATCTCCATTGACATCCAGAGATTTAAAAATTAAGAGTCCTCAAGAAGCATTATGAATGTAAAACTTGGAACGGATGTAAACCTACAATGATTGCATAACTTGTAATGTGATCCCACAAAATCAACAATTAAACATAGTAGAAGCAATGAAATTGGAGATAAATGTTTTGTTTATCACAATCAATAAGTGGAAAGATCTACCTTGCTGCTATAACGGACGCTTCCTTCATCTTCACTTCTTTCAGAAATGCTTCCACTCATTGTACGGTCATCATCATCATTCTCAGATTCAGAATGAGAGCCATTTTCAGCATCCTCATCATCTTCAAGGTACTCGTCATCTGTAAATTCCTCTTCCTCGGTGTAACAACTTTCTGATGCAGAGTATAATTCAACTGACAAGGGGTCTTCATTCTGGAGAAGTACCAAACCATGCTAATCTAAGAAAAAACAGCTTGCGCAGTATAAAGGAAACAAATAACATTCTGCAATGATCTAAACTTTCAACTTCTAAATAATAATGTAAAAAAAACTAATCTTGATAGAAGTTTGTTTTGTATTGGAGAGTGCAAGAAAAAGAGAAGCTTCTTATCAAAATAAAAGATAGCCAAACATTCATAAAACAGTAACTTAAAAAACAAATTTGTTTTGTTTTCGAGACAAGCAATTAACAAAAGAATGAACTCTTCCCATAAATCAATGTTTCTTTATTCTTGAATGTTCAAAGTCTATGCTGCATTGAGGTTAAGTTCCTGAACTTATTCGATCAGATCAAAGATGCTAGATTTCACTTTCCCTGAACACGATCTTCAACATAGTCACATAATAGTAATCTTCCTTCAACTTAGAAGTACTGGTGGCGACCAGAAACTTCTTTTTGTTTACTACTAAACCAACTCAGAACAAGCCATCAAAAATTTTCAAAGTAGACCAAGGATGATATACTGTTGTCACAAAAGTAAACATAGATATTGTAACAAAAACATTTAACACCTTTTTAATAATTTTCCACTATTGAAGTCATAAATGTAAAAAAATTCAAGAAAATGCTGACAGTAAACCATAATATATGTACAAAAACTGATAAGTCAATGTCTAAGAAGGTAGCATTAAAAAACAAACAGTTAGAATTAAAACATGACAAAGAAAGAATTGCCTGCAGATAAACTACAAATAACTAAATAATAGAATTCATGTTTTTGATGTTTTACTGGAAACCTTTAAAGTTCTATGTGCTTTGCTGCTTTCCAATCATGAAAGAGAATCACAACAAATAAATTGCAATTTCTTTATTATAAAGTAAAATAAGCCATTGTTCTGATGATGTTGAACTCCCACTAATTTTTTTGTACCTTTACGCATTTTTGAGGATTTCAGAGTCTCTAGAGATTGTTAGAAAATTTTTACAGGTTCTAAAAATTCGACCTTTACTAGGATGCCTTGGATAAAGATCTTAATTAAATGATAGACCATTCATTAGGAAGCCTTCGTTAAGGTGGTAAATATATGAGCTACATTAAAGGGGCCTTTATTAGGAGACCTTTGATACAGAATATAGACCTTAAATAGACAATGAACTTTTTAAGAAACTTTATTTAATGGGCATATATTGAGCTTCATTAAAAAATAAAACTTTATTAGAAGATTATTTATGTAAACCTTATTAGAAGATAGAGCTCTACATTAAATCAGCTAAAGCTAACCATTAACCTATTTATATATCTTATACAATTATAAAAATAAATATGTTGTGTGTTGATGTGGCACTGCCATCATTTTTTTAAAATTGTTTTCGACTATCTTGGAGACACCAACTAGAGAAGCCCTCAAATTTCATTTCTATCCCAATTCTTCCTTTCAGCATGAAAGTTCTAGGATTTGTTTAAAGGATATTACAAGATTTTGAAAGAAAACAGTCATTTTCTATAGAATTTATAGATTCTAATCATAATAGGGAACACAAAATATTAATTCTGATTCACACAATTCAAATCAAGATCCCTAAATCACATGATCTTATTCTAATCATATGTTAGTAGATCCAAACTTAAAGTAAACTAAATAATCAGAACTGAAAGCACTATAACTCACAGAAAATATGTTGTGGTATTCCTCAAGTAAAATAATAATGATGGCTTGAGCATGGTTAGCTGCTGCAGCAGCTTGAAGAAGTTGGAGAGAACCATCTCCATTCAAACGGAAGTCATCATCAAAATGACATTCACCAGCCACAAGTGGGCGAAGAAGTAAAGGAGCCATACATGCAGCTACCGCAGACGTGGACATCCGGTTGTCAGCTTTGTGAGATACAACAATCCTCATCATTTTAAGAACCCTGAGGCATAAAATTATAAGAGAAAAAGAACAACCAGAAAAAAAAATGCCTCAACTTATCACCAACTTATGCTCCACCGTGCATTTCAATAGCAGCTGTGAGCAGGACACATCCAACAGAAGGGAAAAGAATGTAAAACATGTAAGCATCTAAACAAAGCCTTGACACAAACTCAAACAGGGTTTTAATTTATCTCCTCCAGTTCTCAAGCAGGCAGTTGTACCCCCTGATGTTTCTAAAATTTAAGTTATCTTCCAAAGGCACGACCATGACAAAATTTGAACCTTCACTTCAACTTAATACCATATCCTTGGATTTGCGATAAAATAGATGAGCTAAATAAGTATTCACAGGTACATGTTCTCTAGTTACAGCTACAAGAATGCAGCAGCTATCTTGAATGATGTGCTGAAACCAAAAGTTTAGCTTCATTTAAAAGAAGCGAGTTATATCCTACTATGATGTTAACCTGTGATCGACAGTTAATGTTTTAGGAACAAAACTCCGATGATGAAGCACGTTCTTTTGAAATCTCAAGCTTCACAAGCAGGAGATAGGTAAGATGAAAAGAAATAGCGAAAATAAGAAGATAAGTTTATTCATTCAACTAATGTGCTCATAAACCTACATACTTTACAAGGACTAGTAACACTCTTTTTGTTTCTATAAATATGTAAAGTATGTAGGTTATGAGCACATTAGTTGAATGAATAAACTTATCTTCTTATTTTCGCTATTTATTTATGCTAAGTCCTTGTGCTCATTAAACTAATCTGCTCCTATTGAAGGCTTAGTAAAAGACCGTGCCTTAGTCTTAAGTTAAAGTAGAAACCTCCTAATGAAGTCTAAATACAAGACTGAATGACAAGATTACAAAAATTATAAAATTAACTACTATATGTATAATATTATCCGTCATCATACTATCCCTAATGTTTCCTATTCACAGCTCTTGTATCTCCAGCAGAAAATGTTTATTGGATAAATAACTTCAACTTTTAATTAAAGTGCCCATTTAGCAAATTCAACTCAATTGTGAATGCATATCATATTCAAATTTTGGGAAATACCTCTGCAATAAACGGCAATTTGCATCTGGAAATGTGTCGGATATTACAGAGCGCATAGCATGAATTCTTGTGGCACGCTCTGATCCTAATGGTTAAACCAAGAGGAAGTTACAAATTGCAATGAGCAGAGAAGAACTTAGCATAATTAACTTAACAATTGGATAACAATTAAGGAGAATGAATAAATAACATTAAAACTAATATATATGAACAGAGGATATACGAAAAGAGAAGAACTTAGCATAATTATTATAATTGGATAACAATTAGGGAGAATGAATAAAATATTTTTTCTCAATGCATATACACATAGGACATACTAAATGCTTCCAAAAGTGATGAACAGCAAGATGCCGGAACAGGAGAACATGGCAACTCCCGAAGAACATGCTGCATTTGAAAAATCAATAACTCAACTTCTTATGATTAGGATTCCGAGTTCACAGATTTAAGAAAATGGCAAAAGTATCTTTCACAAGAAAACACTAATCATGTTTTCACCTGTAAGAAACTGGATTATTATATTACCTCAGTAGCGAAAGGCAAATGAAGTATTGTGTCATTCATTAATCATGTCATTATGTGTACCTAATAATTTGGAATTGTCTAGAAATTTCATCCGATTTTAATCTCTTTAAATGATTGTGTTAGAAAAGGCAACCAACGTAAAAGCTTGGGCTTTCTTTTGCTATAATTTTTTTCATATCAATTTAAATATAAAAGCAATCAATAAAATATAGTATCTGACCTAGGGATGATGATGATGATAATGATGAAGGTGATGATGAATAGGAGGAGGAGAAGGTAGTGACTAGTGGTGGAGAAGGATTTAGAATTTTAAAAATGAAATGAATAATATAATACCTTTATGCAATCAGCAACAACATGGGCATCTTCATCTTGAGAAAATTCATCATTCCCTGTAATTAAACACATACTTTCTTTACGGAAAATTGGACTCAAAGCAGACTCCAAAAAACAAAAAGAGCTTCATATGTAAGTTCATAAGATTAAAAAAAACCATGTACATAGATGCAAAAGAATGAAATGATAAGGAATGCATGTGAAACCAAGAAAATGAGAACTGTTGCTAAGTTACACCATAGTCTACCTTGCTCGTATTCGTGGACCCTCTGTTCAACTTCTTCAACATCTGCAGACTGTCGCAAGATTCCTTCAACTTTGATCCCTTCTCAAAAAATAGACCAATTCAATTGAATTCATAGGCCAACATCAAAGTTAAATTCACCAGCTATTTCTTTAGTTAAGAATATAAGAACAATCCCACTGATAATAAATGTAATTCTAACAGTCAGAGTTTTACCAAACTCTTCAATGAATCTGAGAGCCTTCTCCAGAAATGAAGGCCTGCCATCAATCTCCTCCAAAGCCAATAAAACTGGTCTACCAACAACCACAGAATTCCCCGGCTTCCTATCTTTAGCTAAAGAAAAATGAATGTCATAGCATTATCCTAAAAGTTGTAGCTTACAAAAAGGAAAAGAAAAAAGAAGAAAAAAATTCTATTTAAATGGTAAATGAAAAATGATTTCTTTTGTTTTTATATGCAAAGCTGTCCCATAAATGCTTAAAAAGGCCAATTAATGACCTTAGTATCTGGGATGGACTGAGTCCTCTTATTCAGTTCAAAACCACTGCATTTTATGCCATAGAAAAGATCTTCAGCATTTGGTCAAACCACATTTTGAAATCATGAGTAGTATAGATCCCTTTGATACTTGTGAAAAAATAATAACTTTCTTTGGTGGAACTGGTTAACTCAAACCAAACATTTTATTTATTTAACAGTTGGTTTCTAATTTTTATTTTAAGCTCATGGATCAATTATAAAAAAGGTTTAAAACTTGGCACAATTGACGCACATTGATCCAAGCATTCTTCAGCTACTTCTTCAACTACATCATTTCGGAATATTCCTCTTTGTCCCATAACAAGGGTTGCAATAGGTGCCTGGGCCAGTGCATTTTCAAGTGCAGTTTTCCATTCTTGCAAGTCTTCTGCAGTTTCAGTCTGTAACCAGAAAATAAAGGAATACAAAAAATATCATTAGAATAAGTATTTGCAACCTATTTTTTGAAAAGAATTGAAGAAAAGCAACTGAAGTAAAAGAAAAAAATAAAGCAAACCTTGAGAGTAAAAGCTCTCCCATCACGACCATCAGGGAAAAGAACAGTCAAAAGCTTTTTGTCTGCTCTGACGACAACACTGCAAAAAGTAAAGAGGAAATTTGATCTTATAACTGAAAAATGAAAAGGTACTTTGAAACAATGCATAGCTTGATTATCAGTTGAGAACTTTCTAAATGCGGGCAAACAAAAACAACTCAAAGTAGGCCACAACCAGCTTCTTCATCTAGACAAATACCACTCGAACTGTAAAGGGTTTCAGACGTCTACTATTCACTGCCATGCTTATATGCAGAAATTCCATATGGAAGTGATTTTCTTGTAGCAATCCTGTTTACAGGGCCATAATGTATTCATTACAAATCCATAGAAAAGTTTGACGTCCCTGTGTTCCCATTCTTCTGTTAGCTCTCAATTGAGTGTCTCTTTGTGTTTGACTCCTACATGTGTTCCATGACTAAGCTCAATGCTTTACAAGGCCAGCACATTTTAGGATATAGTTCATCAATAATGACTTAAATATCTTTGATCAAAACTATTTCTCTATTGACTTTCCTTTTTAATGTTCTCACTTTCAAACTACTTCCATAAAATAAACGATTTTAAGCATTTTAAAATTCCAAATGCCATTATTAACAACAATATAGTGATTCTTGTCACACCCTAACATTTTTCCAATTCTTTTTGTCATTTTAATACGCCACTTACGTATTAATAAAAGATTTAAGGAAGCACAGTCGAGAACAATCTACCTTCCAGAGCTGTTCAGATCAATGCCACCAAGCGTCAAATTCACCTCGCCACCTTTTTGGGGTAGACCATTCTGTGAAATAAATAAATAAATTAACTGATTAACTGTTTTCTAACATAAATATTTTAAACTAACCATTTTCTACAAAAGCAGTGAATAAGAAGATATTTTAAAGTAGCCATCTAAATATGGCTTTCAACGGTAGAGTTCTACTAATTTAAATTTAGGCACAGTTGTTAAATCTGGTGTTTATGAAGATGAGCATCAACTAAGTGATCCTCATCCCCACAAACTTAATTTATGCAATAGAATAGGCACTAAAAATTTTAACAAATGAATACAATGTAATTATGATTCTCTTGTACAATAAAAAAATTATTAAAAAGGCAGCAATGCATCAGCATTTCGTTGTCCTAATGTCAGCTCGGATGAACTTCATAGATAAAGCTAACGAGTCATGATGACAAAAACTAACCTCATGGCATACATGTTTATAGGTTTAATTACATCTGATACTTAAACAAAGCCGCATGGCAATTCAAGGCATAAAAGGTGAATATTTATCAATCACCCCGAAATCAAATCATTTTCATGGGAAAATTAAATATATATTAATTATATATTTAATTTTCCTGACAACTACTACTAAATTCAATGCCTAAAAACTCTACCAATACGTTCTAAAAATTTTTGTTTCGTTTATTCTTAAAATTGAAATGTAGATGAATAATACACACACAAATCATAAATTCTTTGATTAATAAATGTCTCTAAAGCTTTGAAGAAAAGAGTCATATGACATCCGTCCAGCTGCTTCTATTAGGCAAAACATGCAGTATAAAATTTTAAAATTGTAGAAATAATTTGCTTGTGAACTAACAGGATCACTTCTAAAGAAGACCAGTGAAGTTCTTGTAAGTATAAACCATCTTTTCTTCCATGAAGTCCAACCAATTCCTGTGCATGAAAACTATCATTAGATCAAAAGATAAGCATTAATACCACAATTGACAAAGTTCATTTTTTTATATAGAAATCTACTCCAATACCGAAAATTACTAAAGTATTTAATCAGATCTAAGAAAAAGCAAGATGAGCTAGAACGCAAACCTTTAGATGAAATGTATAAGTACCCACTCTTAAAAACCTGTCACATAGACAAGCAAAACTAACTTCATAAGGACGCTCTAATTGCACTTGGGGAAAAAATGATAGTAACAATTCTCCTTGTAACAAATCGGGCTCAAATGCAACATAATACAATGGGGCTTTGATTGATTTCCTCAAAATGGCGAGCCTAAGTGGAAGATTAACTAAGCACATATTCAAAAAGGCTTGGGATTTGCTGTAGCAAGTGCATGATTGGTTCATGTCATGGCCATTTCTCACTCTTCAAACCATCTTGTAAAGTCCGTTTACTCCATACATAAGGGAAAGTATATAAAATTTAATAAACCCTCTTAACCTCTTAACCTAGGTTGACCAATGCTTGCAACTCCATTAGCGACTGCAATCCCACTAGTCTCCGGATGCCCAGCATGTCGAACTGCAGGGTAGCCTCCAACGACATTAGATTCGACATTTTCCACACAACAAATCCCATACAAATCCAAGCTGATTGGTTAAAGGATGCAGCATCTCTAGCCTTCACTACCCTTGTGAAGGAGACAAGGTTCTCGAGTTCTGCATTGGTCATTTCTTGCACACATGCCAAACATGGTTTTCGAAATGAATTCCCAAGGTAGTATGGTATCATCCCCCTCACATCCCTGACTACCTCCACCCATCAGCCCTCACCCAAAAATACAAAATAAATTTCCATCACTTGGTAACAGCATTACTTGCAAGGGAAGGAATGCATCAGCATGGCAATGTGACCGCTCCGTTGGTGGCCATCAACTAATGACAGGCATAGATTTTTACTTTAAAAAAATTGTACTGCCCCTTCCTTTCTTGACCGGTTGGTAGATAAAAGAAATAAACCAGGAAGGTGAAGCAGTTTCGTAGATAATAGATAAATAAAGTTTTATAGTCGTTTTTACATCATTACCCTTATGTACGGAGCTAATAGATATTACAAGATGGTTTGATGGGAGAGAAATGACCATGATGTTGACGAATCAAGCACTGCTACCGCGGCTACAATCTAGCAAGTGCTACAGAAGATCCCGAGCCCTCCACTAATATCCACAATAACCTCCCTGATTAGCAATCAAATATCAATGTAAGACTATCCACACATGCATCAGGCTATCACATACCCTCTATCTGTTGTTCCTAATTTGATGCGGTTCAATCACTATTTTCATATGCAAGTAAATTAGAAAAACTCTATTGACCTTGCAGCGTAACAACAACCACAGCGCAATATAGAAAAGCGAGAGAACAATGTCGTGACTCCGCCCATGCACGTGCATTGCTTGTCCCAAGCCCATCCGTCCATCCAAAGATTAACATTTGCAGCTACATGGACCCTAGTTTATACTGAACGTCCCAACACCCCTATCAATCAAAATAACGGAGAAAAGAAGAACGAATGATTCACCGAATTACTAGCACGCGATAGGAGCTGATCGGGCGCCACCGGAGCAGCACAAGCCGTGCCAGCCTCATCCTGCAATCAACATAACATTGAAACACTCACTGATCTAAAAACAACCGACAAATCAACCCCCAAATCCTTTTTTTTTCAAAATAAAAAATAAAAAAGCAGCATTCAACAAGAACACTGACATTTCTGGCCTCGGAGGAATCCTCGCTCCGAGAATCCACCTTGGGCGAATGCGAATCGGACCCCGCCGCGGCTTCCATCGCCAACAACAGATCAAGAACAACAACAAAAACAAAAAAACAAAAGAGAGAGAGAGAGAGAGAGGGGCAGGATCGGTGGGGAGGAATGTGGAAGGGGATGGCGAGGAAACCGATGTCAAGGCGCCCGCGGCCACATTGAGGAGGAAGGGGGGGGAAGAAGATGGAGTCGGCGCAGAAGACGGGGGAGAGGAGAGGAGAGGAGATGGGGAGTGGGAGGGGAGGGGGCGCGGAGACCGCGGGGAAATCGGACGAGCAAGGTGACATTCGAACATGTGGGCCCCACAAAGGGGATGCGTGCCCTTCCTCGGGGGCGCGAAATGTTCGGAGCCCAAATGTTGCGGGTGGGCCCGAGGCCGGATTGTGCTCTCCACTTTCCGTTATTATTCAATATCGGTTTTGTCGCAGGCTTTGAAAAAAAAATCATCAAATTTTTAAAAACTAATTAGATGTGGTGAGATCTTCCATTTTTATTTTTATATATCCAATCCATATATTTTAATTATTTTTAACTCATAATTTTTACTTTATTAATATAAATACCTCTAATTTGACTTCAAATTTTGTAAATATATTTTCTTACATTTCATAAAATGAATGATATTTAATTTTTTTAAAAAATATTTTATTCAAAATTAAAATATATTAGATAAACAAAAGTTTCAATTTATCATATGAAAATTCTAAAATAAAATTTCAAACACCCAAAATTATATATTTTATTTTCTTTTATTTTTTACATTTTAATGGTCCAAAAAGTCAAAATAAAAATAAAAATTTTCCTTTTGCTTTTACCTCGGCAATAATATAATTTTAGAGTCTATTTGTCATTTATTAGCTAACCTTTTTTTATTTTTATATAAGAAATTATTAAATATTATAACTTTTATTCACTATCTACCTTATCTTAATAAAAATGAGTTTTTTAAAAAATAATGAAATTTGGTTATGATTAATATGAAAAATTTTAAAAATGGTTATATCTAATATAATTTTAAAAAATTGATTATTTTTAAAGGAATAATTTGAAGCTTGATTATTTTTTATATTTCCCAAAAAAACAAATGCAAAATCGGTTTTGTCATGGAAATTGAAAATTTTGAGATATTGACAATGAAGGAGAGTTGATAACTGTAAAAGAATTTTAGGGTTAGATACATTGTATTCCTGATTTAGAATTAAAAGGATTTAAAAAAAAGAGTTAAAATATTCGAAAGTCCTCTATAGCCGGTTCTCCAAACAAGGTTGTGACGAATGAGACTTGGCTTCTAAACATGATAAAAATGACTTAATTTAACTTATATAGTCAGTGACAGTAGGATGTAGGTAACTGCTCCTCCCATTGAACATCAATGGCATATAACAAAAATGTAGCTATCAATCACAATTGATTAATTGTTCAAAAAAATCACAATTGTTTAAAGGATGGGGGCTTGTATTTGATACACACTAATTATATCAATCAAATCATATCAGTTTTGGCAAAATCATCATTGACTACAGCGATTGGCAATTTAAATTATGAAGTCATGGGCAGCAAAATTGATTTTGAGCCATCAGTAGCATGGTCGATGATATAAACGTGATTATAGAGCCAGATGATTGGCAATAAAGTCCGGTAAATTTATATGGAGGAGGTATGGTGAGTGGTAGACGATAGGATACGTGAGGGCTTTTGCAAAAAGTTCTCCTCAAATGGTAAATAAAATTTGTCCGCCCTTTAAATCATGATATATCTATTGAGGACCTGTTTTTCTGTGAATACCTCTAAAAACTATATGGTCAGATGAGCAGGAAATATGCGTTGTAATTTTATAATTGAGAATCTTAGAAACTAAAAAACTACTAATAATAAAAATGAATCAAATATAATTTGATGACTTTGCCTCTTATTTTACTCCTCTTAAGTTGGTATTTATGAGTTACCTACAAACAAATATGATAATTAAACATGCCTTGGAAAAAAATAGCATTATTAAACATATACTTATATAACAATGCGAGTCTGTGGCTACTAGACAATGCATGTCAATATAAAATAAAAAATTAGAAAGATTTAAAAAGTCTAAAACAAGGGATAAAGTCCCCTGGTTTTACAATTTGGTTCCCTTTAATAACGAATAATAATTAGCTTCCCCTTCTTTTGTAAATACTCTATTATAACATAGCGTGTTGTAAGTTCCTTGTGTCCATTGGAAAATAAAAAGGAAAAGTTAAGGTGGATTTGAGGTGTTTTCAAAGGAATTTACGAGATAATAAAATTAGAGGCATTTATATGTTTGATCTTGATAGGAAGAGGGAAAGAATATTGAGAATAGTTTAATTTAATTTAGTGGTATGTGGTATTTTTCAAAAAAAAGTTCGCAAACGCTCGTCAATATTAACAATATCGGCAAATAATATTAGAATTGAACATCCATATTATTTTATTTTACAAGAAAAAATAATTATGGTTCCCTTCAAATCGTCTTTAACCGAAAAAGAATAACATGCAGACGTGGACCTTTTTAAATAATAAAATTAGAATAATTCTTCTTATAAAATTCATCAACCAGTTCAATATTTTTTAGGTAAATTTATTTAATTTTTAAAAATAAATTGTATTTATTTTTTTCGCCAATTATACCCTACAACCATTGGATTGACCAAGAATTACCAGTCCCACCTCTTTCCAATCTTTTTAATTTTTAGTGATGCTCGGATGATCTTAGTGGGTGGCCTAAACCACTACGGACAATACTAGTCAGACCTCAAAATGAAAATAAGAAGATAAATCCCACTTTCTATTTTTAAACTCTTATTCCTCTTACAGCCCACACCCCTTCACGGATAAATTATTCAACTACCTTAATATAATACATATAATATAATGCAATGTAATGAATACCAAAAGCTGGGAGTCCATGAAATTCATGCCATTCTTGTCTCCCTATCTTCCTTGAACCTGAAACACTGAAACCTGCAACAAGATAACAGTCGGTGTTATTTTATGGGCAAGATGACAACAAATTATGGACAACAGAGAAAGAGAATGATAATTTTTGAGCATATGGTAAGATTCCTATGAATTGTTTACATATGGTTTTTGCACGAGGTTCACCACACGCAGCCCATGGAAAACCAAATAATTGTCTACTTTTTAGTTCTTATGGGAATGGTGCAAGTAAGAGACAAATGAGAGTGACCCACAACGTAAAAAATGCAATTTGTTGCTTTTGACAAGCCAGGTATAATCCTTATCCATCGTTGAACATACCCAGATGCATATTTTGGTATAGTTATCCCATTGTAGTGGGTGCAAGCTCAACATAAAACTGCAAGAAATACATGGTCTTCTAGGTTGAGTTTTTCTAGATGATAAAAACCATGTCTGATTAATCACTAGTCAAGATTGGATTGTATCTGGATGACTTTTGGTGAGTGCAACTAAATTCGAGTTGAAGGATGGGGATTAGAGTTGATGGGAGTTGGGTGGATCTTTGTGAAATATTTTTGAGTGCAAGAAGAGAAGTGGCTATCACGTTCTTGTTTGGAATGTATTGACGAATACCGAAGGTGTGCAACCATGAATAAAAATTGTGACTACCTACCTCAGGTTAGCTGTCATTGCCTTCCGACCTAACGACCAATCGTGAATAAAAAGGCCACTATAGGATTTTTTTATTAACTTGAGTTAAGTTTGGGAGTTTTGGGCATAATTGTCATCGCATTTTTGTTTAGGCGTAACAAGAGTAAGGCTATAACTTATTGTTGATCCAATCCCAAATAAAAAGAAAAGGATTAAACTTAGGGTCTGTTAGTATAAATAAAAAAAAATTCATATGAAAAGATATAAAAATTTTAAAATTTTCTTTTACATATTTGGATGGTAGGAAAAGAAGATGAAAATAAATTATTACTTCCCATGTACATATGCATGTGTTTATACCTTTTAAAAATTCTCCTAATTTGTTTTGTTTTTCGTAAGAAAATATTGATTCAGATAATTTTTACAGACTTGTGACTAAAACTGATACTTCTTTTGATCGCATTTCAAGACATTAAAATATTAAAAAAATTGTAATCTCTAAATTTTATATTTCTTTCATATAATTTAATGACAACTAATAGTTTAAAGACAACTAAACGGACCTTTAAAGAAAAAAATCCAATCATCATAAATTTAATAATGATAATCATATTATTCTAGTTTAGGACACGGTAAAAAATAAACATACATAAATATAAATTGGTGTCTTTATCTACATGTTTTGAATTCACAACCCAAAACCAGCGTGTCGGCATCAGGCCTTTTTTTTAAAGTTCGTGGGAGACAGAAATCGATCAATTTGAATTAGAATGCTTGAGCATGTTAAAAAACGAAGATTTTCTGAAGAAATCGTTGGTTGCTTGCGGGTTAAACCCTAAAAACAAGCTAAATTTGTTTCAACCACACAGATCAAGTATTGGAAATCTTTCATCGGCTGGATATATCTGGTAGGAGGCAACAATCCATAATTTTGATCACGAGGCACGACTAAACTCAGCAAAAGCTGCAGATGATGCTTAAACTTTCATTTCCCAGCAAAGATAATGTATAACCTTCATGGCATTAAAACAAATTAATCAAACACTTACATATAGCCCTTATTTGAATATTTGGCATAATATTTTTACAAATGAAATCAATGAGAAGTATAAATAGCCGGTCGGATATTGTTCCACAGTCCACACTCGTGCACATTTGGAATTGACAAGGTAGATAAGATAACAGGCGCAAGCTTCGTCCAACACCATGGATATGGCACTTATCAACCTTCTGATTACAACTCATCCAGGAAAACTTTGATGCTCCGAGGGGAGCCAAAATTATCCTCTGCCATGAGACCTCTGTCATTGGCAGCAGTATGCGGTATTATCCTGTATATCAACTCGGAGGAAAAAGATGTTAGCATGAACATGAAGAGAGCACAAATGTTTTTTTTGTTTGTGAGTTACTGTTTTGAAAAAGGGAAAGAGGAGCTGACATCTTCTGGAGCATGACAACGATCGGCAATTTCGTCTGTCAATGGTTCGCTAGGTTCTTTGCAGCTGTAAGAACATAAGAATCAAGTTGCCATATACAAAGAGAAGGATGTCATCCGAGAAGCCAAGCTATTAATGAATACTTGCATGGAATTCGGATGGACTTCATGTCAGCATGAACTACATATTTTACGTATGAATATGTTGATAAGGTACTTAAATTTTGTACAACTTGGTGAGGTCGGTCAAGCACCAGTCAGACCAAAAGTTGATATGAATCTGTTCAGACCCCAAAGCATTTGCACTCTCAGTCTCAGTATCACAAGAGCGGTTGTGTAAACAAACAAGATGAAAGGGCTTTGAGTCTTTCGGGCATTTCTAAATCTTTTGTTAGATTTAAGTACGTAGGTTGAATCTCATAAATAATTTCATAATGAACCAAGATCTTCATTTTTTCATCTTTATTGATTTATTAGAATCTCATGTGGTTTTCGGCATGCTCAATATGTGAATGGATGTGTTATTGTTGTGAGTCATGGTGTGCTTAATTTCATGTCTTGCATGTCGTATTATTTGTTGCATTTATGATTTTGCGTGGCATTGCACACACACATCATTCAATGTTTAAGTAGTGGTCTACATTTGCTAGGCCATACAGAATTAAGCTTGCCAAGCTAGGGTATAGAACTTGCTTCATAGGTCCGTTAGGACTCCTCTCTGCTTGATTTGTTGTTTGGCTCTATTGTAGTTTTGATTGATATCGTAGGACATAGTTAGTGGTGTTTTATTGGATCTTATCACATACGAGCTATTTTACGTAGTTTTCTAAGTAATAAAACTTCAAGGTTGAGATCCCTTGATGTGGAAGTCGCTTTAACGCTATTTATAAGCCCTTCCTAGGCCTTATACATATGTTATGATTTTCAAATTTTTAATGTATGCATGATGGATGAGAGTGCGATGCCCACCAAGGGGCCTAGTCACTACCCATATGTGGTGTTGGATTTGATGGTTAATTTATATTTATATACTTATATGTGCCCTATTACCTGCTAACCATGTGTATATCTTGCATGTGTATGCTTCCCATTAAATGTATCCGGGCCATGAAATGCTATGGTGATTATGGTGTGACTTCCCGTTGAGTGTATTTAGGATATGGTGGTGATTATGATTTAGGCCCCATATTACTGGCATATTATCGTCAAGTATCTCTAGTTCATGTTCATGTATAGTCCAGTGATTATGATTAGGCCACATTAGCCATATTTCAGTATGATGGCATGGGTGTGGAGAAGTTCTGTTTTTCTGTCAAAGTTTCCCATGGATGATGTGTCATCCATTTGCCGCTTTGAAAATATTTTTTGTATTTATTTCTGGACTGGTAATCTTGGATTAGTTGCATAGGTTTTCTATACAGGTTGGTATTGCAGGTTTGGTTGGAAAGACGTAAGGATCAAGAACGACTCATAGGATGGTTGCCTTGGTTGCTCTTGTGTGTGTGGTTTGCTCATGTCCATGTGGGAGAAAGTGGGCCATGTGATGTAAATACTATGTGGGTATAATGAGCCAATATGATTACTTATGTGAGACCAGTGAGAAGTATACTAAAAATAATATTCTAGGCTAGTGATCCATCTTGAATTCACGTTTGAGAGCCTTCGGGCCTTTGAAATATAGAATTGCCCGGTCTTAGGATGTATGGAAATTATTGTTACTAACATGTGTTTGAATCGTTTTGCAGACGATATATTTTGGGGCACGTACGTCTACTTATTTTGTCGATAAATTCTCCAAGCCCCGAAGTCATAGAACTGAAGGATAAAAATTAACTTAGGTATGCTAAACCATGTTACCTATGCAGGTGCCTGAAGCAAAAAGAAACAGGGTTGGAGGAGCTTCTGGGCTTTATTTTGTAGGTTAAAGGGCCCATGTGATGACCAGTCAAACAACAGCCTAAAGAATATAAATTTATGTTGTAAATGATTTGTGATGTGATGTGATTGAGGTAGAATACTTCTTAAATGCTTTTGTGTGTGAATTATGTGAAATATGAATGCTCAGCATTTGTTTATATAAATTGTGAATTTATACGGGTGGTGAAAATTTTTCTGCCTTCTAGTTATAGGGGAGACTTTGTAACATTTTTTCCAGGATTTGAAGTTCCTTTTCTAACTTGGATTTATATAGGACGTTGTATTTGCATGAGCCCAGACTTAGGGGGCATTGGTGTGATCATGTGTGTTTTGTCTGTGCATTTGATTCCCTCGAGCCTTCTGTCTATTGACGATGAATGATAGTATGCCAAGAAAAAGAATTCTGACAGCATAATTTTCTTTATGGTGAATGGAATGTAATATCCTCTAAAAAGTCAAGTTAGTCTCACATGACTTACTTAATGGGGTAAGATTTAATATATTAATGAGGATATAATTAAGATCTTTAACTTGATCAATCATTTTTTAATAAATGATTAAGCTCATCAGTTTGTACTATTTATGGCAGGCCTTTACATGTTGTGTTGGATGGATAATGTTAAATTAAGAGAAATGAATTTTGTCACAATAGCATGTCAAAAGAAAGGAATTTTGAGGACAAAATTTTCTTAAGATGGGTAGAATGTAATATCCCAAAAAAGTAAAGTTAGTCTCATATCTAATACCTGTCGGGGTAAGATTCAATATATTAGTGAAGATGTGCATAAGATCTTCAACTTGATTAATCTTTTTCGAAGAGATAATTAAGTCCATTAATTTGCACTAATTGGGTTGGGCCTTTACACGTGATATTAGAAAAATTTAAAGATCGTGTTGGATGGATGGTAGTATGTCAAGCGAGAGTGAATTTTGATGCTAGAATTTTCTTAATATGGGTAGAATGTAATATCCCCCAAAAAATCAAGTTAGTCAACCATCTAATACCTAATAGGTAAAGATTCAATATATGAGTGTAGATGTATTTAGGATTTTAATTTGATTAATTACTTTTAAATAGATGGCTAAGTCGATCCAATATATGACTGTAGATATAACTTAACTAATAACTTAATTAATTACTTTTGAACCGATGATTAAGTCCACCCATTTACATTAATTAGATAGAGATGGCTAAGCTTGTCAGTTTAAATTAATTAGGTTAGGCCTTTATATATAGTATATTTTAAAGAGTTCAAAAGAGCATATTTGATTGCGATGAATGACAAGGGCTAAAGTGAGAGATATAAACTCTCAAATATTAGATTTTATTAGTCTTTTCAAAGACAAAATAAATAAAAAATAAATTGAAGAAGAATTATTCTTTTGAATATTTTTCCATATCGAACCAAAAAAATGAAGATATATATGTAAAACCCGTGACTCGAGCCAGAGTTTTACGGGAGTGAACCAGTCGGTTCAACCGTCGGTTCGAATCGAGTCAGCTTCATGGACCGCGAGCTGAGTTGAGGCCAGCTGTGAGTTATGAGCGATGAGGGTCATGTATGCTCAAATGTACGATGATAACGCCTAAAAGATGATGAAAAATGGGTTATCAAGTATATGGAGGTATGCAGTATTGATTGTTATTTTTATTTGAGTCGTAGAATATTTTTTTAGGGCCGAATGACGAATTAGGACGCGTTTGATTATATTCGGGTGGGTTATTAGTTATAGAGCATGTCATTTGGATGTTGTTGTGTTTGTTTTATTTTATAGAATTTTTCCATATTTTTCTAGATTTTTTTAGAATTTATTACGAACTAGTTATTATTTTGACTCGAGTCGGAATCGAGTCAATACTAAATTACGAGTTTGCCACTAGCCATGTTTTTCTCCCTCCCGACATCTTCCCCGTCCAAACCCTAGCCGCGCCGCCGTCATTGTGTGTTGCCGCCGCCGCCGCTGCCGACGCCGTGCTGCCGCCGATCGACGCCGCCCCGCCCCGTCGTGCCGTCGCCGTGCCGCCACGACCCACCCCGGCCACCGTCTCGCCGCCACGACGCCGGAATCGCCCCACGAAACCACCTCGGCCACCGCCACTTCGGGCCGGATTCCGTCGCCGTCCGGGCCGCTCCGCCGCCGGTGTGACCCTGACGAGCACCCCCTCGCCGTTGCCGACATTTCCCCCATCCTCCCGACCGCCGTCGAGGCCGGCCGGAGCCCCGATCGGAGCACACCGCCGCCGCCGCCCATTTTCGACACCGTCGTCGACGGCCATCGCCGCCTCGGTTGCTCTGTTTGACACCGCCATCGGACCAAGCTCGTCGAGCTGGTGCCGATAGACCCCCTGATTGCCCCGTCCCGAATCCTTGCCGGAATCCGCCGGAAAACCGCCGACACTCGCCGGAAAACCGCCGGAACCGCCGGAAAATTGGATTCGTGGGAAATTCGCCGGATCATCCGCCGAACGCACCTGGTCCAATCTGATCGGACTTCGGACGCCGCTAGGTGCCGAATTCGAGTTTCGAGCCACGAAACGGAAATCCTAGCCGTCGCCGATTTTCGACGACACGAGGTATAATTTATTTTAATTTAATTATTTAAAAATATTGATTATTAGAATTGCATGCCAGGATTTGTGTGGGTGTTATAAATATATATATTTTTAATGTAGGTTTGATTAAGAATAGAAATATGAAATTGTTTGGTTGAGTGGTGTTAAAAATGGAGGCTAAGAAATTAATCAGTGTAACTAGGCGATGATCATGATCTAATGCAAACTAGCCTAAGTAGACTTGCTAGAATTGATATAGGTTGATGTGTGTTGATTGATGCGTGATTGTGTTGATTGTGTGTGTATGCTATAGGATGTGTGATTCATCATGCGGGCGTTAGTTTTTAGCTTGATTGTGTAGGTACGGTGTAGGAGCTCGCCGCCTAGGCGCGTGGACCCGTTTGGAGCTTCTACCAGGTCCATTTAGGACTCGTTCTCTGTTTTACGCTACTCTATTGAATATTTGATTTATCATGTGCAGGACGAGTTAAGTGGCGTTTTATCGGATCCCACTTACCTCGGGCCATTTAGCCAACAGTTTTATTTCGGATTAATAACCCTCGAGGATGAGATCCCTCGAGTTTGTTTTCGAACTTCAGATCCAGCTCACGATGCCTTCGGGCCTATTGTATAAATCCCAACCCAGGCCATATATATATATATATATATGTTTTCGTGTTTTCGGTGAGAGATGGAATGAGGGTTACTTGCGGCCACGTCTTCAGATAGGGCGTGTGCCCGGAAGAGCGGGCTCTGGAGCTGGGGAGAACCCACTTCGTTCCCGAAGGATCCGGACAACTCCACCTTTGAGTTCCTCAAACCCGGAGAAGTGTGGAGGTTTACGGGTACTGCAATGCAGCGCATGTCTAGACTTGTGGTTCAAAGGGTACTGAAGGCGACTGCCTGAGAGTGCTCGGCCTTTGTGCTCAAGGCCAGGAGTAATATGGAAGGTGCAGAGGGCGGTAAGGAATGAAATTTGATGCGAGAAGCAATAGAGAAATGGCCAAGGTATGAGAATGAGAAAGATAGGGGGACGCTGTCGACCCGAGGGCGACGGCCCGACGACGACGGCTCCCGTATGTGCCCTGATGAGAGTTCTTGAGGAAGTATATGGTTTTGATTCAACAGGAGAGTTTGCTCTCCTGTGCCAGATTGATATTAGTTATTTTCCGGGCCGGTAACACTCGTTACTGATGGTTTTTCTATATATATGTAGGTGAGGAATGCGAGCGATGAAAGCTGTCGGGACTGCGAAGGAGCAGCACGGAACCGCGCACACATGTACCTGCCGCGTGTAATGTATAATGATGGTTGTTTAATGCTGTGTGGATGATTATTACAATGTTTTTGTCTTAATGAATTACTTGTTATGAAACGAACGGATAAATATGAATGAGTAGGGAGCCTTGGAGTTCAGACTCGGCTCGGGTAAAAATGAATGAGATAATGATTTAATGTCATGGTAGATTATTATGTGTTATCGTATTTTCATAAAATATTATATATTTTCTTTTGGTTTCTCATTTATTATTTTGTCTTGTTTTTGCTTGTACATCACAGCATGCATGTAGGACCGCGTTAGAACCCAATCGTTCTCATTCATGCATTTCATATTTGCATCTTCATCTTGAGATGCCGAGAGTAGATCCTGGTCGGCTTAACCGAATCTAGTAGATTAACGAACGGTTTGGTCGCCGGTGACATTTCCGGGTCGGTTCACGGGTGAGCCGAAACGGGGTGTTACAATATATCTATGTGAGTATAAATGACAATATTTTTAATGACTATTTTTTTACAACGAGTGCATATTAATGGGATGAAATTATTTCGTCAAAACAACTAGCCCATATTGAATATCTACTAGCATACATATCCTAATTTAATAGATATTAAATAATGGAGTAATTTAAGGGCTCCATCCACCTTAAAAATTTTATGTAATGTGAGCCTAGTCTAACCCACCGTTAAATACAGAATTAAATTGAATGCAATGTCATCGGATATGACTCAAATCTAAATATAAATTCATAATATTATGTCATTCTTATAAAGTTGTTAAGTAAATTTGATGATCATTAACCACATCTTAATAATATATTGACCTTTACCCTTGTAAATATTGAATATATAAAGGCAAACCTTGGATCCTACCATCTAGAATTAACATCTATCAGAATGGGACGTATGGTTATTCATAAAGATAGCCATGAACACTCTCGACAAGCTTAGCAAGGATTATAACCACAAGGACCGCCAAAGGCCTCCCACCCACAACTAGCTAAGATGACTAGTTTTAATGGTTGAATAATATTGTCTTTTTTATTTGAATATAAAAAACTTTATCTTAGTTTTGTAAAAAGAAAAAGGGTAATTTTGCAAACATCTCGTATCTCAGTTTTGCAACAAGGATCGTTGTTTTATGATGATATCCTACACATATGTACTAGAGTATTTCTTTGTTTTCTGTAATGTACAAAAGGCTTGAATGAAACTTGCCTAATTTTAACATTTTGACATGTAGCTCATACACCCGATTCTTCGAGTTCTCAGGTCAATCATAGAAACGTAGAATGGAAGGATGAACCAAACACAACAAAAGTATAATGGAACTCATTTTGCAAAATTGGTAGGCGGCATTTTGATAGAACAAGTAAATCAAAAAAATGGAGCTCAAAAATACGAATGGCTATGGTAATTACTGGTTCAGAACCTTTGTTACTCTGAAAGAATCCATTACTTGTCGCAGATCACCTTCTTCCTATTTAAAGCAGGAGTTTGAAGCCTTAATTCATGTAGTCTGTTATTTTCAACTCCAAGGACTGATAGATAGTGCCGATCCCACTCAAGGCGAACAACACGATCTTCAGGCATCACAACTAGTTCATTGTTGTTTGCATATGACTTTATATTAGTCTGCACGTCAGTGAATCAAACTTATCAGATTGATTCTTAATCTTCAATTGGAATCTTTGTTAGAGATATTCCCTCCCATGAGAAAACGTTTAATCATATGGGAAGTTGTAAAGACATAAAGATAATCCAAGAGGTACGAGGAATTCAATGAGAATTTGTATAATATGAGAAAAGACTCATTTGTGAGAATTCCAATGCTCAAGAAGTAGTGTTTAGAGTTGACTCTTCATTTTTCGAAGGTGTTCTATATCTCTAGTTTATAAATATGTGATTAGACATATGTATTGGATGTGTTTTCCCTTTGGGGAAGTACCATGGAGTGTTCTCCTTTAGGGGAGACATGAGAGGTTGTATGTGTAGATATGGTCACTATTGGTGGTGCATGTGGAGGGAAAAAAGTAATTATTCATTGTGAAGAGAAGAAATGACTTCGGGTTTTTTTGATAAGATCAATAATGGTTAATTTCTTTTCTTTTTCTACCTTTTGTCTATAATTTGTAATTAAGAGTGTTACTCATTTGGTTTGAGTTTTTTATATTTGGGTAAAGTTTTTACTTTTTTTGGGGTGGACTTTTTCACAATTGGGTAGAATTTTCTACATGTTTTGGGTAGAGTTTTCCACATATATTAGGGAGTAGTTTCACTCATAAAAGGGAGAGTTGGGAGAAATTTTTTATATCTCAAGTTAAAGTGGGGTCGTAATCCAAAGTGTAAGGTTGATCTATTTTTCTCTTGAGATGTATGTTATTTTCTTAATTTTTTAAGAGTTGTATCTTTCAGATTTTGTTATTGGTATGATTTGGGTAAGGAGAATTTTTTCAAATATAAGAGATTTTCTTAATCGAAGTTGATCTAATAGGTTGGTTTTCTTTTCTCTAAATTAGGGGAAAATTTTCATTTATTTTTTGGTGTCTTATATTCCATCTTATATTTGTTCTCATTTAAAAAGAAATATTTTAGTTTATTTTCGATAGAACGTATAGTAAGAATCTTTATGCGCTAAATATTCGTTTACCTCAACTTGATCGTAAAGCCTCCCATCATCTGCAACCCTTGAGGAGATGGACAAGATGCTTGATTGGGGCCTAACACCTAGTCTCGTCAACATGAATTCTATCAAATACTGTTTGAGCACCTTGTTCCCAGCTTCCTGTGGAGAGCCTAAGTCCTGCACACTTTTGTATCTTGAAGATGATGGAGAGGACAACTCCACGGATAAATTTTCATCAAGGACAAAAGGATCCCGATAGAATATATCAGCTCATGCACCACGGACCTGAATCCAAGTCTTGGGATATTTAAAAGAGTAACCATCGAATGCATCAACATACTCTCTGAAGACAACAGCGGGCTGAGCCAAGGTGGCTTCAGTTGTCCACTCAATGAAGAAGATGGATCCTAGTAAGATGGAAGCCACAACATCTCTCCTTCTGACTGCAAAAACTTCAATCTAGTTGAAAGAAAGAAAGGTACGTGAGGTATTGAATACTTTGCTTCATTTTTCAAATATCCACAGCAGAAACACAAGTGGTATGACCGCAATTTGCAAGACATTTTCAAGAGTTTAATATATCTTTCTGGTATATATGTTCAGCCTCAAGTATTCCTCTTAATTTTTGCGGGAATACATGAGAAATTTACCAACTATACTAATTGCCAAACTTTGACAAATGAGGTGCTTATTATCAGCTTGAGTTCATACAAGAAAACATATCAGCTCAAAGCAAATCTATTATACATATACCTTTTTCAGAAAAAAATTACCATCATCAACCAACCATCCTTGCAATCTAAAGGCTCACATTTACTTGAGCTGACAGGAGTAACAGCAAAAAAGTAACACTAAATTGATAAATTGGTTCTCCCCATGGAATAATTTTTCATAATCGCAGTAAACTTTTTACCTTATCAGCAGGTGATAAACTAGAGTGACTTGTTAGTGACTTGATAAGCCTGAGGTTCAAGAGTGATATAATTACAACTTTTAAAAGGCGGTTATAATTTGTTTGCACCATGCAACCAGACATTGCTACATTCACAATTTTTTAATGGCAGAAATGCTTGAAAAAAATGCAAAGGTAAAAGAAAAAGACATACCATTACCATTGAAATTGGAGTGGAGAATTGTAATTGGTGCCCATCTTTTGCCCATCTTTTGTAGTCACAGCTTGTTAATATTTTTAATATGATTTTGCACATCCCGGTGATAAATATTATTAATTGGGTGATAGTTTATTTTTTTGTTTAATTAATTAATATTTTATTAGATATGTTTAATTTTGAAGCTTCAATACAAAAATAAAATAAAATAAATTAAATTTGGGAATTGAAAGGTCATAACACTTAGCCTCCCCTAATTGTCACTACAAGGAATTCACAAAGCTCACTACAAGGAATTCACAAAGCTCAATGTTGATAGTTTTGGGGTACCTTATTTAAGGCTTCCTTGAGTAAGTGGAGTTTGAAATTTGATTGGACATTATAATTAATTAGGATACGTCGATTTGTGAACACTTTCTTTGAATTTATTATCTAATGGTCATCTCATCTTCTATATAAAAAGGTGGTCATTTCTTATTTGAAAGATCTCAACTATTGGCTTAGAAGTAGTCCTAGTTTTTATAATTTTTTCCTTTCATAATGAGATCTCAACTAACTATTGGTTTAGAAGTAATTTTAGTTTTTGTAATTCTTTTCTTTTCATAATGAGAAGTAGTTTCTTCTTTATAATATTTTCTATTTTTATTATGGAGTAATCTTTTATTTCGTTCTAAAATGAAATTTAACATGGTTTAATTGGTTTTATTTTAACTTCTTACTATTTTATTTATTTGGATTGCTTGAATTATCATCTTATCAATGTTAAGAGTAAACTGATCATCTATTACTTAGATCATGAGGTTTAATTAGATTTTAGGAGAAATTAATTAGATTAGTCATTAATAATTCATCATACAACGAGTCTTTGACTTGTTTGTTATTATGATTGAGAGATACACAATACCGTGTGATTGTAAGGTAAATTTTAATGTGTTATTTTATTGATTAATCAATTATCACCGGAAGGAAAAAATTAATGTAAAATAATGCGGGAGCCACCATGTCATATAATCTCTTAAATCGGCAATTCGAGAAAATAAAAAATAAAAGTAAGATGGGATGAATATTAAATTTATGTTAAGGGAAATTCGATTCGAGAACGAATTTATAACTTCTTCTTTCATTTAAAGTTATTACTTAGATTTAGTTAAGTCGATTATTTTTGCTTTGTTCTTAATTTTATTGTCTTTAATTAATTTAAGAAAATTCATTTCTCTGTAGGACGATATTTAAATCCATCATTATATTACTTGTATACTTGCATGTTATTGAGTTAATCAAACACAGCTCAAGCAGATAATGCCTATTAATTGTCATGGCAATAACAAATATTCTGTTGATTAACAATTTGATTAGCACAGTAAAGTTGACAAGAAACTAGATTCTGAAAGCACAGCCATTGAGCGTACCAAATGGTTGAAACCAAATTATGAAATCCAGCAGCTCTAGTTTCCGAGACACAACTAGCTATCCATGAAGCTCTCCCAAGCAGCAATCCCTCTCGACCGAATTCCCTCCATCTCCTGCCCTTGCAAACATAAAAATAAGAGCTTACAAAATGTTAATCTTTTTTGAAGATCGGTCGATTAAAGTTTTATTAATTATGATAATAAGAAAAACAATAAAGAAAATTTTGAAGTACTTTTAGGTCAAAACATTTTCTTAAGAAAAACTAGGTTGGGATGGGAAAAACATATCGTTTATGAAGATCAATTATTGTTATTCATATTATAGATGAGATGGGAAAATAACTCTTGCTGATTATATTTTTTAGAACATTAATTTTTGAAATATAAAACATAGATATTACTATTAATTAACCCACTCATTAACTAATGAATGGCTGCAACCTTTGGCTTACAAGTGAAATAGTTAATGCTGATATTTAACATAATAAAAGGGCCACAGACGAGATCTAAAATTGGTGGGGAGTCGGCTACATCCAATTGACGCTCAACAGATGCATAACGGGTTTTTATTTTAGAACTGCTCCATTTTTATATTATTAATTCAAGGCTAATGAAGACATCAATTTTGTTGATAATTCCTGACCTCAATATTTTGTCAAACTCTACTTCAGTAATAATAAAAATAAAAGATATTTGCAAAGAAACCCTAGAAACAATGTGTGTCATTGTCAAATCAAATCTCAGGGACTCTAAAAAGGAGAAAATTAGTATCTAGTCATGTAGGTTTTCTTATATCTATACTTTTTAATATGAACTGCTAAACTACAAAAATGATTCCTGACGTCAATATTTTGTCAAACTCTACTGCTCTACTTCGGTAATAATAAAAATAAAAGATATTTGCAAAGAAACCCTAGAAACAATGTGTGTCATTGTCAAATCAAATCTCAGGGACACTAAAAAGGAGAAAATTAGTATCTAGTTATGTAGGTTTTCTTATATCTATACTTTTTTAATATGAACTGCTAAGCTACAAAAATGAGCTGAAATTAATTATTTTCTAAAAAATATTGAATGTATTCCATGGCTTCTTCAACGGTTTGATTCAAATGTGGTGGTTTTAGGCCTGATTCAAATGTGGTGGTTTTAGATGAAACCATTTAAGTGGATAGTAAAAGCATTATTTAATAAAAACACATACACACATATATATAGATCAAGTAAAAATAAAGGTTGACTTTACAAACAAAATAAGTAATTCAAGTTCTTGACTAATTAAGATATTAGGGAAATTGTGAATTTAATTTATGTTATTCAAGCAATTTAACAACATAAATGGTATTTAATTTTTTTGTAAATAAAATTACACTGCTTGATGAGTTTTAACTATAAATGTAGTCTAAATCTCTTTTTTATCTTTTATTTTATTTGGGCCAGGAGCCTATTGACAAGGGTGAGATGTATATAATCTTATTAATAGATTTATAATATTTTTTAAGTTAATTTTAAATCGTACAAAAATTATATAAATACGATTTACACTTCAAAAATTAATTTCACTTGATTGCAAATGATATTCACAATTTTAAAAATCCCTTTTCTTAACAAGACCATAAAATTTTCACCGGTTTGCAAATGATATTCATAATTTTGTAAATCCCCTTCTTAACAAGACCACAAACAAACACGCAGGAAGGGGGAAAAACAAAGCTTGTTCCAAAACACACATCTCCCGCAAAGTGTAAGACCATGCAAGGGGTTATGCCAGCCGAGTCCCAGAAGGTAAGAAAGTTGTGACCTAATGACGGGGAGCTGGTGACGGAAGCCCGGTGAACGACCAGGAAGAGTATTGTGATTGAGAAAATGGTCCGGCAGAGTAGAATCCAGCGCTGGCACCGTGAGGTGGAAGAGGAAGAAGAAGAGAGGGAAGGAGTGGGAGAAGCTCACCGCCACGGCCAGAGAGCAGATTCGAAAAGAAAGTTTGGAAAATTTTGATGGGCACCACCACCCGCACACATGACCACCCGGTGTTGGGATGAGTGGGCGCACCCGAAATTGGCGTCTCCTTGTATTTTCAAGCATGAAAAACCAGAAAGCCCCCGCCTTTTATTTATTTATTAAAATTAAAAAAAGAACCCTCTTCTTCCCACCTCCAGCATCGGCGCCGGCGACTGACTTTCTCCGGCTTTGAGAAAAATCCGACGAAATATCGGTGAAAAGGTTCTCCTTCATCCCTCCATTTTCCTTGTTTTTGTTCTGGATTTATCTAGGTAGAGTAGTTGTTTTTTTTGCGACTTGCGCTATGAGTTGGGAGTGAAGGTTCGCCTCCTCGGCGAGATCCATATGCAAATATGTAAAATAAATAAAACTGTTTTTTCTTTTAATTTTTTTTTCAAAAAATATTTTTTACCATATAATCATCCATTTGTAAATACTTTTATATAATTGCCTTCTTAAAGGAAAGCTGTGTACTACTGTAAATATTTGTTTTAACTATTTTTATATAAATCATTTATTGCAAATAGGTTTTCTTAGATTAATATAAACTTTTAGCATAAATTATTATGTGAATTATTGATTATATATATGCTTGATTTTTAAATTTTTGTATGCCTTACTTGTATTTAACTTAATAGTGTGAATTTGCAAATTATAATAAAAAATAGTCGGAAGATTAAGATATATATATGCAACTATTATGTAAAACAAATGAAATTTGGAAGTGTATAGAGGTTGAAGGATCATCTATTTGTGATTTTATGTATAAGAATATTAGTTTGATTGTTAATTTAAATTAAATATTTATGTAGCTGTTAGATTGGACAGTGATTCATTTATTCATAGTTACTTCTCTTGATTTCTCTACGGAATAGGTTTGACAGTGGTTCATATCTAGTTTGTTTTTTGGGCTGTACACAGTCATGAGCCATGATCCCCAGCTTGATGAGTTGCAGTCCCAGCCAGGTACTTCAGAGCTGCAGGATTGGAGATTAAAAGCTAGCTTTGATCAGGACAATCATCATTCCAAAACTTTGACTGGTATCTTTTCCAAAATTTTACTACCCATTGAATAGATATAGCAACCTGATAAGTGATTGCTTTAGGTGAAGAAGTTGTAGCTGTGGAAGCTGCTTTATTTTATTTTTCCTATATGAATTTTTATTCCATTTAAATCTATCCCTTCTATATGTATTGCTTGCCTCTTCTCTCTAGCACTCGGAAGGATTTTCATTCCATCTAACGTAACAAATTATAATTGTTAATAAATATTGATATAAGAGTGCTCTTGTGGATGAGTAGAAAGTAGTAAAATTGCAACAACTGGTGCATTAAATATCAATACCAATTTGAGATACTCTCGCACTGGATAAATCTGGTTTCAGTGTGAGATTTGCGTCGGTGTGTCTTACACCAATAAGTTAATATGAAAAATCTCTACTTTTACCTGGGCTTTGAATTTCTAAGACTTCATATATATCTAACTTTTATTCATTTGGCTGATAGACTGGTAATTGTCCAGATGATGGAGATGAGTTGTGGTATGAAGATGAGTCTCAACCTGCTTCAAACAATGATTATTCTGGTGAAGCCCCAGAGTTGGATAGGGAGTGGGAGAAGAGACACCGCGAATTCCATACAGTAATATTCTTCATTAAAAATAGTCCAAAAGCTGGGAATTTTTTCCATTTGGCGAACTGCTTATCTTTGCACTTCTCTATTTGGCAGGCTGGTTACCGTGATGGCCTCATGGCTGGAAAGGAAAATTTGGCACAAGATGGTTTCAATGAGGGCTTCAAGCAATCTGTGCTTGTTGGGCACAGTTTTGGACTTGTCAGGGGCATAACTAGGTAAGCATGTACCTTCTGGTTTGTGATTTTGAGGATTTGATTTGTTTCTTATCCTTATGGGTTTTATATATGGATGGCTGGCAACAAATTGCACTGGCTTCTCTCCCAGATCACTTGAAGGAGAAAATTGTTGCAAAGTCAGAAACTAGAAATGAGCTGCAGAACTTGTGCAACCATGTTCATTCTATTTCCTCAAAGGATGCAATGAAGCTTTTCTATGAAGATATTGTCGACATTCGGGCCAAACAATCCCCTGATGTGAAGGGTGGCGTTACAGAAGTGAGTGATTCACCATATGATATATCAGATTGCCCCCATTTGAGCAAGTTCTCGAAAGAACTGCACTTGTTGCTTGAGCTTCCCAGTGTTCACGTCCATGGAGCAGAACAAAAAGGGGTGTGAAAATTTTTGTGGGTGCGACTGGCTGCTCAATTGCTAAGGATAATTTGTTTTTGCCATTTCTAGGAAAGGTTATTGTTGTATGTCAAATCTTGTAGCACGTCCTAACAAATGTAGATGAAGTACTACGTCCCCCCCCCGGCTAAATTGAGGTGTATCTTTGTATTCATTTGTCAAAGATTAAGCTTGGATGAACAGTTTATTGGTTCAATACAAATCTCAATGAAAATATATTTGAGGCAAACTAATAAGTGATTCAGGGAATGGTGACACATTCCAGAGGCAATGGTGCTTACAGATAGAACATGCCAATTGCGATGCCACAAAATGCAGGTTCAAAACTGAATAAGATGTTAGATTATGATGGAACTGGACGGTAATTCCCCAAAAACCTACTACGAAGCGTGACGTGATCACTATCTAGTGAACATTTGCAAAACAAAGAGCAAGAGAAAACTATATTCCATTTCTTAAAACCTAACGTTTTCCAACAGTAACTTTCAAACACATGCAGATTGAGAATTCTCTTTGCCGTGTCTTCAAGGAGTTGATACCAGAAGATGGTCTGTAATGAAAACCTTTGTCCACGAATGTGGGTCAATAAGGTGCATCAGACATCTTCTGATCCACCACTAATTTCCTTCTTAAGCCCCTCAATTTTTGCCACCAACTCATCCCGATTTTTCTGTGAATGTAAGTATTCGGTTGATGTCAGGAATCATTTGACGAAGATGAACAAAAGAACGCATCAAATATGAAACTACAGAAGTCTAGCACTCACCTTAAAGATCAGGTACTGATAGCTGAACCAGACAGTATAACCGAGGCCAACCACTTCCAGCATCTTAGGAATCTACAATGCATAAAAAAATGTGTTGTAATAGACACATTGATGATACCAAATTTCAAGCAGGACAATAAATTTCATCAGGAGAATAAAATATGTTGATTTAAAATCCACAATACTTTCATTTCTTTTTAGTAAGAGAATGAGTAGCCTACCAAGGGAATGGAGTCAATTGCGCCAATGATGGCAAATGAAATCCGCAGAGTCAGCAAAGAACCACCCCCATACAGAAGAATTGGATAGATGTCTTCTTGTTTTAGCTACAAAAATGAACACAAAACTACAGTTACAAATGGACATATAAAATTGAACCAACAAAAAGATTTAGCGTGCAAAGTTCCAGCAACAGTTAATACAACACCTTTCTTCCTTGGTAACTAAGCTTTAAATTTTCCCACTAGTTTGATTCAGATTGCACATCAAAAGGAGCAAATGGCCAAAAGTGGAACAAAGTTTTACGGTAGTAAAGAGTGTGCAAATAAAAAGAATAGAATGCAGTAAATCCTAGGAGGTAAACTATCAATCAAATAGATAAACTTGAATTAACATAGTATGTACAAGGAATGTTAACTACCAAAGTTGGATGAAATTAGTCATACGTTAAAGGAATAAATCAATTAAAATTAAAAATACATATTCCAAAAAGTTAAAGCAGCCATCCAAAGGCCATACAGTTTAGTGATAACTCATGAATGGCATACACTGTAACTTATCAAAGTACGACTGTATATGATCAGCTTTTAGTTCTGAATAGATACATCTACAAAAGCGAACAGTAACCATGAAAACTCCCAAGAATGAGTTAATATACCTCGAGGTTAAAATCACCAAATAATTGAAATGATTGGAATTGTGATTCCGTTGGTTCTTCTTCAGAAGGAGGAGTCACTTCTACAGTAGGAACAGGAGTTTCGTATTTTTTTGGTGATTCATATACTTCTTCAGCAGCCTCAGTTTCATCTGTTATTACCACCTTGCCTGGTTGTTCATCCAATTGCCTGGATATACTTGCAGAAATGTCTTCAGAAGGAGGAGTCACTTCTACAGTAGGAACAGGAGTTTCGTATTTTTTTGGTGATTCATTTACTTCTTCAGCAGCCTCAGTTTCATCTGTTATTACCTTCTTGCCTGGTTGTTCATCCAATTGCATGGATATACTTGCAGAAATGTCTTCAGAAGGAGTCATTTCTACAGTAGGAACAGGAGTTTCGTATTTTTTTGTTGATTCATCTACTTCTTCAGCAGCCTCAGATTCATCTGTTATTACCACCTTCCCTGGTTGTTCATCCAATTGCCTGGATATACTTGCAGAAATGTCTTCAGAAGGAGGAGTCACTTCTACAGTAGGAACAGGAGTTTCGTATTTTTTTGGTGATTCATCTACTTCTTCAGCAGCCTCAGTTTCATCTGTTATTACCACCTTACCTGGTTGTTCATCTAATTGACTGGATATACTTGCAGAAATGTCTTCTGAGGTTGATGACCTTGCCACAAAAGTTCCATTTTTATGCTGTTCCACTTTTCATAATTAAAGATTCAGTAAAATTTTCTAACAGCACATGAAAAACAAAGGGACATGTAATTCAAAGCTTTATGGCACAAATAAACATGATGAATCTAGTTTTAATAATGAACCAAAAAATAGCCTCTAAACTTTATAATTATATTAAAAATTTTCTTCTGCAAGTGCACCCTATCCAAAGTGATTTTGGTGCATTTGCAAGTGGATCTACCCTCATTTTATAAGGGGATGGATACGTGGCAAAAGGATCCCACTGAAATTTTTAGGCAAGTCTAACACTTAAGCATTATGAAAGCAAATGAAGTATTGAAATTCTAGAAGCATTTTCCACCCAGGAAATTTCAACAAAAAGCCACAAGTCAAATAAGTTTAAAGTGGCTTAGTGCCCGTTTGAACACGTCCTTCCATTCTTCTCTATATCTTTGGCTCACACCCTGTACAGGTGCCTGAGAATGTGTCACAACTCACAAGTCACAATAATAGTGGTAAATTTTATGTTCCATGTTTCAGACTTAGCTATCATATCTGTTATAAACATACTAGTTGTTTGCTTCCAAATCGTTCAATAAAATACTCTGAGCATTGCAAGCCTAATAATGGTTAATTTCACACTTCCATGTGATAAACAAGTCAGCAGAATTACAGTGGTCAAAGGAGAAAAATATATTGAGGTTTCTAATTAAAAAGGAAACATCTTCCCATGTGCACAATGTAGATCAGTGTCATCTCAAAGCATGACATGCTCAGTAAAAAATAAAAAGATGCTGCTCATAGAATAAGAAATGAAGTACACAAAGAAATATGAGTAAACAGGCATAATTTTTAGATCGTCTAGCTTTATACACACTGCAAAAAGTAGAATAATAGAGAAACTGCCCTTCACTTGATTAAAAAGGGCTAAGAATATCTAACAAACCAATTAACAAGTTTCAATCCCAGCCTGACCCTAAAAATACTGAAATGAAGCAAGGTTGAACGCACAAAAATAAACATAGCCATACCTCTTCATACCCTATTAGAGCCGCACAAGCACTCCCAAAACACCATCAAAAGAAACAATGATGCCACATTAATGCATTTGAGATAATCGCCATAGAATAAAATATCCAATAAATCCCACTTCCTAACAGCCCAATATAAACGGAAAGAAAAAAGAAAAAACGTAATAAAGAAAGTACAAGTAAATAGCAGATACTCGCTGGCAAGTGACAATGAGCTCATATCAAACTCAAGAACTTCTACATTCATCTGCATTCAATTTGCAAATGCTGGTAGGAAAACATTTATTTATTGTTCTATAACCCAAAACACAAATCACAGTGGAACTAACAAGCTTGCAACTTAACCAGCACATCACTTGCCCTAAAAACACCTCAACAAGAGATCTTTCGTATGTTCAAGCTACAACAACAGTAATGATAAAAGGAAAGAACATCGAGACAAGCCTATAATGTCCTAAAACCATATAAACACACAAAGTAGCGATCAAAGAACAGAGCCGGCAGCACCTCAACAAGAGATTCAAATCAGACCCGCATCAGAACACTCCTATACTAGCAAAGGAAAATGTGAGCGTCAAACAAAATGGCAAAGACGAAGGAGGACATCGGCAAATAAGAAAATACGAGCACCTGATTTGGGAAAATGCGAGAGGGTGGTCCTGGCTCCGTTTCTGGCAGGAGGAAAAGCGGGTACTGGAGGGGAACAAGCAGAAGCATGAGACGGCGGCCGGCGAAGGGGAAGGGAAAGGCGAAGGGGAAGGGGGGCATGGGCGAGGAGGCGAGGCACGCATATTTCCATCCTCTTTCTCTGAACCAAAAAACGAAAAGCTACTTCTTCCTCTTCGTCTTCTTCTTCTTGTTGTTTCTTCTTCGTGTTGTTGTATAAGAGTTGGGAAGGCTTCGTTGCTCTGCGATGGTGGAGAGTGTGTGCGCGCGAATGTGCGATACAGCGGAGTGGGGGAGGTGGGGAGGACGACGAGGAGCACTCACCCCCAAGGTTTCGCGGACAGGGATGTCACAACCGTATTTATCCGCGTCCGCATTTTATTAAAAAAAGATCATTTTTTTATAATTAACACTCGTAAAAATAGCTAATGATGTTTAGTGTGGAGGTAATCCGTAATTCTAAGTTATTTATATTATAAATAATAAAATAAACTATTTAAATCCAAAAAATTACTGCAATTATTAATTCCATCTTTTTGAAAATTTATTAATAATAAAAATAAATATTAACTTTTTCCCTCTTAGATCTCACCCTAATATTATTTTTTCTAATTTACATAAAATAATTTATACATTAATTTAGTTTTCGAATTAACCGTTTTAAACTAGACCGTGAACTAGTAAATGGTATTCACCCTTGGCAAATCAAAAATAGTAAAAGCATAAATTTTACTTTGATGTTAAATACAATGTTGAATAGGGAATCGAGAATGTATTACCTGATAAAATTTATCATTTATAAAACATATATTATTTAAATATACTAAAGTCATTCAAATATTATCAACAACAAAGACTTAGAAGTTTAATTATTACTTGTGCTGATCTAATGATCACCTAAGACTAGAAGAGATTTTAGTATTGTAATTCTAATGTTATAAATCAAAGTTCAATTATATTTTTTAAAAAAATTAAAAATATCTCAAAGAATTACAAAATTTGAAACTTTCATGAAGACTATATGTTCAGGCGCGGGTGGTCACGCAAGCAGTCACGATCTAGGTCTGGTCATGGGTATGCGAGTAAATGGCTGGTCACAGATCTGCCGAATCTTGTGGACGCAGTAGAAGTAAACGGGCACGACTGGACCCGGCTACGGCATGACGCGACATCACTTTTGGGGCTCCGGCGGCGGATTTTCTGGAGTCAGATGGTGGCGGAGTTTGCCCAGAACTGTAGATCTCGGAATGGTGAAGGTCTTAGCGGTGGTTCGACGGTCAGTGGCGGCTCCGATTGGTCGGTCGGATGCCGGAAAGTTAGACACTTTTCTGCACTTTTGTACTACGCTACTCCGATCGGTCACTTCTCAATTTTTTCCGTCAACCTCAGTAATGAAATCCGGTGGATCTCCGTTTGGATTTCTATATCATTCCATCATATTCACTTGATCACAACGGAAGGGCTGGGAACGAATGGCGCTGGTTGGAAAAATCCAAGAAATCCATGGTTCGCTACTCTGTTTTCTGCTTTTCTGGCCAGCAACTTCCTCCCTTCCCGATTTTTCCCGGCGGCTATAGCGACGATCTTTGGCGAAACTCACTTTGGGTTTCTAGACCACTCCTCCTTCTTCACGTTTCTCCTCACAGCGACACTGGCAACGACCGGTGTTGGTCGGGAAAAATTAGCGAAATTTTACCTTTGTTGCTCTGTTTTCTGCTTTTTCGACCAGCAACTTCCTCGCTTCCCGATATTTTTTCAGCGACCTTGGCAACAAACTCCGGCGGATCTTAGTTTGGGTTGGTAGATCACTTCTCTGCCTTCACTCTGAACCTCGTGACGGGGCCAGGAGCGACCGGAACTGGTTGGAAAGAATCCAAGAAGTCTGAAACGACGAATAGGGACTCCTTTCCTTGGCAGCTGCAACTAAATTCCAAAACAGCGATTGGGGGAAGGAAGAGCACTTTCCTATGACTCATTCAGGGCGATGCAGTGACTCCTTCACGGTGATGAGGAGGGCTCTATCTTCTCTGGCGATCCAACCATAAAGTGGCGGCAAGGAACAGAGCAGCAACTCCAAGTGAGATAGCAGTAACAGACGTCCACTTCATCCGAGCCCTGCAAAATTATAAACAAACAAAACTTCTTTTGGTTTAAATCTGTTGCAGCGAGGTAGCATTAGCATTGCGGTAACTCCGACAAAGAGCAGCTTTTGTTGTCGGCTTTGGTCTGGATGATAGCAACTCCTTGCTTCTCCCCTGTTTTTTACGACGGTCGTGCAACAACGACAATTCTTCTGGAATTCTTGGCTCGATGAGGATTTCGGCGAGGCTGCACAATAACAATGGGGCTGGACTCCGAGGATGTGGTGATCCTGGTAGCACTCCACAGCAGCAGTGAACTCCGGCCTTCCACGGCGGTTATGGCAACAGCAAGGTACGAGTGTATTTCCTTGAAACAATTCCAATGAGGCAAGGCTTTAGACCTCCTCTCCTTGGCTAATCAGCAAGACGGTGAGCAGCGACTCCTCGGCGTTGGCAAGATGTTGGACTCTAGCACTTTTGTTCCAGCGATGGCAAACTCCCCCACTGGGGCTTGGACTCTTCTCACAGCAGCACGTCGGCAATACTTCAAAGCAACACGACTCCTTCACCGGTGGCTCTGGCAAGTGGAAAGTTTAGATATTGGGCAAGGATTCATGGTTGTGACAAGGTTAGTGATCAAGTGTCGGCGAGGGTCACCAGAGCATCTCCGGTGAGGGGCTCCTCCCTCGGCTTTTCATTTGTCTGACAAAATTCTTTTCCTTTAGCGTATAAACCCCTCTTTGCTTCAGTAATAACACCCTACTTTTATAGAATTGAGATAATTCCTGAGTGAAGGATTTTCTCCAACGGCTGTAGAACAATGTCTACTTCTTCTTCTAGTAATTTTTTCTCCGATAATTTTAGAACCGTATGACCAATTCTCTTGTAATATGTAGGAAGTTATCCACATAATTGGCTGAGTACTGTCACATAATTAGATAAATATTATCCATATAACCGGATAAATATAAATATTTTTTGGATAAATATGTAGAAGCACTGTATAGTCACTAATTTTTTAAATTAAGTAAAATTATTAATAACTTTCATATTTATTTGAGCTAAATTAAGATAAACCCCCAATAATATATACTATAAATAACCGCTGGCATCTCATTCACTGCTAATGTCGGGGTATTCACGGACATAAGAGGATTGATTAAAAATTTTAAATCCCAAGCACAAGCCATGGCCGCACTGCCCGTGACTGCCCGATTCTTTACTCTTTCCCCTTACCCTCTTCGATTCCCCTTCCTCCCACCCTACGCCATTCCTTCCTCCTCCCTTCTTCACCACCGCTTCTATCCCTCCAAGCATAAAACCCCCACCAGCCTCCCCCTTCCTCTGTCCACCACCCTTCTCCGAGGTACCCTCTTGCATCCTGCTATCACATCCTGTTGTTTTGCTCGATTTGTATTTGTATGCGTCGAAAAAAATGAAAAAAAAATCAAAAGTTTCATGATATCCCTTTCCTTCTAATATCATTCTATTAATTCTCCAGAGATGATTGTGATGATCAGCATACGCTTTTCTTTTCAACCTTTGCCTTTTTTAAATTTTTTTGTATGAAGTCTTGATATTCTCTTAGGTGATGGCTAGGTTGTTCGCTCGTAGAGAGTTCGGGATTAAGTCACTTATTTTGAGCTCACTGTTTGGAACTCTCATCTACTCCTTGTATGTTAACCAATCTTTTTAACTCCGATTAATTTTACATGGCTTTGTGACGGAAATCCGCATCTTGTGTTGACTGTGCTTTGTTTTGCTTTGATTAAGCTATGAACTCAGGAGCTCATATAATAAACCATCTTTAACTGTTAATCATTATTCCGTATAGAGTTTAGTCGCATTACAATGATTATTTAGTTGGGATGGTTTTAGCGACAGTTAGCATAATTTTAGTATGGGTTTTTAGTTTACATCCTTAAAGCCTTCTAGTTTTCAATGCAATCTCAAGGATGTGTTTCTATTTATGTTGTCACTGTTATCACTTTCTACCCTGTTTCCAGATATACGTTGACACAAATTATTATATCATCTTCCTTAAAAAATGATTTAACTTCAGTTCAGATTAAGCATTATAAAGGTTCACCTAGTTTTATCACAATCCCTTTGTGTCGAGGTTGCAACTTGAGAAATTTATTTTGCGTGTATGATTCTGCCTTTGACAACCTTAACCTAGGATAGCGCGTAGATGTTATTCTGTCCTTACATGTTGTGGTGTACTTCATTAGTACTTGATATTGTAGTCTCTCTAATGAGTTTTACATTTCCCCGTATGAGATTTGATCAGGTTGAAATTTATTGGCCAATCATCCACTCGGAGTGTCCATACTTTGTCAATGGAGGGAAATGCCAGTAGCACTGTAACAAGTATTGTTGTTTATGTTACAGTTCCAAACAGGGAAGCAGGTCAATATGTATTTTTCTTCTGTTTTCCTATTTCCAAACTAGATATTTTGTAGCATCACAAGCTTGGAGTATTCAAGTGGTCAATTAGTGATTTTGGGTGAAAGAATGAGAGATGAAGTGAAGAAAGGAGGATGAGATGGGATGGAGAGGGAAGCAAATGAAAGAGAATGAGTTTTCATGATACTCAATGTCCTGCCCATATTCTAACATTAGGGTTTACAATTCATAAATTAAAATAGGGTTATATAATAGAAAAATATCATAAATGGTTGAAGTAGCTCTAGCAGATGATTCTTTCCACAAAAATGACATTATCAGCAAACACTACCATGATGGTAAATTTAAGAGTGATTTTATCTTCTGTTTCCCCCTTTCATTCACTCTTATCATGGTCCTTTTTAATGATTAACATAACCTAGGTATTGTGTTATGTGTGATTGAGATGCTTCTTTTGATGCAGGAAAGAAGCTGGCCGAAGGCATCATAAAAGAAAAACTTGCTGCTTGCGTCAATCTTGTGCCAGGTTTGTTTTCCAAACTTGGTGTCCTGCACGTTTGAAGTTAGCCTTACGATGTCTGATCAATGTAGCATCAAGAATGTTGGTTTCGGAACTAGCAACTTGTAAAATATGGGCTTTTCATCACAAAGGGCCCACATGCTAGACTTCTGATTATCACCTTTTGCAATGGCCAAACATGCACTACATCCCAGACGAAAAGAACGTGCCAGCAATTGATCATTGTATATTATATGGCAGTCGTTGTCCTCTTCTATTAGGTTCAGTGGCCTGTCTAGTTTTATTTTGTTAAGGATGCCAATACTTTCAACTTAACTTGGTACATAATCCTTCTTATAACATAATTGACATTATGCGCTGTCTTATCTTATCCTACTGCCCTCTGACTTTTAAAATAATAGTTCGCTATTTTTTCACGTATTTGTGAGCTCTTCCAATTTGACGGAAGTGAAAAGGTTCTTGTTTCGCATGGGAATTAATGAGAACTTTATGCCTCAAACCCGTTTGTTAATAACTCTCTTTCAAAGGCATTGCTGAGGACTGTAGTTTTTTGCAATTTCAGGGATAGAATCGATCTATGTTTGGGATGGGAAGGTATGTAAACTCTTTCGCTATGCAACAAGTGAATTGCTAAAATGATGGGTGCTATAATTATACTTGTTCCTGCATGGTTTTTCTTGAAGTAAAGAAAGGATAATCTACTTAATGTGTATTCCAGTTGAAGATTGTGATGCTGATGCTTGTGTCCTTTTGTTGTCACGATGTTTCAGGTGCAGAATGACTCTGAGGAATTGCTCATTATAAAGACGAGGGAGTCTCTTTTGGAGGCCTTAACGGAGCATGTGAAAGCCAACCACGAATATGAGTGAGTTCTAAATCCAACACTTTGTTCAACACTAACGTTTTTTCCTACATCAAAACAGGGCAGCTACTAGCTAAATGTTATATGTGCATGGATAGATGAATGATAGCTACTGAGTTCTATTTGTAGGGTTCCGGAGGTTATCTCCTTACCAATCACTGGAGGCAATCACAAATATTTGGAATGGATCAAAAGCAGCACAAGGGACCCGTGAATTAATGGAAGCAGGTATAATTGGCCGTGTAAATTATTTGTGAAAAACAATGATTATAAGGGTCGTGTGAGTCTATGACATGGATATTGTAAACTTTTAGCCATCCTTTCCATGAGTATGCAGCTCTTGGAAAGTCACTTTTACCGAATTTGTTAGTTGATCTTGGTGGGAAAGTCTCTATGACATGCATATTGCAAACTTTTAGCCATCCTTTCCATGAGTATGCAGCTCTTGGAAAGTCACTTTCACCGAATTTGTTAGTTGATCTTGGTGGGAAAGTCTAAAGTGGGGTTGGATCGATGATTTGACAAAGCCAAAAGTGGCAGAAAGAATACAAATAACTTGTGATATGTCTCTCTTATTGCCTGCTCTTTAAAGTCATATGGAAGCTATTATAGTAAAACTCAGGAACACTCGCCCCAATCAGAGTGGCCCTAATTGCTTACTGTTTTACTCTTTTGAAAGTCAACTCGATCTCATCATAATCGCTTCTAAAACCCTGGTAGGCGTTGGATGTCCTTACTTATCAAACCGAAATGATCCATTCTCCTTTAAAAACAAGGTATTCCTGCTGTTGTTGAGAAGTCTTTGGTGCAATTTCGATAATGGCGAGCAAGTCGTCCTGTAGCTCTGCCTCTTGCGCCACTTTTGCAAGGTGCAATTAGCCATAGCGACCACCCATATTGCCTATATGCGTAGTTGAAGAAGGGAACTGATCGCTACTTGAGAATGGGTGTTGAGGGCATGTATCTTAAGTTAGGATCTATCCAACAGGTTGTCTTCCGTCTAAAACAATAAAACCAACCTCATTGTACAATCATAGGAAAATTTTAGGCAATTCATCTCTTATGTCTGCATGTCATTAGTTGCCCAGGTGCTCGTTATTATTTTATTTGTGCAGTCAAAACAATTAGAATAAATTTAACTTGTAAATGGACTTTTAGAAATTTCATTATGATACTGTTTTTTTATATAATTTAAAAAGTCAAAAAAATTAAAATAAACTAAACTTGTTAACCGATAAATTTATAAATAAATTTAAATTGTAAACGGACTTTTAGAAATTTCATTATAATAATGTTTTTTATATAATTTAAAAGTCAAAAAATTAAAATAAACTAAACTTGTTAACCAATAAAATGTGTAAATATAAAAAGCTTGATAAATTTAAATATGTAAAGTATGTAAACAGTAAATAATTTTCTTGAAAATAATTATGCATTTCTGTAAAGAAACTTTCTACCCACTACCACCGTCCGATCCACCTCATCCAACGGTCAATACATAACCTCTAAATACCATTACCAACCCCCAGCATCACTCCGTCACTCTCACGCGCTCTCCCCCATCCCCTCCAGGGTTTCTCCCTAGCGAGGTTCGATCTTTCTCCCTCGATTCTACCTTTTGGTTGTTGCAATCGAGTTATTAGTTTTCAATTTATAAACTTCTTGATTGTATTTTACTTTTGTTGTTTGTTGTGCTTGTGGATTCTTTTGAAGAGTTATTGTTGTGGAGTGAGCTAGATTGAAGATCGAGAGAATGTGCGTGATGGATAGGTTTAAGTATTCTGGATTATTGTTTTTTCATGGGTTCTGATGCTGTTTTGAGGGTTTTTTTAGAGTATCATACTTGGTCTTGCTTTTTTGCGTAAGTTATTTGAAATTGGATTTTTTGGTGGGATTTGAACTATCCACTCAAAGTAAAGTTTATTTGAAGTGCCGTTTTGTTAACTTCAAATATTATGCTTGAAATTTTAAGCTTGGATTTAGGGATTGCAAGTTGCTGTTTTTGAGTGGGTAGTGAGTGTTTCATATGTTGTTTTCAAATGTGGGTATTTTTATGAGTATTATACTTGGTTTTGGTTTTTTGAGATTGCCATATGGAGTTGGGTTGGATTTGAAATGTCCACTTAAAATAGGGTATACTTATAGATCATTTTCCTACTTCAGTTCTAGGTTTTGATGTGATTGTTTGATTGCATGTTCTCTTTGTTGTTTGTTGTTGTTTTTTTTTTTTGTTATAATATCGTAATGGATAGAGATTGTTTATGATGCTGTTTTCTGGGTATTTCGCATGTGTCATGCTTGATTTGGGTTTTTGAGTAGTTTGTTTTGTCTGAGAAGCATACTCGGGTTAGGATTTTTGTTAATAGCTGGTTATTTTGTGCATGGCGTAGGAACATGTGAGAAGTTTTTTTGGAATGTAGTTTGGCTGTCTCAAGGATTATTTGGTGGAAGTTGAATTGTCCACTTAAAACTAAACTTATACTGCACTTTTCAGCCTCAAATTTATGATGACTTTCACTCTGAGGGATAGGCCTCAAATAAAAAAATGTACCTCATATGCTGTGTCGTTGTCTCATATAAGTTGTGTGCAATTTGAATAAGACTGACAAAAATTTAGCAGTGGAGGAAAACAATCAAAGTGATATAGAAAATTCTTTTATATAGTTGGATTGTCGTTAAATGAAATTTTTTGAAGTTATGCTTTATTTATGAACGAATTACTTCATGATTGTTTCAGTTGATTCCATCTATCAAAGATTGACATTATGTTGACCTTTTTTCACATCTATCTGCTAGTTTATATAGTAACACAAATACTTGTCCATGACAGCGAAGATACACAGTATTGAGGGCTTGGATTTGTTGCGACTCCCACCTCAAGATGTTGTTATCAACCACATCCTCAATCGCTTGGATTTCAGCAGCCGGATTCGTGCTGCTGCTGTTTGCTGCTCCTGGAGAGACCTCTCCCTGGTGGCTCCTCCAACTGTCGGCTCCTGGAGAGATACTCCCTCCTCATCCTCTCCTCTCTCACCACCAAGCTCTGCTTCTGCCCCGCTATGGTCCGACATTGCTGTGGCTGCCGCTGCCCGTATTTGACACTCATCACATCCTCTCATGAAGTGATGAAAGAGCCACAATGTTAAACAATCTACAATCCCTTTACATGAGACACTTTTCAACTCCCATGCATGGTTCTTGATCATGAGAAGGGATCGAGACATCCCTTGAATAGGATTGTTGGTGCCCAAGTCTCATCCAAGCCACCCAACTGTGTGGTTGAGCCGATTAAGTGCACCCAACTTTACATTTGCTGGCCTGGTGATCATGAGTGGGTGAAAGGGCCAATCACATGATCGTATGAATCTGATATGATATTCTACAGAGGTCAGCTCTATTGTATTGACAGAGAACGGATTATGGCCCATGACATTCCACATGCCTGACAAGATGATAACTTCTCTTCCATCCCTAGCTGTGATGTTTTAGTCTAATGATCAAAAGGATGTGCTGTGCATTGCCTGCAGAGAAGTGCGCCTGAGGATATATTATTTAGCGGAGTCTGCTTGGGAGCTTTAAGTAGCCGCACCGCACAATTGGAGGAGATTTCATGCCAACCATAAGGAGGACCATAAGATCGCATTCTCAGTGCACAGGGTGGATGAGGAGAAGGGACAGTTGGAGCGAGTATGTGAATTGGATGATAGGATGTTGTTCGTGGAAGAAGGTTGCTCGCAGTCATGGTCGAGGCCGGAGCAGACGTAGGATATTTTCAGCAAGAACTGCATCTATATTGTCATTTTCGTATCAGGTAGTGATATTGCGGGGTCTCATGATCTTGGAAAGTTCCCAATCAGAGGGGATTTGGAGGCGAGTTTCTCAGTTTCACGAATATGGATTTCACAATATGCCAGTTTGGGTTCTTCCAATTTATCCAAATTGAATCATCACGGTCTACCAGACATCATTTCAAAGAACCAGAAAATACATCACGCAAGTCCTCTTATTGCTTTATAGATCTTAGTTTATATTTGTTTCTTCTTTTGCTCTTTGTATTCCATACCTTCTATCCATAAATCCTATATACTAACACTAAAGGAAGGTAGGGAGTTAGTTTTCACTGTGGTGGCTAATTCTGGTTCCTATTGATATTAAGGCTATGTTTGGTTAGCATGAAATTGAGGTATATAATATGTGAATTTTAAATGTACGTCCTTACTAAAAGTAGTATATATGTCATATAAATCTAAGAAAAATTAATATGTATTTATTATATTTTGTAGTAGGATTAATTATGATTATTATTAAGTAGGTTGTCCATGTGCTCTCCCTGTAAATATAAAACTTCCATCTTTTTTATTTTATTTATTGGCATAAGAAAAACGGAAAAAATTATTTGCTCATGGAAGTGTAAATGAATGACCTACTTAAAAATATTAATGATTATTTTATACTCATACTTAATGTAACTATGCTTAATTTAATTTCAAAATTATTTAATTAATATTACTTTATGTATAAATATGTTAAATTAAATATATAATTTTAGTATGGTTGATGACTTTGAAATTTTTATGTCATTTAAACTACTTTCATGGTAATCAAACATACCCTAAATGTAAAACTTAAGCATTAGGTTAGGGTTTTGCTTTCCTAGTTTGAGTCGGTCTTGAGTCGATTCAAACGAGCTTAAGCCAAACTAGTTTTTAGACTAATAGTATGGGGCTCAGATGACCGTATAAGTATGTTATGGTGGCTTAGTATATATAAAATATGGATGATAAATTCAGTTAGGTTATAGCAGAACACAAGTTATTGAGGTATATAGATGATTTTTTATAGGTTAGCTAGGGTTTTGGCTTAGATATAACACCCCATTTTTCGGTACAAGGGCAGACTGAAGTGCAATGTTATAGTTTGAAAAACTATTCATTGGACTACTGTCATATAAACTTTACGGAAGCAGATTTCAATTCTCGAAGAGGCTTAAGATTGGCAACCTTAGAGGGTTTTATCATATATGTCTCATGATTCATACTATTATAGAGAGGCTATTAAACTTAAGGATTTTAAGTGATCACCCCTAGCTACAACAGAGGCAGAACCTCCCATGCGACTATAAGTGGCGACTTTAAAAATACTTATGATCACTCTCAACTAAAGAAGAGGTACACCCCGGTTATAGTTTTGAGGTTGCATGTTATGACATGAACATTTTTTTACTACTTAGTTCAAGTGATATATTACATTCCTTAATTTCTTACATGCAGATGAATGCAGATAATTTGAACAAGGGTTGTGGTTACCTTTCTACATACCCAACATGTGCAAGGAAATAAAATAATTAACCACAGCATCATCGGATGCCAAGGCATCAAACCCTAACACTCAGACTTCACATTGGTTTTCAAGCGGTGTGAACCGTATGTTTCTCCTACCCACATTTCTTTATCGCACACTCACACAGCTACACCAAATATGTTTCATGTGCCTGGTAAGCTCCTCATCGTGATCGTAGACTTTGAGGCTTATACCTTGTAGATGATAGTTAGAGTGTTCCAAAGTGTGTCTGCAACACAATAATAACGTAATGATATATAAAACACACGTGCACAAAAACAATCAATTAGCTTATCCTGAATCATACAAGTTCATACAACTTTAGGGCTTATTCCCATAACATGCTACATCTTAATTTCATATCAACTCAGTAATTAACAGAAATACAACACGAAATCCCCCGCCATGAGCATTTGATCCATCCATCTACGCTAATAAAAAAGACTAAACACCTATATATATTAGAGAAAAATGTCAGCAATCAAAAAATTGATTATTGGTCCTATAGAGATTAGGAATATAGTATTACTGGCAAATGATAAAAACTTTCAAAATCATACAGGGTGCTAAGCGAAGGCCAATATAGCCACAAAATATACCATAATTGCCTACAAAGTGGCATCTTCCATACATATAGATATTCATATAACGCTTACACCCTCACATCCTCTATATATCACCCATCACGGTACCTAGGTGGCTCGGAACTAATGTGCCACAATTTCTGAAAATGCGCTGCATTTGCAGTACCCTACATACATTATACAACTTAAAGGTAGAAGGGGGTACTAGTGCAATCTACATATCCTCATACCACTCACTCTCTTATTCGTGAAATCCGTAAAAATGTGTGTCCTTACATAATAGGTTTAGAGAAGAGGCTTGTATCATATATTTTTGAAGCTTCAGTTTGAAAACCAACAAGGGAACTCATCATTGTAGTTTTATTAAATATGTGTAGAAAACACGACTAAATGGCTCGACATCGGAAGGATATGATAAAATGCCATCGATGTTGTCTTATGTCTAAAATACGATTAAACTCAACACACAGGGAATCAAGCTTAGATCAAGTAAAGAGAGAGTCCTACCGACCAGACATGTGGTCCAAGCTCCAAGCGTGTCTGCACATCTACAGTGAGTTCGCACTCCAAAACCTCCATTAGAACCCACTATTAAGTAAAATGTTGACATCTCTATATCATGCATGTTCATGGTGTATGTTCACATCATTAGTACATCCTAATAAAATAGACTACTAAATAAACCTAAAACTAAACATATAGCACACAAATCGAGACATCTTAAAAGAAATTACTAATAAATAAATAAATATGCTCATGAATAAATAGATAAATAATAAAGACATGATGATAATAATAGTCTAATCATAAAATAATAATATAATTATACTATATGAATGTAGGGCTAAGCACGAGTAAATATCATATATATTTATGTTAGTAAACATATAAATAAATAAATAATTAATTAATTAATAGCTAATACTCATTAATCATGAATAATAGTAATATCATAGTTATACAATATAAGAATACATAATTAAATACAAATAAATAATCACATATATGCGAACAAGCAAATATATATATATATATATAGAGAGAGAGAGAGAGAGAGACAATTTAGTAAACATAAATATGACTAACATTAATAAATAAATATATCATTAATAATAATAAGTAATCATATAAACACACATTATAATCAGTAAATACACGAATAATAAGAAATGAATAATAATAATAATAATAATAATAATAATAAGTAAAGAAGAGTAATTATAACATCCAAACATGCTAAATTATGTGAATATGTATCTAAACTAATATAGAGGTTCTCGAATTATCGAAAATAGTGAAGAAATGACGAAAATGGTTTGAAACTGAGCTGAACCGGACCGAACAGAGATGAACTAGACCTAGTTGGGCTGAGTTAGCATGGTCTGGGTTACTTGTAACACCCAGTTTCGGCTCACCAGTGAACCGACCCGGAAATGTCACCGGCGACCGAACTGTTCGCTAATCTACTGGGTTCGGTTAAGCCAACCCAAATTTGCCCTCGGCGTCTTAAGATGGAGATGCAAACATGAAAGGCATGAATGGGAACAATTGGGTTCTAACGGAGACCTACATGCATGTGATGATATGCAAGTAAAACAAAACCATTAAACAAACAAGAATTTTAAATAAAAATTCATTAATATTTATGGGAAAACGGACAAAATCTCCCTTCAAAGTGCAATAGGGGCCAACCTGTCCACAACAAGGGTATATAAATATTTTATCAAAATACGATAAAACATAGCAATCTACTATGGCATTCAATCATTATCTCTTTCGTTTCATCTGAGCCGAGTCTGAACTCCAAGGCTCCCTACTCATTCACAATTATCCGCTCGTCTCATAAGAAGCAATTTATCAAGACAAAAATATTCTAATTATCATTTACACAGCATTAACACACCATCATTATACATTACACGCAGCAGGTACATGTGTGTGCGGTTCCATGCTGCTCCTCTGCAGTGCTAACATCTTTCATCCCTCACATTTCTCACCTACATATATATAGAAAAACCGTCAGTAACGAGTGTTACTGGTTAGTAACGAGTGTTACTGGCCCGGAAAATAACTAATATCAATCTAACACAGGAGAGCAAACTCTCCTGTTGAATGAAAATCATATACTTCCTCAAGAACTCTCATCAGGGCGTATATGGGAGCCATAGCACTCGGGTCGATAGTGTCCCCCTTTATTTCTCATTCTCATACTTTGGTCATTTCTCTATCGCTTCTCGCATCAAATCTCATTCCTTTTTGCCCTCTACACCTTCCATATTACTCTTGGTGTAACACCCCAAATCCGGTTCACACTCGTAAACCAAACCGGCATGTTACATGCCCCGGTTAGGTCGGCTAACCCGAACCTAACTCGTGTGGATCCAATCTCGGCGTCTTAAGATGAAGATCCAACTTGCTATATATATGTATGAATGCATAAAACCCTAACAGGATACTACATGGATAACATGCAACCAATTCTCACACCAACACAATTACAATCAAAATTAGTAAAAATTCTAAAACAAAAGGGACAGAATTTCCCTTAAAAATGCAATTAGGGGCCACCCTGTCAAAATCATATATTCAAACATATATATGCATAGCAACAATAGCAGTCACACAGACTTCTAATCTACTATATTCATCATTCTCTGAACTTAAAAATTAGTAAAAATTCTAAAACAAAAGGGACAGAATTTCCCCTAAAAATGCAATTAGGGGCCACCCTGTCAAAATCATATATTCAAACATATATATGCATAGCAACAATAGCAGTCACACAGACTTCTAATCTACTATATTCATCATTCTCTGAACTTTGGGTCCTAACCCATCACACTTTTGTTGCGCTACTATGATCATTTTATTTCATGCCATTGTCATGCCTCAAATATTTAATCATAGCATGTTTATAAAATAACATCATAAACAAAACATTAAACATTCAATCACCCAATGTGTGTGTGCAGAAGACCTTATTGCTCCTCCGTCCTGGCTGGCACATCCATCTCATGCTTATCACCTACATATATATAGGAAAAACGTCAGTAACAAGCGTTATTGGTCCGAAAAGAAAATAACTATAACAAACTGGCTATGAGAGCAAACTCTCATATGAAAGAAAATAACATATACTCCACGTGAACACTCTGAAGGGCACTACTGAGGAGCCACTGGGCTGCAGACCCGGTAGCATCCCGAACTTACTAATTTGCTGCTAGTATTGTGCCGCTCTCGGCACTTCTTTTTCAATACTTCTCGTGAAACTTTATCCTAAGCCCTCTCCTTACCTCCATATTTCTCCTGGCCTTGAGCACGAAGGCCGAGTACTCTCAGGCAATCGCCTTTAGCACCCTTTGAACCACAAGTCCGGACATGCGCTGTACTAAACAGTACCCGTAAACCTCCACGTTCTCCGGGTGTGAGGAACTCAAACGCGGAGTTGTCAGGATCCCTCAGGAATGGAACAATCCGCTGGCACTAATCCAGAGCCCACTTTGACTGTCACGGCATCCTCTGCATGGTACGTGCAGTCGATTTCTCCATCTCTCGTCTCACAGAAACGCGAAAACTATATATATATATATATATAGGCTTGGGTAGGGAGTTATATAATAGGCCCGAAGGCAACTTTTGGTGGATCTTGTTTTCGAAATCAACCTCGAGGGATCTCATCCTCGAGGGGTTATTAATATGGAAAATGTTCGGTTAAATGGCCCAAGTTAAGTGGGATCCGATAAAACGCCACTTAACCCGTCCTGCAGACAATAAATCAAACATACAATAGAAAAGATCATAAAAATCAGAGAGAAGTCCTAACGGACCTGGTAGAAGCTCCAAGCGTGTCATCGCGCCTAGGCGGCGAGCTCCTACTCCGTAACTACACATCAAAACTAAATACTAACGCCCGCTAACTAAATGATGAATCACACACAATGACCGTCAATCAACGATCAAATAATCATAAATATGAAAATAATTCTAAATAATATTATTCATACCAATTTTACTGTATTTTTCCTAAGTTACATCGTACCCGATTAACATGCTCAAATTTACTTATCTCACTAGATTACTTATCCTCCATGCACTATCAATCACATCATGTAACTTCATTCATAGTCTAACATTCATCATGATAACTACTCAATTCTAACATGTTATACTAACAATCATCATCAATTTTAAATAACTCAATCGGAGGTAATTATACCTCATGTAGTCGGCAATCAGCGACGCCTAGGGTTCCGTCGCGTGCCTCGGAGCTCAATTCGGCACTCATCGGCATCCGAAGCTTTAACGGGCTCGACTAGGTGAGCCTGCGGAAGATCCGATGAATTCCGGAGAATTCCAAAAATTCCAGTTTTTCGACGATTTTCGGCAGTTTTCTGGTAGCTTCCGTCGGTTTTCCGGCGACAGTCGTCGGCAGCGTCTACTAGCCGGAAAGTGGTTGTGTTGGGTACCCTTGGAACCGGCTCGGAGAGCCCGACTCATCTACAAGGTCGACATGGCCAACGAAGGTGGCGGCTCGCCGGAAAAAGGCTAAGATGGTGCAGCGGCGATGGGTCGCTAGATCCGGCCGGCCAGGCCGGCGATTGCCTCCGCTCTGGTCGGGAAAGGCAGGCTGAGGGGTCGAGGGTGCCGAGGCGACTGCTGGATCACGGCGGCGACGGTACCCGGCGGCGCGATTGGCGACGGAAGCGCGACGTAAGGGGCGGCTTCCTCGCGTCGCGGTGACTAGCTCGTGGTCGGGCCTGGTCGGGGCGGCAGGGTGACGCCGTGGCCGGGCTGGGCGGCGTCGATCGGTGGCCAGGCGGCGTCGGCGGTAGCGGCGGTGGCGCGTGAACAGGGGCAGCGCGGCGGTTAGGGTTTGGGCGTGGGGCAGAAAAGGTCGGGGTGAAAACTTAGTTGGGTGGCAAACTCGTAAATAATACTTGACTCGTCTCCGGCTCGTGTCAAGTATCATAACTAACTCGAAGTAAATCCTAAAAAATCCATAAAAATTGGGAAAAATCTCATAAAATCAAACAAACACTAAAACATCATAATGATATGCTCTAAGACTATCAACCCACCCAAACTGCCCGTAATGCTTCCTAACGTGATAAACGACCTAACATTAATTCTGCGATCCACTATATATATAATAATAATAATAAAAATAAACTGCATGCCTTCATATACTCTGATAACTCATTCTTTTCTGTTGTGTTCATGACGTCATCATCGTATACTTGGGCACGCATGACCCTCATAGCTCATACACGTGACTGGCGTCGGCTCAGTGCACGTGTTCTGAAACTGACTCGACTCAAAAATAACGATCGAACCGACTGGTTCTAAATATAAAACCCTGACTCGAATCCGTGGGTTTTACACTTGGCCTTGAGCACAAAGGTCGAGCACTCTCAGGCAGTCACCTTTAGTACCCTTTGAAACCACAAGTCTAGACATGTGCTGCATTGCAGTACTCGTGAACCTCCACACTTCTCCAGGTATGAGGAACTCAAAGGTGGAGTTGTCAGGATCCCTCGGGAATGAAACGGCCCGCACACCATTCTAGAGCCCACTATCGACTCACACGTGCCCGCTCGCATAGCACGGTAGTCAGATTTCCCTCATTTAATCTCTCACTGAAAACGCGAAAACTATACTATATGTATATAGGTCTAGGTTGGGATTTATACAATAGGTCCGAAGGCGTCGTGAGCTGGATCTAAAGTTCGAAAACAAACTCGAGGGATCTCATCCTCGAGGGTTATTAATCCGGAAAACTGTTGGCTAAATGGCCCGAGTTAAGTGGGATTCGATAAAATGCCACTTAACTTGTCCTGCACATGATAAATCAAATACACAATAGAGTAGCGTAAAAAAATAGAGAACGAGTCCTAAACGGACATGGTAGAAGCTCCAAGCATGTCCTCGTGCCTAGGCAGCGAGCTCCTACTCCGTACCTACACATCAAACTAAATACTAACACCCGCTCATGATGCATTCATACATCCTATATCACACATACATCCATCACGCATCAATCAACACACATCAACCTATATCAATTCTAGCAAGTCTACTTAGGTTAGTTTGCATTAGATCATAATCATTACTTAGTTACCCTAATTAGTTTCTTAGCCTCCATTTTTAACACCACTTAATCAAACAAATTTCATATTTTATCCTTAATCAATTCTACATTTATACATAAAATTATAACACGCAATTCACCAATCCTAGCATGCAATTCTAATAATCAATACTTTTAAATAATTAAGTTAAAATAAATTATACCTCGTGTGATTCGTGGCTCGAATTCGGCACCCTATGGCGTCTGAAGTTCGATAGGGTTCAATCGGGGGATTCGGTGGAAGATCAGGTGATTTCCGACGAATTTGGGTGAATCCAGTTTTTCGGTGACTTCCGGCGGTTTTCCGACGACTTTCCCGGCAATTTTCCGGTGACTGTTCCGGCGGGGCTATCGAGGGTAAAGGTTAGCACCGGCTCGGCGAGCTCGTCCCAATGGTGGTGACGGCAAAGGCGGCGGCGGAGGCGATGACCGCCGGCGGCGGCGTCGAGGTCGGTTGGGGCGGTCGGTCGTTCCAATCAGGCCCCCGGCCGACTTCGATGGCGGCGCTAGGTAAGGGGAAACATCGGGGAGGTCGAGGGGGTGGTCGTCGGGGTCACAACAGTGGGGGCGCGGACCGAACGGCGGCGAATCGACAAGGGAGGGCGTCATGGCTTGTGGGGCAATTCTGGCATCGTGGCGGTGAGACAGTGGCCGGGGTTGGTCGGGGCGGCACGGCGACGGCACAGCAAGGCGGGGCGGCGACAATCGGTGGCAGTGTGACGTTGGCGATGAGCACAAGGCGGTGGTAGGGTTTAGGTGGGGAAGTGTCAGGAAAGGAGGTGAAATACTCCAATGGCAAAATCGTAAATAAGTATTGACTCGATTCTTACTCGAGTCAAAATAATAACTAGTTCGTAATAAATTCTAAAAAAATCTAGAAAAATATGAAAAAATAACATAAAATAAAACAAACACAACAACATCCAAATGACATGCTCTATAACTAATAGCCCACCCGAATATAATCTAACACATCCTAATACGTTATTCGGCCTAAAAATATTTCTATGATCAAACATATAAAAAGAAAAAAATACTAGCATACTTTAATATATTCTGATGACTCATTTCTCACCATCTTCTCGACATTATCATCATATATTCAGGTACACCTGACTCTCATCGCTCATAACTCACGGCTGACCTCAACTCAGCACGCGGTTCATGAAACTGACTCGACTCGAACCAACGGTCGAACCGACTGGTTCGGCAACGTAAAACCTTGACTCGAGTCATGGGTTTTACATTACTAAATTGCTGGGCTGGTTTGGAATGATGGACACAAACACTAGTTTGGACTGGCGGACTTGGCATGGCCTGGTGGACATGATGTGGGTAGAGAACGCGGTCACTAGCAAATGTGCCATTGCCAAAAAATGTCAACAGAAGCACTGTTGGGGTTGCCACCGGTTGGGATCGACGGAGGGGAAGGCAGGGAACGTGATGGTAATGACGACCGGCAAGGTTCGGCAGTCGGCTGGCCGGAAAAGGGCCAAAAAGATGTAGAATCGCAACGATGTCTCCGATGGCAATTGCAGCCGCAACAGTAGTTGTGGGTGGTCTCAAAATGAAGATCTCAATAAGATGAAGCTATGTCAGTGAGCAGATCGGTTGGAGGTGGCTCGCCATCACCCGAAAATGGCCTAAAAGGGTGGCCGCGACAGTGATGAATAGTAATAAAAACTCAATCACCGACAGCGGCGTCATAGCGCCGATGGTAACAGTAAGTACAGACTGATAGCTAGCTATGAGGTAATCACGGTTGTATTGATCCGGTGGCCAGAAGAGGGCCAGGGTCTCACTGGCGGCGAGCCAAAATGGTGGCGGCGATAATGGTGGAAATCCTCAAAATTGTGGGAAATTTCTATAAATCAACATGGTGAAGCAAGGGCTAACAAGGACGACTTAGATCTTGCCACATGGCACGATCCGAATGTCTGATAACTCTGGCCTAGTGGGGCCCACCTATGGGTATGTGTAATATATATATATATATAGATGGAAAGCTCGAATCGAGACCGTCCAAAGTCAAAACTGACTCGAGTCTTAAAAGTGACTCTATAAACGAGAATTGAGGCGAGAACACGACTACATGGGCCTCAACCTTGAACTCAATCGAGTTGAGCCCACAGGGGTACAATCCGGTGATCTAAAATCCTTATGATGCATATAATGAAAGACCCTGAAAACTCAAATGGATACTAAACGCTGCAACGTCCTAGATCTAGGCTTAAAATGCTCGCTAACTCATACAAACATTTGTATACATCGCATATACACTGATAACTCATTCTATGTTGTATCATAACTGAAACTATTATACGCATGTCGCACATACTCAACCATTATAACATGCTCATATGGCCATCTGAGCCTATACTTGTAGTCTGAATACTAGTCTAGTTCGAGCTCGTTTGAACCAACTCAATACAAACCCAAACCAGAAAAACTACAATTAGGTAAAACTCTAACCCGAAGTGGGGGTTTTATAGTTTGTTGTTGACAGGGTGGTCCCTATTGCACTCTTAAGGGAGGTTCTGTCCGTTTTGTTTTTAAAAATTGATATATTTCAAACGTTTAATGAGTTTGTTTTGTTTTGAATATGAATTACATATCACAACATGTATTTAGAACAACGTTAGAACCTAAACATCTTATCCGTGCATTAAATGTTTCCATCACCATCTTGAGACGTTGAGGGTAGATTTGAATTGACTTAACCGAATTAAGTAGATTAGTGAATGGTTCGATTGCCGGTAGCATTTTCAATCCGATTCGCTAGTAAACAAAATTAGGGTGTTACACGTTCACAAAGGTTTAGTTGGTCAAAATAAAGAAACAAGTTCATAAGTAAACATACAAAGGGGGGAAAACTATGGTATACAAGTTGGACATGGCCACATGTGAACCAAATTTATCACATAAAATGTGTTTGCTAAGATAAAATAAAAATTAACACGAGGCTAAACACTTAATGTTGACCGGTAGGTTAATTTAAATGGAGCCAAACATGTTCCTAGTGATCTTGTACCTAAATTGCACCTACGTGTTACTTTCAGTCAAAGACTCCAACTGTGTTCTTCTTAGTGTGGGTCTTCTAAATTGTGTAGGATTTATTAGGAGTTTTAGTTACTTATACGGTTAGCAGTTTAATAACCGAGTAGAAACTCCATATTATTTTCTCCTACGTGTGTAAGGAAGTAGGTAATTTGACATAGACAGTTAAGGGGTATATAGTGACCAAGTTAGAGACTTCCTCTCATTATTAACGTCACCCTCTCCCACTCCCTTGTTGGCTGCAACGCCCACCCTCTCTCTTCCCTCTTCCTTGATTCCCTTGTGGAGAAAATCAAGTTGTAACCCTTCTTCCTTCAAATTTTGGTAATTTTAGATCAAGTTTTTTCTAATTCTTCAAGGAAGGAACATCGGGCTTGAGTTATAGAAGAAATCCACAAAGTTAAAGGTTTGTAATTGAAACCCAAATCATAATTTTAAAGAGATCATGCATATCTGTCATTAATTATGATGTTATGATGATTTATATATGTATCATGTGAAATTTATGTTTTTATGCTAGTCACATGGTAGAATATAATGAATTTATGATAATGTATTAGAATTATGAAGATAATTATGAATTCTTTGTATAAATTAAGTTTAAAGTTATATTTTAATATTTAGATATATGTTGAACATGATTATAAGGAAAATTAAGATTTTTTCATGTTTAATCAAAGAGTTGATAGTTTTTATTCTTAGAGTGTATAAAAATCTGTTAGAAACATGACTTGAAGTTGATACATAAATTAAAAGGATAATACATTAGAATATAGAGATATCACGTGAAATAGAACTTGTAAAACTTGAAATAAGCTTTATAATGCAACAAGAATCATCTAAATTGAAGTTATCTATTAAACATGAGGACCGATTTATTTCATGGGTAAAACTATCCAGTTTCATATCTGAATCGTATTGAATTTGGAACTTGTAATTGCTTACTAAAACACATATTAAATATATCCAAGTGCTTCATAAAAGTTAGAAACAAGGTTCTAAGAATAAGATAAAGGTGACTTATTTATATTTATTATGGACATGTTTGTGATTAATCATTATTAAATTATTAATTAAATTGGTTAGTAGTAAATGATATTAATTATGTATTATAATAGTAAATTGGTCAAAATAGTTTATATCATTATGCTATAAGGGCCCTATGACATATTTGGTGTAAAATTATAACTGATTTATCATAATAATGCATGACTAATGTCTAAGGGATAATTTATGTTCTTCCTAATTATAAATATTTATATGATGCATGATACAATTCTATTGATTTTGTCGTGAGTAAGAATGGATGAATAACTATGAAAGTATGAATGAAGTATGAATTATATTTGCTTATGATTATACTGTTACTCTAACACCTCCAATCTATTTCACTTTCAAACTGAACTAGGATTGTTACAGTAGATGAAACTATCTATTATTCTAAATTAAGGCAGTCAACCGAACTTATAAAAAAAGGGACTTAGACACTCTTGCTGTCTAACGATGGAAGAGAAAGCCTTTAAAATGCACAATCAATGCATCCATGAAATGCATCCCCAAACAGAATACTATGTGAATGTTATGACAAATAATCCTATTCAAAAATCAATTAAATAAGGACAAACATTATAAAAATTTTAAAATAAAATAAATAGAGTCTCCCTTAAAAGGGAAATAAGGGAACCAACGTGTTAAATAGCAATATATGTATGTGTGTGTGTGTCTATATATATATATATATATATATATATATATATATATATATATAAACATCACAATATAACATTTACATTTCATGACATACCATAGTTATATCAATACAATCATAATTATAATCTGGGTGTTGACCCATCCGTTCATCACATGTGCCACAATTATCATATCAACAAGTCATATTTATAACCTAGGTCTTGACCCATCTACTAGTCACATCCATAGTTGCAAAATAGATTTTTGCAATTATGGACGCTCCTTCACCCCCGCCACCGTCGCTGCCTAGCCTCACCTCCCCCGTCGGCCCCGCCCCATCTCCCCTCCCTTGCACCCCCTACCCTGCCCTACCACCCCCTTCCTCATCAGCCCCAACCGTCCCCCGCTCACCTCGTCGCCACCCCAGCCCAATCTGCCCCCCTACCTCCCAAGCCGATCTCACCCCGTACCCCCCCCCCCCCACTGCGCCCCCGCCCCGCCCAATCCTCACCCTCCCCAGCCCTTCCGTCCCCGCACAAGCCACCCCGCCGCTCACCCTCACCGCCTCATCCTCCCCCCGTCCTGCCCCCGGTAACCGTTCGGAATCGGCCAATTCCGAAATCGGCTCGAATCGGTCGAAATCGGCCGATTCATGGACCAATTCTTATTAAAGCCAATTTACCCACTTTTCGGATCGAAAACCTTCTAATTCGATTTAAATCGGCCGATTCCGAGTGGAATTAGCCTATTTTTTGCATCACTGGTCACATTTGCAATATTTGTTATATCATTCTCAACATTTTAAGTCATTTCAAAATACTACAATACTTCACATTATGATACATCATAAGTACAATCACATAACAAGTCAAACATATCATGCTAGTTGATGTGTGTACGTATGAAGTCATTGCTTTTCCACCAAGGCCGACATGTCACATTCTTGTTCCTCACCTATATAAATAATAGAAAACTATTAGCAACGGTTGTCATTAATCCGGAAATACCTCAATATCAAACTAGTAAATGATAGCTGACTCTCATGTAAAATAAAATAATCATATGGTTCCACTGAACACTCCAAGGGCTACTGCTGAGGAGTCATCTAGGTGCATACCAGATAGCATTCTAAACTGAACTGGAGCTGTGTCACTCTCGACAGATGCCTCTTTTGGCATTTTCTCATTTCAAAATCCCACTCTCGAGAGAAGCACAGATCCTAAGGCCTCTCTAGCCTCCATATTTTTCCTAGTCTAGTATACAAAGGCCAAGTACTCAAAGGTAGTCACCTTCAATATCCTTTGATACCACACATGCAAACATGTGTTGTACACAATAGTACTCGTATCCTCCACATCTCTTCGGGTGTAAGGAAGCTCAAGATACAGAGTTGTCAAGATCCCTCGGGAATGAAACGATCCTCTCACCAATGCAGAGCCCGTTGTGACTCACAGATGTGTTCTCTCATATTATGTGTAAATCAGTTTCTCCATCTCTTGGCTCACAAAAAATCTGATAAAAACTTTATTTATAAGGCTGGGAAGGGGATTATATAAATAGGCCCAAAGGCAACTTACTGTGGATTTAAGTTTTTGAATACAGCTCGAAGAATCTCATCCTTGAAGGTTCTTTATTCTGGAAAGTATTATGTTTAAATGACATGTGTTAAGTGGAATCCCATAAAACAACTACTCAACACGTTCTGCTATCTGTAAAATAAAACAACGATAGAATAGAACAACAAATTAGGAAGCGAGTCCTTCGGACTTGGTAGAAGCTCTAAGCGGGGTCTCATGCCTAGACGGCTAGCTCCTACTTCATACCTACACAACCAAATGGCACACTAATGACCATGCTAACTAAGCAATGCATATATGAAATGAATGCATATGAATAAGATCACAATCTTAATATCAAAACCAAATATACTACATATCCTCCAAAATGAAATATGATATACAACATAATCAATTTGATAAAAATTCCATACTTATGATATTTTACCCTTAAATAAGTTTACTAATCTTAATTATGTTATTTTACCCTTAATTAGGTGTACTAATCCTTAATTATGACATTTTATATGTAATTAACTTTGTAATCATAATTATGACATTCCACATTCAATTTCTATCATGAATTAACTTTCTAATAACTAAACAATTAACAGACACAATTATTACACTAATATATGATTTCACAATTATAAACATGATCAATTTTATATAAAAATTCATATTCAAGTAATTCAAATCATTATTAATCACTATCGCTTGTCAAATTACATAAAAATTTCATAATTCAACACACAACTATCATGAAATTACAAGATTAAGATATTAACAAAAATTCATGAGCAATTCATAAAAATTATGGATAATATGCATAATGATTAAAATGAATTAAAAATCTAAAATTAGAGAAACAAAGAGCATATCACATTGATTTGGAATTGAATAAGCGACAATGGTGGCTGCGGCGACGATTGCCGATTGTGCCGAGGGGTGACGATGATGATTGCCACACAGTAAGGAGGAGGCTAAGGGCTAGGGCTAAGTGGGGTTCGGGCTAACGGCAGTGGTGCTGTCGACAATCAAATAAAAGGGGGAAAAAGGCAAATGGGATAGAGGAGAGGGAAGGAGGAAAGAGGGGAAAGGAAGGGAAGGAAAGGCCGGCGAGGAGGCTGGTCGAACAACAATGACTGGTGGCGTACTACAAGAAAATAGGGGGGAGGTTCGGTGGTGAACAGGGAAAGTGGGAAGGAAGAAGGGGAAAATGAATGAGAAGGGGAGGCTAGGTGATAGCAGCGAGGTGGGGTCGGCGGTGGGGTAGCCGACGGGGGTGCATCAAGGACAAGGGGTGAGGTGTCGGTCGATTAGGTATCCAGTGGAAGAAAAGGGTTGACTCAGGTAAAAATGTCGGGTTTTTTTTCTAAAAAGTTTACACTCAACTAGATAGGACTAATTAAGTGTAAATGATTTCTAAAGGCTGTCGAAATGAGTCTAACACGTCATGAATGCGAGTCAAACATGTTATGAATGTAAGTCAAAAATACAAATGGAAATCAAAAAACTTGACATCCGTCGAATGACATGCTCTAAAAAACCACCAACCCTACTAAAATCCTAACCAATGCGTCCTAACAAAAACAACAGCCTAAATTTAATTTCTACGATCTACTGTGCCAAATAAAATAACCTTATCATAATATATTCTCGTATATACTGATAACTCAGTTTGCTGTTGTGTATCTGATACTATCATCATATACTCGACTATACATGTACCCTCATAGCACATGCACTCAGTCAACCTTGGCCCCGCATACGTATTTTTAAAGCTGAACCGATCCAAATAAATGGATAAACTGACCGGTTAGCGACTATAAAACCCTATCTTGAGTCATGAATTTTTTATTTTAAAATTTCTCTAATTGTTATTGTGATTTAATTGAGTTTTGAATAGGATTATTTGTCATGACAGTCACATTGTGTTTTGTTAGGGATGCATTTCATGCGTGCATGGATTGCACATTTCAGGGGTTTTCTCTTCCATCTTGAGATACTGAGAGGATCTAGGTCTATTTTTCTTGAGCTGGGTCAACAAACTTGATTTAGAATAAGAATGGTTCAGTGAACAAGATTTGGGGTGTTAGAGCAGTTATTCTATTAATGTATGTCATGGTATTTATGCACAATCATTTAAGATAAGATGGGTAATGATACTTAGCTTATGTGATTGTTTAGGCTAGGGGTGCATTACAAATGTGTACAAGGACTTCACCACGTTATTTATGTCCATTTAGTCGTATCCGTAGTATCATTAGTGATAGTGATATTGAACAAATAATATAATGTTGTTCACATGTTCTAAGCTAAAATATGAAGGTAGAAAGGAGAAGTTCGACCTTAGGAATTTTATTGCATTAGGAATTAGAAGACCTCGTGGCCAAACATGTTGAACTCTGAGGACAAGTAGAATTGTTTTTATACTTTATAATCATGTGATAAATATCAGTTGTATAGTTTTGATATTTAATAGTGATGGCTCATAACAATTATTCTACTTTGATGTTTCATTTATGTTAAGGTATACATGTGCGTTAGTAAGATACACAGTAACGGCTTTGGTTTAGGGTTTATATATGTTAGAAAACTCAGGTCATTGCAATTTTAACCCTAGAAATAAGCATAAAATTTTCCGTGGGAAACAAAATATATATTTTTGGTACTTTCATGTTCTCTTGCATTATTTTGATCATGTAGCTCTTCACTTTCACATTCTTATTATCTACATTATTAATTAAAAAATACATTATACATTAATAATCAAATAATTGACATTAATTCTAAAATAGAAGATTTTTGGATTAATAATAGAATCTACACGAAAAAAATGACTTGATATGAAAATATACACGTGGATAATAAGTTCAAACAATTACTAGGTAACTACAAATCAAATGTGAAATCAATATATTCTAGAAGTTAATTTAAATTTAGTTTACAAGAAATTTAAAAAAACTCGAACCTAAGAATATACCTTAATAGAATTTTGCAACTTTGACACAAGCAGCGCATGAGCTAGAGATGGTGTGCATTGTTGTGTGTGGGAAGTTGAACATCCTGTGTGCCCAAAAATACTAACTTAATCGTGTCTGAATCAAGCAAAACTTGGCTCAAACCCTTGCCATATAATCCTACTTTACTTGAGGGGAGATTGAACAAAATATAACTCCATAAAAATAGGGGAAATTTTTGATCATATTGCCTAAAATAAATTTTATGTGATATTGTGTATTTTCTTCATTGTTAAAAAAGAAAATTCAAGAACATGATTGGCACTTAAATTTTTATTTTTGTAGTAACTCAATAAAATATTTATTATTATTATTTGTATTACTTGGTGGGTCCTTAATTGCTAAAGGTGGGCTTTTTGGGCTCACAAATGGGCTTTAAAATTAGAAGTAGAAATAAAAATGCAATTGGTAAAATTGGATATTTCCCAAGTTTTGGGCATTGCTTGACCATCATAAACTAGCACATCTAAAAACTGCATTCAACATGACCCCTTTGTAAGGCAAGTTCCGATTTGCCGAATAGGAAAAATCTTCTAGGTTGGGAGGTAAGTTACTTCCACGTGGTAAAATAAAGGCTATCATGATAATTTTTATCAAGTAATTAATAGAAATACGGAAATGTGAGCAGACTTGGCCTCCTGACCAAGAAGATCCGGGTCGGCAAACTAGCAAATCTAAACTCTTGTAATTAATTCCTATCAATGTAAATTTTTATTGTACACTATCGATTTTGTTTCTCAAAAAATAAAAAAAGAGAAATTTCAACATCCATATTAAGAAGGCAATAAAATCTATGCACACTTTAGACCAGCCGATAACAAGTACATCAGGTTTCTGAGCAATTCTCAGTAAAGTGAACACATGAACTTTCATTTCCTAGCAGCCTGTGCGGCAATATTATGAGCCAGAGAGCATACTCAATGCCCCAATAATCAAGCCGGTACCTTCCCCATGGGCACTGGCCTAGACCTGTCAAAAGGTTCGCATTCATAAAACATGACTCTGCACGCCCAACTCTTGGCAAGCGGTAAGAATTACCCAGATCAAAACAATGGTTTGAATCAATCAAACTTAGGCATAATCTTCAAAAATATTCTTGTGGGCAAGCTGGCTTTTACATGCTAAAAGTTGATTCCATTTGACTAATCCAAAAGCTTTTGAGATTTATGCAATTGTAACCACAATACATCTCTTCAACAAATCTTGCGCTATTTCACCTTTCTCTGCCGTCCTCTCCAGAATCCCATGCAAAGTCATTAGTCCAAGTCAGGACATGGGAACGGGGCACGGCATGCGACAAGGAAGACTCTTGCCCTTGTGGCCTACACAGATAACAACCCTAATCGGAAAGTGATTAGAGGCTTTGGTTTTTTATATTATAGACTAAGCGAAAAGCAATAAAAGTGTATCTCTTGGGCTTATCTTTTTGGGCAATTTGCAGGCGTCCATGGCGACACATAAGATGTGGTTGGTCACCCGATTTTGCCTTCCATGGCCGACCATGATGGAGGTAGCTTGGGCTACATGTTTCATGCTCCACCCCTCTTATTCAGAAATCTACGTTCATTGTTGGCAGCTTCGTATGTATAACTTTGAAACTTCAATATTGTTTCCATTAGAGCCACCAAGATAATGACATGCATAACCACTTTATAAATGACTAATCTTATATAATATATTAGATTTTTTTACTTGTCAGCTGAACAAAAGATGAGTGCTGATGTCAGGATCTATAAATTTTTTAAATTTATTTTTGCCCACAAAAATTTCTGGAATTAAATTTATTCTTTGATTTTTCAAGTCAAACTCTATAAATGAGTCGCATGTTTATTACATTATGTTATTTTTTATTTATAACCAAATTAATATTTTAAAGTAGTTTAAATCATACATTATGTCACATAAAAAAATGTATACTAATTTTATATAATTTTTTATTTGTTAAATATAAAAATACTATAAATTGACTCCATTTTAGAGTAAATTTCAAGCTGGCTCTACTTAAGTTGACTAGTATCAGTTCCAAAGTTCCGAATTTCAAATTTTTAAACTATGATAATATCATTACTTTAGCTAGGGTCCATGCGCAAACCTTTTTCATTTCTTGATACATGGTAGACGAAGAATAGAAAAAGAAATGTTTAGCTTCCTGATTTTTATACCGTCAATACACCAAACTGTTGGATGTAGTTATTGCAATATAGATTAACCGGTTGATTGGCTTATAAGGTATTAATTAGACTGTTGTGGACAAGTCGAACCCCGAGATTGGTTGATCATATTTTTTTCACAAGGTTCATCAACTTAATCCAATGATGGTATTAAGAAGGGGTGGGAATGAGACAGCATCATTGGCACTCCAAGATGAACATTTGCGTGCAAAGGAGGTGTTGAAACTTCAAAGCTCGGATATCAAAGTGTAGAAGAAGACTTGTATATCCGTCTTGGACTTGTTAAAAGACTCATGCAGAGTGCCCACCAACTTGGAGACCATGAAAGGACGACACTTAGTCTCATTTCACATGAGCATCACTCAAGCTGTGAAAGAAGAAATGCAGTGATGAAAAGAAAGGCCACCCAGATTAGAAAAAAGGGCATTTCAAGCCCTGAGTAAAGAGGGAATATTAAAAGGGCCATATGGGTGCAGTAATAAATCTTTAAATGGGCAAGAACAAGGCATCCAAAGGGGTCTTTGCCACACAAAAATGTACCAACTTTGTTGCTACGGTGAGCTGTTTTACTTGTTCACTGGAGAGCTTTAACCCTGTCCATGTTTTTGGGAATATTTGGGGGGACGATGTTCGTCTTTTTCGTGGGGTAGATATGAGTTTAATGAAAAGGAGAGAAAGGGAAAAGCCTGGCTTCTTTTGTGGGCCAAACATAGATGGATTTTGGACCTTTGTTTAATCCATATCCACCATTCTACATGTAAGCATATTTTATTTCTTACTCTTGTCACCATTCCACTTTGATACTAAAAAATCACCCATTTGGGTATTAAATCCCCTCAACCAGTGTCTTATTGGTTGAAGCATGACAATTCAAGATAAAAACCCATTTTAGGTCCTTGGTTAATTTTACTGGCTAATTAGTTTGTTGAAGATGCTTCGTTTATTTTGTTTATGACGAAGTTCTTTTGAGCTTGAGTAGGACCGATTGGTATCCGATAATTGATCAAAATTATTTTAGATTGGATACGGGTTCTAGGGTGATTTAATTTTTATTCAATCTAAATATGTATAATTTTATAAAAAAACATATTTTAAAAATATTTTTATAACATTTTTTATTATCTTCGCCATGTTCCATATTAAATTTATATACTTTTTATTTTTAATCAAATTGGATCGAATACAGGTTTGCCAGGTTAGGGTCCGATAATGATATGGTAAATGGAATAAGTATAATGTATGAATTTGGAGCCGGTGAGGTTAAGTTAGATTTCAACAAAATTTTCGTTGTAAAAATCAAATGGTTGTCTACATTTCTCACGAGCCACCTTTTGGCCCCCCCCCAAAAGGATTCGGTTCTATGGCCTTTTAAAGGCCCGTAAACCGGCCCGCCACAAAATCCGCTCCACCCGAACCCGGCCCGGCACCTTTATCAACCATAAATAAAAAAGGCTTGGTCAATCCATTGTTCATTTTTCATGTTAAGGCAAACATTTGTGGTTAGAAAGAAAATTTTAATTGGACCAAAAGTAAATGTGATGCACGTGCAGTCCTGGAAACATAGCCCCCATTACTCACACCGTTGTGTGGGCCCTCTCTTCCCCTACTATTTTCTATCTAATTAACCCCTCATCTATAATGTAATTATTTACCAAGTGTGGGAGTGGGCCAACTCATGATTCAGTAAAAATATTATGGGCCATGGTTAGTTCTGCCGGTAGGCCCATTGGAGCGGTGGGGGCCCATTTGGTGTGATGTGGGGTCCGACTCAGGTGAATGGTAAATTGAAAGGAAAGTGAAAGTTGAACATTTTGCAGGGGGAAACAGGTATCCACGGTTATTGGTCGGTAAATTCACAATGCATATATTTTTTAGCAGTCTGAATTTAATAGAAGACCTTGCAATTAATAAAATTATAAAACCCAATAAATTTGAGGCATGCAAGTATTTGTTTTTATTTAATTTTTTTCGGTTACACTTACAAGTTGATAATAAAATAGGCACGACTAAATATAAATATAAATTATATTGGAATTTCTGATTAACTATGTAGCCCTTTTAATTTACCACCAAATTCATTCACATATGATCTTTACTTTAGGTTTGCAAATCACAATGTGCCATTTGCCTTCTAGAAATTAAACTAGAGTAAAAATATATTGTAAGATATTGTAGCCAAATTGATCAGCATCTAAAAATACATTATTAATACAATCTATAACAGTTTTATTTGGTGTTAGGGCCTTACGGCCAATTTGGGTGTAAGACCTTACACCAGATTTATACTCATCAAAATAATAACAAATTTCACACTCATATTGCCTACAGTACTTTTTTTCAACTTTATTATTAATTTAATAATGAGGTTCATATGTGCAAAAAATATACACTTATGTATATATATATAAAAGATCAATATTGAGTGGACTCAAAGGAGTTTATGACCCCATAATTTTGGTTAATCAGGTGGACCACACAAGAAAAAAGCAACGCATGTGAAACATTTTTTGTACATGAAAGTAAACGTTAATGAAGGGAATTCCAATCTCACGAGATCTCGTATGACTATTATTATCACAAAATATAATTTGTCACGCACGTAATATTAATGTAAAAACGACCTCCATAAAATTAGACATCCTCGACCTATTGTGGATTGCAATAGTAAGACAAATAATTGCATAAAATCATCCAACCTACCTATACATTAATGATGTGCAAAATCACTATTTTTAGTTATCGTAATTGTTATGATTACGTACTTTTTAAGTGTGTTGTGGGCATATGGCTAATTACTATATATAGATTGATATTTTTATTTTTAAATAAAAAGTGCAAAATCACCCCAAAAAATATGGCTGCAACCAATTACAAGTGTAAATGTCCTTTTAGCTAACTCGTTGATTACATGGTTGACTCAAACTTTATTGGGGCTAAACTGAATAAGAGCTCAGGTCTATTCACACATTTTTTTATTTTTGGGCTTACTTCAACTCATGTCGGTGATAAAAATAATTGAAAAAACAAAATTTGAGAATTAAAGCATGCACTTTTGGTATTTTTAACCTACTTTAAATATTTTTTATTACATAATTAAATATCTATATTAAAAACAAGACCACGTATCTTAACCTCCCTTTTGGTATAAGGGTGACCGATGAGTTGAGCCGGAGCCATATTGATTCTCGACTCGCTAAGCCTAAAATAAAGGAAGATACAATAGTTAATTTTCAATCATCCAACTATTACAGTGATTTTTTTTAAGAAAGAAAAAAAATCTATTAAAATATAGAAAAGAGTCAAATGCGCCACCCAGCAGTCATCTCAATCTTTACCACCCACAAATATGAATTCTTTTTGTCACCATCCATACTGTTATATCAACAATATCCCACCTCATCACATTTTTTTTAATAAAAAAGCAGCATTTTTACCATCCCATGCCCTTCTCTTTGTCCTACCCTAACATCTAAAAACCTCAACACCCCCCCCTCTTCACAAGCCCAGCCCCCTCCCTTCTCTACCTTTCTTCCTCGTCGTCCTTCCCCATCTCTGATGATGCCCTGATGCATGCTTGAACAAACTGGTTCACATTAACAACATGGAAATGTAAACTGTTTTTATCATCAGAACGTAGATTTTGATCCAAAGCTTGGATCTTTTTTTTGCGTTCGTGTGTGTGTGTGTGCTTTTTTTTTTATCTTGCTGGGTTGAGCTTCAATGGCTCCGGGCCTAGACTGCTCAATGTCGAGCCTTTTATGCCCAGAAGACAACAACAGCATCATGGGTTTCGATGATGATGCTGGTGCTGTCAATGAGGTTGGTGGTGGTGGGGAGGAGGACCTCTGCTCGGGGTTGTTCTGGGAGGAGGTTCTTGCGCGGGCGCCATTGCTGAGTGATGAGTGTGTGGGGTTGCTGGTTGAGAGGGAATTGGAGCATCTGGCCATGGATGGGTATGTGAAGAGGTTGAGGTCTGGGGTGTTGGATTTGTCTGCTCGGAGGGCTGCTGTGGATTGGATAGTCAAGGTTTGTTCTTCCAACTCCATTTTCTTCCCCTTCTGACAAAAAAGATTTCATTTTTTTTTTTTGCATGTTTTGGTTTTGCACGTTTGTGAGATGGTCCATTATTGGTTTCCTGGGTTGATGTTTGTGTTTGATCTGTTTTTTTTTTACTGATTTGTGGTGCTACTCTACTATGTGTGCAACAGGTTCACGCCTATTACAGTTTTGGACCCCTTTGTGCATACCTGTCAATAAACTATCTGGATAGATTTCTTTCCACCTACGAGTTTCCTGTAAGTAGGTGATTGGATTAGCATTTTTTTTGGGTGTCTGTTTGTTGGATAACACTGTTGCACATCTCGTGAACGATCGGTTTCTGATGTAAAAAAATTGTGGTTCTCTTGCTACTCAGCAAAGTAAATCATGGATGATGCAGCTGCTATCTGTGGCTTGCTTGTCATTGGCAGCCAAGATGGAGGAGACGCATGTTCCGCTAGTTCTAGATTTGCAGGTAACGAAAATTTTGTGTCATGTTGTTGAATCTTGAAGCATTGAAATTGGAGTTTGTGTAAGGCCATTGTTGACCTGTCTAATATGTATAGAATTTGATTATCTAGGTTGGTGAAGCTAAATATGTGTTTGAGTCAAAGACTATACTGAGAATGGAGCTGCTTGTGTTGAGCACTTTGAATTGGAGAATGCGAGCTATTACTCCATTCTCCTATATTGACTTCTTCATTCAAAGGATTAATGATGGAAACCCACCGTCAAGAAAAATGATGGCTCGTTCTTTTGAGATCATTTTGTACACCATTAAAGGTCTGGCACTGATCTAATTATTTGCTTTATAACAGATATGTGTCTACTAGTCAATTCTGCCAAGCATTCAATTAAAGTGTACGTTTAGCTCTTACTGATATGTGTTGAAGCGTTGCAGGTGTTGAATTCTTAGAGTTCAAGCCCTCAGAGATTGCGGCAGCTGTGGCCATTTTTGTAGTGGGGGAAACATGCTCAATAAGTTTCAACAAAGCTATATCTCGTCTGATGCACGTTGATAAGGTAAAATGCCATCAAATTTCGACACGTAGTCGTCTGTTTCAGTTTTGCAGTGAACGCCATTTGATGACGAATAAGTTTTGCACCCGGGTTCTGCTTTGCAGGAAAGAGCTTTGAATTGCCAGGAGCTAATTCAAGACTTGGCATTGACGCCACAACCAGGGAAATGTGCTAGGGGGCCCTTGTTTTCTGCTCCACAGAGTCCAATTGGGGTGTTAGATGTTGCGTGTTTGAGCTACAAAAGCAATGAAACAGCACCTGGGTCATGTGCAAGCTCTTGCATGGCCCCTTCTCCCAAGAGGAGGAAGCTAAATAAACCATCTGATGAGAGTTTGTGACATGGGTATGCAAGGTGGTTGTGGGTTTCTTTCTCCCTTGTACAAGCTTGGTAGGTTGGATGGGAGTTTTGGCGTGGATGAGAGGAAACAAGACAGATAGGAGGCTAAAAATCTTGATGTTTGTTAGGAATCACAAGCCTCACAGGCTTTTTGATATGAGCGGCTAGTTTGTCAGAATCCTTGCATGCAAGAAAATGATGTAGATAAAAAGAGATGAGAGATTTGAGAGTGGGAGAGTGGCAGTGAAAGGATTCCTGTGGCTCACAAGAGAAAGGCAGAGGAAGTGAGATAATTTTGTTTGTTTTTTTTTTTGAAAAAAAAATCTTTATTCATGGAGGAAAAAAAGGAAGTGGATTTTAACTTTAAAATGTTGTAATTGTGGGTAATTATTTATGAAACTTTGTTTTGGATTAATGTTGCCCATGAATTTAGTAGGTGAGCAATTCTTTGGAAAAACCATTAATGTCAGAAAATAAGATTCTGTGAGAATTTTCTCATGCCATGCTGCACTAGAAACATTTAAAAAATGAGAAGAGAAACATTTTAAAATTTCACATTGGTTTGAATCTTTTAATTGGTAAAAGATTGTTTCTAATGCCGGCATCGGTTCATAATTGGGAGCTTTACATTTTCTACCCTGGTGTGTTCATAATTTGGTTTGGCTTCAGATTGAACAGAAACCCAATTTTTAAAACCTAACCAAATCAAACTTAATTTCAAAACCAAACTTTAACTTAGATAGAAAAGTTTGCTTGCATATAATTAAAGTTTTATTAAGGTTTATTTGAACATAGAATTAATTAAAATTGAAAGCCAGGGTAGGAAAAAATAAACTAAAAAACCTAAGAAATCAGGTGAAATATTTTGGGAAGGCAACACATCTATAATATTTAATGGAAAGAGGCCATACAAAGGGTTTTATTTAATGGAAAGAGACCAAACAAAGGGTTTTTTGGTTGGAGGATGTGGGGTCCTCTTGGAAGTTTCAGTTTCCACGAAATTGAAAATTCAAAGTGCTGTACTTATTTGGCTCTTGTTTTCTTCCCCATTTTTTATTAGTCCAACAATTGTTTCCAGTGCTGGTATGCCTTTCCATTTTTATTGTCCAAATCTCATTAGTTAAAGGCCTCATCATTCTGAACAACCATAACAGATTCTAGTTACATAGAAAATCTAACTAGTTTTAAGCTTTTGTGTTAAAGGAATTAGGAGTTGTCACTAATCTATCACAGTACTTGTACCATGTGAGCAACCAATGCTTATCATGGTCATCAAAATAGTAAAGAAATTGTAAATTTGTTTAAAAGGAATAGTTTGTTTATTTATTTATTTAAACAGCGTAACATGAAAATGAATATAATATAAGTATAGGCATAATATTGTGGCAATTTAATTTCCTCAGAACCGAATACCGTCTCACGATTCAAACCCTTTTGGCTCTACGTAAACATATATAGTTCAACTACTTGTTTAAGCTTAAATTGTCCATCAAGGGAATTTAATATTCATTTTAGCATTGATTTTCAAAAAAAATTATACGTAATATAATGTCACATATGACCTATTTAATTGTACTTAAATCAGACCTGAATTCAAAGATTATATCTATTTTATTTACAAAGTCCGTATCTAACCCGAATCCCCATCCGACTCGATTCACTAAAATAATATAAATTTTAATAAAAAATATATTAATAATAATAAAAATATTATTTTTAAATATTTTAAAATATAAATTTATATATATCACCTATTTAAATCGAACATAGTCAGTTAGATTTTGATTAGATTTGAAGATATCATATATTTAAACCATCTCTAAATGGATAAAAATTGTTTATATTAAATATTAGAACGCATCCTTAAATAAATAAGAGTTAGTTGTTAAATTTGTAAGGCTTTACAACTGTTTCAATTCAATTAGTTGTTCGTAGATTATCAATTTTGAACCACGCATTTATTCGAGCTTTAAAATAATGGGTACGGGTTCAAGTTAAAGAGAACCAAACTATTTTACTCGCAAACAAGCTTGATTCGATTACACCTCCAACCGTGTGACAAGCAGATCAATATTTTTACCATTCCCTCAACAGGCAAATTAATTTACACCGTAATGTACAACAGTCAAGGCTTACATTGACAGCTGGGTAGATGCTACAATAAACTAGTTTTACAGCAGCGGGTCAGAAGGATCTCTTCTTGACCAAATAGTGACATGGTTGTTGTAACAAACAATAGCCAAAAGCTCCAATCAAAACTCCGAAAGAAAAAAATCAAGTATTGAAACAATGATGCTTATCTGGTTTAGGATTTAAACAACCAAAATGATTCATTCATCTTGTTGAGGGGAAGTATGTGCCAACAATTTGAGTGCAATCCACCTACTCTGACTGCAGCAATGGCCCAGTATTGTATGCTATAGAGGCCATATCCTCATCAATAAGGTCTGTCCTTGTGTTGCTCATAACCTATATGGACCCTTCCAAGCAGAGGGTCACGAGCAGGGATTGGTATTGGAAGGGTACCAAACCATAGGCCACCCCAAGGATGTGACCCTTCAAGTGAACGCTCCTTGAGGATCCAATTTCATCGGACAGAGGTGGTCGGAGAGCCAAACAATACCATCTTCCCCTTATCAATTCTTGGGGATGCTTTCAAAAAAACTCTTAGGGATGTGTTTGGATATTCAATATTTTTTAAAATATATCTATATTTATTTAATTCCGGTTTGGACTATTAAGATATATTACATATTGTAAAATATTTAGATTGTATACGAGCTTGGAGCAATTCTTATCCGGACTGACATGCTAAATTGCAATGTGAATAAACTAATCATTCTGAATTAAATTATCATTAAAAATTATAAATGTTGAATAATTTATTCATATTTGATGATAATAGGCAAGGAAGTCAAGTGTTTTTTGTTGAAATCCTTACCAATTTAATATATGATAAAGATGATAATTTAAATATTTTAGAGGTAAATATTTCATATAATGCTAACGGCCTATACTGCGTACCTCCAAAAAATAAAGTATGGCCTCTGGTATGGAATTGAAAATTTTAATATATAAGTTCAGATATTTGGATTTTGATCCAATAAGAACATTGGCCAATATCCTGTTCCCATTGGAACTCATCCCTATCAACTCTAAGCTATTTTACCCTTTCTATGTCAATGGATTGAGTTGGAGTAGTGAATTTACTACGCAAAAGCATCAATTAGGATTAGGCTTACGAGCAATCAGATCTAACCTGTTATTTACGTACTATAGTTATATGCTTGAGTCAATTGTCATATTCCCCGTAATCCATTTGCATGCCCAAGCAATATCTTCTAGGTTATAATCAGACTCTACATCAAGATATTCTTAGTCTTCCTTATAAATCCGCCCAAGTAGTGCATAAACATAATTTTAAAGGGCTTAAGAAACCCAAAAAAATCCTGCTAAGTAACTTGAGTTCACTTAAAAGATCAGTGAGATTATTTTTGGACCTTACAAGTAATAAGTTTTAGAGGGGATGAGTATCTTACTCTCCTTGCCCATAGTTTTAAAAATTTAACGGGGCTATTAACGTTATACTAATTGGTATATCAGATTTATGGCAGGTAGGAAATAAATTTTATTTAACTGGATCAAACTTGGTTCAACTAGATCCTAAAATTCTAAATAAATTATTTTATTATATATTAAATATGTATTTTGTCATCATTATTTTATTAAATAGCATTAAAATACCTTATTTTTAACAAAATATGGAATTTGAAAAAAAATTAGATTAAAATAAAATTAAAATGATAAAAGGTCTACACTGAGCGAGATTTGGAGATTATATGGGACGTATCTAGTATAATTGGGTGGGAATGGTATTTATAACTTGGGAAAATATCATAAATAGTCTTTTCTTGCAAAAATAACCAAGTTAATAAAATTATATTAGAAATATCTATTTTAAAAACTATGATATAAATTATGATCAAATTCTAACATTTTTTTAAATAATGACAAAAATACCTATAAGATTTATTTTTCCTAATACCAAACATATAATATATAAAACTTATAATTTTTTATTAACTTTATATATATATAAAATTAAATGATAAATATTAAATAGAATATGAAACTCTATTATTGATGAGCTAAGAACGCAAAAATATTTTTAATTAAATTTTGGACAATTAAAAAGAAAATTAAATTTTATGCCATCAAAAATAAAAAATAAAATTATATATATATATATATATATACATATATGTTTGGAATTTTGATTTAAAATTGTCACATTTTATTAAAAATTAAAACATTTGTTTAAATATATCTCATTTCTTTAAATATATCAATCATCATGCACTTATTTCATTTATACTTTTGGTAAGGTATTCTTCAACTTGGGGCAGAAAATTTGTTTGCAGAAAGTTTAATTTAGGTTGTCTAATTATAAGAATGTCCTATATTTATTATTTTTAAAAAAAATTAAACTTCCCTCGATGCTCAATGGCCGCAGACACCCAGTCCCCCTTGACCCTGTTGTTGTGGCCGCCATTGTTTGGAGGAAATATAAATTATTTTTTTAAAAAAATAATAAATTTGTACCGCATTTATAATTGAAAGGCCTTTGACGAAGTTTCCTGCAAAAAACCCGCGCAGCTCAGTACCTCCCTTGTACGTCTTTAATATATTTACAATTAGAGCTCATTCCGAAAATTTACAAGTGCACTGTTCGTGTGCTATTTGGATCAAATGGGTGTAACAGATAGAATTCACTCCTTAGTAGATGAAGTCATTAATTTTCTCTGCAGGAAAAACATGGATTCAAGATCCCCGTTGCAGCAATTGTTTGTATGAGAAAGATATGTTTGTATGAGAAAGATATGAAACCTCTCATGTCCCATCCATCTATTCAGCGCGCAGCTGAACAAAAAGCAGAAAAACATGACAAAATAATACAAATAAAGATATACGATAACACAGAGAATTAACATAGACAATAGAAATCACACAAAAATCACATTATCTCTTTTTCTCTCTCACGGGATTTTTAAGATTTGGAACAAAATATTAAACAAATAGCTGAAGAAATCATAAAAAAGTAGGTTCGAAAACTACCCAAAACTGTGACCTGCGTCATGGCCCCACCATAGTGTCCAGACGGCGGAAAGTTTGTATCCGTTCCATCAGCTAGCACCCGGGCTGGCGTGTATGGGCAGTGGCGCTTCTTCCTTATATTTCTTCATCCTTCTTCTTTTTAGTGCTCCAAAATCAACGGCTCTGGTTGGACGCAGACAAATATTACTATATTTAAATTTAAAAATTTAAACCTGAATCTAAAAAATTATATTTATTTCATTTAATGCGTCCATATCCTATTTTAATATATTATGTATCTAAACAATCTGAATTTGAATCCAATTTAAAACTATTTTGAATTATATATAGACAAGTTAGATATGAATCAGATTCACGGATATTAGATATCCAAACCTATCCTTACATCAAGAGTTATAGTATATTCTAACTAAATAAAAAAACCAAAATTATAAATATTGTACCAGTTATTAAATATATTAAATTTGTAATTAGAGTATATCTAGTTAAATCGGGTCAAATGAAGTTTAATTGGATTTTAAGATTATATATAACATGTTCTACCTAAAATTGAATGTCTTTTGTGATCTATATTTAAGTTTTTAACTAAATACAGGTTAAGGGTTAAAATAGTAATTATAAAAACTAGATTTTGTGTAAATACCTAATTAAAAAAATCAAATACAAATAAAAATTGTACAAATGCATAAATCATATCGGAATTGAGGAGGATATACGATATATAAGGTCAAACGGGCCAATATGATACGTTAATAAAAAAGAAAACGTATACTACAAAGTTCCATCGACATCCATTCATGTCTTACTAATAATATCTCAAATGGCTATAATGGGATTTCACATCAACCTGGCGTTGGTTTCAATTGAAAGAGACGATGATATCAACATGACCTGCAGGAAGATATATATGTAGTAGAATTGAATCGGTTTCTCTTCTGGCCTTTGCATGTGTATCTCTGATATATAAGCTGTGCTAGAAGTAACTAATCTACACAAGAACCCATGGAATTTTAAGTATTGAGTTTGAAAGACCATCCATGGCTGGGTGGTGAAGGGTTAAATTTGGTCAGCAATGGCAGAACTGAATCCATTGTCTCTTCCTTTGGATCAAATATAGATAAATAATTATTGCATTGATAGTAGAATACCCAGTACAAAGCAGACGCTCAATAAACTCAAGATGAGAGCTGCTCTTGATCCCAAAACATTGTTCCCATTCACGTATTATTTTACTTGCACACAGAGTTTATGATTAGAATTGGAGTATAACAAATATAATTTTGTATCAGCTCAAGGCTACCCCTCAAAAATTTTCTGGGCATCTGCAATCTCTGATAGAAGCCAACTACCAGGTTATGACTTAGCCTAGTGACTGACAATGTTACCAGCAGACTGACGTGTGTTCACCGAAGGGAGTGCTCATATCACACTTCTTGGTGATACCCACGGGATTTGATCATTTGACGAAAATGGGCATCACCAACACTGACCAAACTTCAATTTTCATGGATCTTTTAGGTGACAATCTCGCAAAACAAGATACAACAAGAGAACAGAGCATGGGTCCAAGCTGATCTGCTATGTGAGAAGAGAACTTCAATGAGATTAGCTCCGTCTTCTTTGCATGGAAATATTTGAACGGGACGTAGACAACTCAGATGCTCAGACTATACAGGGACTTAGACTAGCTAATGGTCCAGAACAAATTTATCCGACTTAAACGCAAGTTCATTAAATGAAATCAATTTAAACAATGTATTTAACCTCCAAAGGTGGAGGATAAACATAAAATTAAGATTGTGAATTTCTAAATTATTAATTCTGTGGTGATTATTAGTGATAGAGCATATGAAAAAACCAAGAACATTGCACTCCTTGTTTTGGCAGGCAAAATCTCCTACTACTAAGAATTGAGAGCAGGTAGCCATGTGAGCTGAAATCAACCATTTATATTGCAGGCTACTTGCGCTTAATATATATGTCGTTGACAGCTAAAGGAATTGTAAAAAAAGAATTACCAATTTTTTCATATAAATTTTAGAAAATTTATTTTCAAAACCATGAAACTCTTTAATGATAAGAGAAACCAAAAATGGTTTCAGATACATTAGCCATGCGACATTCATCGCACTAGCAGTACGCTTTTTTTCATAGAGAGAAGGGAATTAGACATGCCACTATACAGAAGCATTTATCAAATAACAAATATAACAGTCATGGATGAAAAGGTGACGCACATAGGATAGGCACAATTTCGTCGAAATTGGCAGTATTGAAGTTTTTACTTCATCTGCCTGACCTGGAGCATCTGACCTAATTGCGTGTACAGAAGCCACTCCTCTTCGAAAGTGAGGTTGTTCAATATCTGAGCATGAATACAACAGCTCTTGTTACTTGCGGTATCAGAGCATAGCTGAGATGTTGCATTAACAAGTAGTTTGGATGATCATTCCTTCAACACCTTATAATAATGAATAGAAGACACAACTGATCTGGTACATGATCATCTCAACAGTCCTTGTGCTGGTATGCCTTCCAATTTTCATTGTCCAAATCTCCTCAGTTAAAGGCCTCATCATTCTGACCAACCATAACATATTCAAGTTAAGTAGAAAATTTAACTGGTTTTAAGCTTTCGTGTTAAAGGAATTAGTAGTTGTCACTATTCTATCACAGTGCTTGTACCATGTGAGTAACCAATGTTTATCATGGTCATCAAAATAAATTTGTTTGAAAGGAAATAGTGTATTGATTTATTTATTTAAACAGCAAAACATGAAAATGAATATAACATAAGTATAGGCACAATATTGAGGCAATTTAATTTCCTCCGAACCAAATACCTAGTCAAAATTCAAACCCTTTCAGCTCTACGTCAACATAGCTGGTTCAACTACTTGTTTAAGCTTAAATTGCCCAAAAAGGGAATTCAATATTCATTTTAGCATTAATTTTCGAAAAGAATTGTACAGAATATAATGCCACATATGACCTTCTACAAACCATAAATGTAGGGATGTATTCGGGTCGAATAAAAATCGGATATGGTCATATTTGTATAAAAATTCTAAACTTGAATCCAACCCGAATTCGAAGATCATATCTATTTTATTTATCATATCCTTATTAGACCAGAATCCCCACTAGACCCAATTGCTTAAAATAATATAAATTTAAATATAACAATCTATTAAAAATAATAAAATATTATTTTTAAATATTTTAAAATATAAATTTATTAAATATTACCTATTTGTATAATATATGTTATATATCACAAAATTCTGAACCCAAATTCGATTTGAAATAGTTTCGAATATAACATAGACTGCTGGATTTTTATTGAATTTGTAGATATTGGATATTCGAACCCATCCCTAAATAGATCAAAAGTAGTTCTTAATTTGTAAAACTTTATCAAAGGTTTCAATTCAAATAGTTGTTTGTAGATTATCAATTTTGAACCTAGCATTTATTCGAGTTTTAAAATAATGGGTACGAGTTCAGTTAAAGAGAACAAACTTGATTCCATTACACCCCCATGTGTGTGATAAGCAGATCAACATTTTTACTCTCAAACAAGCTTGATTCGATTACACCCCCAACTGTGTGACAAGCAGATCAATATTTTTACCATTCCCTCAAAACAGGCAAATTAATTTACACCTTAATCTACAACAGGTGCCCTCAACTCTATTCCAGTCAAGGCTTACTATTGACAGCTGGGTTGATGCCACAATAAACTAGTTTTACAGCAGCGGGTCAGAAGGAACTCTTCTTGACCAAATAGTGACATGGTTGTTGTAACAAACAATAGCCAAAAGCTACAATCAATACCCAGAAGGAAAAAAGAATGTATTGAAACAATGATGCTTGTCTGGTTTAGAATTTAAACAACCGGAATGATTCATTCATCTTGTTGAAGCGAAGTATGTACCAACAATTTGAGTGCAATCCACCAACTCTGACTGCAGCAATGGCCCAGTATTGTATGCTATAGAAGCCATATCCTCATCAATAAGGTCTGTCCTCGTGTTGCCCATAACCTTATGGACCCTTCCAAAGCAGAGGGTCACGAGCAGGGATTGGTATTGGAAGGGTACCAAGCCATAGGCCTCTCCCCAAGGATGTGACCCTTCAAATGAGCGCCTATCAACTCATCCCTGTCAACTCTAAGCTGTTTTACCCTTTCTATAACAATGGATTGAGTTGGAGTATTGAATTTACTAGGCAAAAACATCAATTAGGATTAGGCTTACTAGTTATCAGATCTAAACTTTTATTTACATAACTATTCCATCGTTATATGGTGAGTCATTTGTCTTATTCCCCGTAATCCATTTGTATGTACAAGCAATTGTCTTATTCCCCGTAATCCATTTGTATGTACAAGCAATTGTCTTATTCCCCGTAATCCATTTGTATGTACAAGCAATATCTTCTAGGTTATAATCAAACTCTGCATCAAGATATTCTTAATCTTCCTTATAAATCAGCCCAAGTAGTGTATGACATTTTACTTTTAACATTTAGCAATAACATAATTTAGCATATACATTTAGCATAAACATTAAGAAACCCAAAAAAATACTGCTAAGTAACTTGATTTCACTTAAAAGATCAGTGAGATTATTTTTGGATTTAGAGAGGATGAGTATCTTACTCTCCATGCCCATAGTTTTAAAAAATCAATGAGGTTATTAACATTGTACTAATTGCTATACCAGATTTATAGCTGGTACGAGATATATTTTATTTAACCGGATCAAACTTGGTTACACTAGATCCTAAAATTCTAAATAAAATATTTTATTATATATTAAAAATATATTTGTCATCATTATTTTATTAAATACCGTTAAAACACCATTTTTCAACAAAAAAATGATTTTTAAAAAATTTCATATTAAAAGAAATTAAAATGATAGAAAGGTCTAAACCAAGCCAGATTTGAAGATTATATGCAACAAATTTGGTACAATTGGGTGGGAAAGGTATTTATAACTTGGGAAAATATCATACATAGCTACATTTCAAAGTTTTGTTTAAAAAATAACCATGCTTACAAAATTACATCAAAAATATCTATTTTTAAAATTTTTATATCAATTACGAGCAAATTCTATCATTTTTTAGATAATGACAAAAATACTCATAAAATTTATTTTTATTAATACCAAACATATAATACATAAAAATTATAATTGTTTACTAACTTTGTGCATTTAAAAAAATTAACTGATAAATATTAAATAGAATATAAAACTATATAATTGATGAGCTAAGAATGCAAAAAATATTTTTAATTAAATTTTGGACAATTAAAAAGAAAATTAAATATTGCACCATCAAAAATAAAAAATAAAAGAGTGTATATATTTAAAAATTTATTAAATATAAAAGAGTGTATATATAAAACTATATAAAAGAGTGTATATATATATGTTTAAAATTTTAAATTGAATTTTTCACATTTTATTAAAAATTAAATGTCTGTTTTATCCGATATATTTTTATTATGAATATTTTTTAAAAAGAAAATATCATTCATTATATAAAATACAAAAAAATATTTTGACAAAATTTAAAGTTAGATTGAGTAATATATGAATTAGCTATACGTGAAATAAAAATATGAGATCTGACTATATTTTATATAAATTTAAAATTTTGATTTTTTGTGACAAAAAGTATTGAAATTTAATTTTATTTTCCTTTATAACTTGGGCCACGATTGGTAGGTGGCTTGTTTATTTCTTGAGGTCAGGCAACCTTTGCAGTTTATATATATATATACACTAGTTAGAAATCTGATTTCTTCAAATATATCAATCACATGCAGTTATTGCGTTTATACTCTACATGTATAGTATATATACAATCAGAACTCATTCCAGAAATTTACAAGTGCAACTGTTCGTGTGCTATTTGGATCAAATGCGTGCAACAGATAGAATTCACTTCCTAGTAGATGAAGTCATTGAACTTCCCTGCAGGAAAAACATGGATTCAAGATCCCCATTGCAGCAATTATTTATGTCTGAGAAAGATATGAAACCTTTCATGTCCCATTCATCTAATCAGCGCCAGCTGAACAAAATGCAGAAAAGCATGACAAAATATTGACAAATAAAGATAGATGATAACACAGAATAACGGTGGACAACAAATACGTGAGAAATAATTTTCACTATGAAAGCTCACAAATTAGGATCTATTAAGATTTTGGAACAAAATATTAAACAAATAGGTGAAGAAATCATAAAACAATGGGATCGAAAACCGCTCAAATCCGCAACCCGCATCATGGCCCCGCCTTAATGTCCAAACGCTAGAAAGTTTTTACCCGTTCCATTAGCTAGCACCCGGGCTGGAGTTTTCCGATGTATGGGTAGTGGCGTTTCTTGCTTGATTTCTTCTTCCTTCTTCGGTGCTCCAAATCAACAGAACTCTCGTTGGATACAAACAAATATCATTATATCTAATCTGATCTAAAACCAAAATTCCGAACCGGAATGGAAAAGATTATATCCATTTTATTTACTCGATCCGTATCTTATTTGAATTCGCAAAACCCATATCCGATCCAAATTTAGTTTGATTGATTAAAATAATATAAATAATATTAATTTTAATATAAAAATATTAAAAAATAATAAAAATATTTCTTAATTATTTTTTAAAATATAATTTTATAAATATCACCTATTCAGATCCAATATAGATCAGATCACCTCAAATCCATATTCTATTTGAATATTTTTACATATATTATATATCTAAAAAATTCAAATTTAAATCCGATCCAAAACTAGTTTAGATCATACGAGAACCCATCCTTACATCAAGTGTTATAGTATAAAACAAAAAAACCAAAATTATAAATATTGTATTGCTTATTAAATATATCAAATTTGTGGTTGGAGTGTATTTAGTTAAACCGGGTTAAACGAAGTTCAATTGGATTTTAAAATTATATATAACTTGCTCCTTGCCGGAAATTGAATGTCTTTTGACCTATATTTAAGTTGTTAACTAAATATGGGTTAAAATAGTAATTATAAAAAAATTAGATTTTATGTAAATACCGGATTAAAAAAATCAAATACAAATTAAAATTGTACAAATGTATAAATCATATCGGAATTGTGGATAGATGATATATACGGTCAAACGGGCAAATATGACACCTTAATAAAAAAAGAAAGCGTATACTACAAAGTCCCATCGACATCCATTCATGTCTTACCAATAACATCTCAAAAGGCTATAATCGGATATCACATCAACATGGCGTTGGTTTCAATAGAAAAAGACGATGATATGAACATGATGACCTGCAGGAAGATATATATGTAGTAGAATCGAATCGGTTTTGCACCAATCTCTTCTGGCCTTTGCATGTGTATCTCTTGATAAAAGCTGTGCTAGAAGTAACTAATCTACACAAGAACCCATGGAATTTAAGTATTGAGTTTGAAAGACCATCCATGGCTGGGTGGTGGTGAAGGGTTAAATTTGGTCAGCAATGGCAGAACTGAATCCATTGTCTCTTCCTTTGGATCAAATATAGATAAATAATTATTGCATTGATAGTAGAATACCCAATGCAATGCAGACGCTCAATAAGCTCAAGATGAGAGCTGCTCTTGATCCCAAAACATTGTTCCCATTCAAGTTATATATTACTTGCACACAGAGTTCATGATTAGAATTGGAGTATAACAAATATAATTTTGTATCAGTTCAAGGCTACCCATCAAAATTTTTCTGGGCATCTGCAATCTTTGATAGAAGCCAACTACCAGGTTATGACTTAGCCTAGTGACTGACAATGTTACTAGCTCCACTGACGTGTGGTCACTGAAGGGAGTGCTCATATCACACTTCTTGGTGATACCCACAGGATTTGATCATTTGACGAAAATGGGCATCACCAACACTGACCAAACTTCAATTTTCATGCATCTTCTAGGTGACAAACTCGCAAAACAAGATACAACAAGAGAACAGAGAATGGGTCCAAGCTCATCTGCTGTGTGTCAAGAGAACTTCAATGAGATTAGCTCAGTCTTCCTTGCATGGAAATATTTGAATGAGACGTAGACAACTCAGATGCTCAGACTATGCCGAGACTTAGATTAGGTAATGGTCCAGCACAAATTTATCCGACTTCAACGCAAGTTCATTCGATGAAATCAATTTAAACAATGTATTTAACCGCCAAAGGAGGAGGATAAACATAAACTTAGATTGTGAGTTTGATTCTCAATTATTAATTTTGTGGTGATTATTAGTGATAAGCATATGAAAACCAAGAACATTGCAATCCTTGTTTTGGGCAGGAAAAATCTCCTACTGCTAAGAATTGAGAGCAGGTAGCCATGTGAGCTGATATCATCCATTTATTTTTAAGGCTACTTGCGCTTAATATATACGTAGTTGACAGCGAAAGAAAATGAAAAAAAATAATTACCAATTTTGTCATATAAATTTTAGAAAATTTATTTTCAAAACCTTGAAACTCTTTAATGATGAGAGAAACCAAAAATGGTTTCCAGATATATAAGCCATGCGACGTTCATCGCACTAGCAGTAGGCCTTTTTTTCATTGAGAGAAGGGAATTAGACATGCCACTATACAGAAGCATTAATCAAATACCAAATATAACAGTCATGGTCGAAATGGTGTCGCACATAGGATAGACACAGTTTCGTGGAAATCGGGAGTATTCAAGTTTTTACTTCATCTGCCTGACCTGGATTATCTGACCTAATTGCGTGTACAGAAGCCACTGCTCTTCGAAAGTGAGGTGGTTCAATATCTGAGCATGAAAACAACAGTTCTTGTTACTCACGGTATCAGAGTATAGCTGAGATGTTGCATTAACAAGTAGTTTGGATGATCATTCCTTCAACACCTTATAATAATGAATAGAAGACGCAACTGACCTGGGCCATGATCATCTCTACTGAATAGCTTTGAGTTACAACAAAACGACTGATGATAGATGCACGCGAACACAGCCATCACCATCTAGAAAGTGAAAAGTGAAACATGTGAGAATCGATCATTTTCTAAATATAAGACAGCAGATAACAAATTCTTCGATCAGATTGCCTATGTGCTATTTGGAACATGTTTTTTATGATGTTCATGCAGCAAGCTTATAATATAAGGAAGGTCAAGGCAATTCAGGTTAAGTCTTGACACAATGGAACTGTGTATATTCGAGTGAACGATCAGCAAAAAGGAATGCCAACAGGCAATTTATAGATTTACAGTTCTCATCCCATTTTCAAGTTATAATAGAATGCTAATAGGTTAGCAGATGTTACAATTTAGGTTCACCCAGCCGGCTAGCACTCAAAGACAGAAAGAAAGAATTGATCAGCTAATCACACCTGACAATCCATTCTCTCCGTGATGCCGCGGTGGCCAGGTACTATCAACAAAGTCCTGCAAAGAAAATCAGTACATGAGTTTTACTCCCATCGACAACTCAGTCAAAATATTAGAGCAGAGACACACAATTTTAAAAGCTCGTTTTAAGCTACGGGCGAAAACCCCACCAAATGGAGAGATAACGGCGAAAACCCCACCAAATGGAAAGATAACTGCGAAAAACCCACTAAATGGAGAGACAACTGATGCAAACAATCCAAATGCCAAAGCCCACCATTGGACAGGCAAAACAAGCACCTCTTGTTGGGATTTTAACACACAAAATCTTTAAACTCTTTGATATACTTTCACAAATAATGAATAATAGTAAATAAATACATAATAATTTAATATGAAACCTTAATTTTATGTGGAACTTTAAAATATAAGGGAAACTATAAACTATTTAATATTACAAATAATAAGTACACAAATTATTTCATTTGGGAAATCAAACACATTCTAATTAAGAATAAACACAATTTTTAATAGGATACTCTTTGTCTTTCACAAGTCTATTCAAATTCGGGTACTTCTTAGAATAATTTCATGTCTTTACGATTCTCTATGTAATTATACGTCTTTTCACATTTATCATGTGATGAGGAAAACAAGACACATGTATTAGGAATTTACAAACCATTAGTTCAGAATTTATGCATCATGCTAGCCTTATTCCATTGGACGATGAGCCCTCGTACCTAACATCTAATTCATCTCAACTATTGACATAACTAGTGCCTTTTTCTAGCGATAACTAATTGAATCAAAACATACTAGTGAGTACGAATAAAATCATTGCCATTGAAAATAGATAGATATGTCATTCTTTTACTTTACCTGTTAAAAAAAACATGCCATTTAGATTATGCCATGCTTTTACCTGTTAAAAAAACATGTCATCTAAAAGCTTCCTAATTTATCTGTCAGGCAATTAAGGTGCGACACACATGAAACATAAAAACACTAAATCAGCATCATAATTCAAAACAATATAATTAGGTTACACTAAATTGTATCTATTTGAAGTTTAACTAATGAAAATGTTAATGGCTAACTAAATAAGGATTTCCATCTGCCATAGTGCAACATGAGGAAGGCATACTAGTGAGCAGTAATACATAATATTGTCGTGAAGTCATTCCCATGAATTGTCTTTATGTTTTGACCAAGGTAGTGATAAAATTGTTGCCGATAAAAAAAAAACTTGATAGCTGCTATTATGCACTCAGAATGAGACCTTCCAACCCTCTCAGTCTCCATTAGACATAAGTACCTCTTCTGAACATCCTCGACTCCCTTCTCTTCTAATCCCCACAGCACAGTAAGGTGTAGGAAAGGCAATTAAGGTGATCACAACATTGATTGCATCAAAAGTTCTAGCCTCCAACCAATGCCACTGAGTAAAAATATTCCTCTTGTTGCGTTGACAAAGGTTCATGTATATCTTTTAAGCTATGTGATAAGTTGTTTTGGCAAATTTACTCTTCACACACACATTGCTAAAATGACTTCCAAATTCTTTCCTTCACCCTGCTACTCCTCAATTGTAACTTAACTAAAGTCAGCGCTGGTTCGAGAAACTGTAAAACAGATTCTAGCATTTTATTTCTTCAAAGGATGAAAAATAAAGCAAATGGGGCACATCTTATTTGACAATGCTCATAATTACACCCATTGAGGTATCCAGCTGACCAAAGAATAATATTCGGGGCTTAAACAATGGACCAGGATCATAGTAAAGCCAGCCAGTTGATAAACCCTGCAGGTTAATCACAGGTATGTAATACAAAACCATACTCTTGTAGGAAAAAAACATACAATATCCATATATCTTTAGTCCGCTATACCTTTCTTGGGCAAGTTAGCATTGAAAACGACCCCAAGATGTTTGCTAACTGCAGATAAAAAGTGAAAGTGATTCCAACTTTTACAGGTTGGAGAATCACAGCATTACATGAACATAACAGTTCAGTCACCTAATTTATGCTAATACACCATGATCAACACCGTCATCTACCTTATCTCAACTAGTCTAGAGTCGAGCTCGTGGATTAATGATTAAATGATTACTTTTACGTGTAATTTGATTATAAGAAACTCAAACACAAATATTAGGAGAGGTTAATCATTGGTGAAATTTTTAAAAACAGAAAACAATTTAATCTCTAATGTCATGTTCTTGCATGATATGCGGCTACACTATAGAAAACACTTGAAAATAGCTTTATTCAAATATTCGATAAACTTGATGGTATTTGAAAGTTGTCAGCACAAGGCAACACAGAAAGGCCACTGGCTTAAAAGTAATGGGAACTTCAGCTAAAAATTCAGAAAATGGCCAACCGTATAAACACAGAAGAGTAAATCTGCTAATATAAAAGGGGACATAGAAAAGAATAGCTAAGGGCACATCGATGCCATGTAGATGACAGAAAAAATCTGACTTTGCATAACTCAAACAATGAGGCTTCTAAGTAACAAAATTCAAGAAAGTAGCCAGAAAAATTGAAGTTGAAGTGGAAGAGAAGAGAAACAGAGAATTTCACTAGAAAAGTCACGGCTAAATTTACGAAGTTGTTTAACAGCGACTGATAGATCTTCTGCTTAAAGGACTCACTGGGAAAGTCTAAAAGAATACAATAAAGTAAATGAGCCTAATTAAAGTAATACAATACCCTAGCTTGTACTTGAAATCTTGAATAAAAATGTTATCCATTTTTGAGATGTTTATTTCAAAGAGATGTTTTCTTTTTAATAAGTCTTAATGTAATACCCCAATTCTGGTTTACTTATGAACTGCAGCAGAACTCTTATTGTCAAATCGAGTCATGTTTAAATCAATTAATTTATAGAATTGTAACGATAAACGAATTGAAACAACCCGATCGACTTCTTGAGAAAGGAAGACACAACTAGTGTGCAACTAATACTCAATAAGAAAGGATGAATGGATGTGTACAACAATGTAATAAGAGGCTATGTGCAATGTCATGACGTATGAACACTCAATATGCAATAACAGCCAAAATATAAATTGATACCTTGTTCTAATCTACTGCTACAATAGCTGTTTCGATTATACATTATAATACATTAAATAAATACATAAACACGCGTCAAACATAGACAAATGAGTAAAAGAAACAATAATATCCTGAGCACAAGTGTGTGTAGCAACTATTGATTCTTTCACTAAAGTTGACCTAACGCATAGGAACATAAGACCTATATATATAATAGGAAAAATATCAGCAATGAGTGTTACTTGTAACACCCCAATTTTGGTTCACCTAAGAACCAAATCAGAAATGTTACGATCGAGTCGAGTCATGTCTAAAGCTGCTTCAAAATAACCCGCTTGGCATCTTGAGAATAGACAACATTACTAAATATGTGTTAAAACTCACCAAATATAAATAAAAGTATGAAAGAAAATAACTGTGCTGAGCTCAAGTGTGTGTAGCATTTATCTATCCTCCCACTAAAACCAATTCAGGATCACAAGACCTACATATATAATATAGAAAATGTCAGTAATGAGTGTCACTGGTTCAGAAATAACTAAATAATCAAATTGGCACATGATGTCATTGGTTTAGAAATAACTAAATAATCAAATTGGCACATGAAAGATGACGTTCATGTTAAATAATATCAATCGTATATTTTTCTACATTAGAATCACTCATAAAGGTACTAATTAGGTTCTCTATATCCTTCGTATAACTCCTGGCTCTGAGCATAGAGGCCGAGTACTCTTAGGTAGACACTTTCAGTACACTTTGAATCCACAAGTTTAGACATGTGCTACATTGCAGTTGCCGTAATCTTCCACACTTCTATGGGTTTGAGGAACTCAAAATTTTAAGTTGTTAGGATCCCTTAGGATTGGAATGACATGTTCACAAATTCAAAGCTTACTTTGACTTGCACGTGCACTGTTCGCAGTACGTGCAAGTTAGTTTCAACATCTCTTATTTCACTGAAAACTCGATAAATTCATATATAGGTTGGAGAAGGGAATTATATACATAGGCCCGAAGGCAACTTGCGGTGGATCTTATTTTTGAAATTAGACTCGAGAGATCTCATTTTCAAGGGTTATTAATCACGGAAGTAAAATAAGTCTAAATGACCCGTATTAAGTGGGGTTCGATAAAATAGCCACTAAATACGTCTGCGATCTAAAAATCAAATCAACGATAAAACATAACGATAAAAATGGAGAAGAGTCTTAACAGACATGTGGTCTAAGCTACAAGCGTGAAGTCTCATCTATGGCGAGCTAGGACTACGAAGCTTACATCGAAACCCACTGCTAAGTAAAATACTCATATCTTTATATGATGTATGCTCATGGTGTATGCTTACATCATCAATACATCGTAATAAAGAAGACATTGCTAAATAAACCTACAACTAAACATCTAGCACGCAAATCGAGACATAATATAGAAAATGACAAACAAACAAATAATAAATAAAAAATAAATACACTCATGAATAAATAAATAGATAATAAATGCCTAATAATAATAATACTCTAATCATAAAATAATTATATCATTATACTATATAAATCCATAGCTAAACACAAGTAAATATTACATATACTCAGTGTTAGTAAACACATAAGTAAATAAATAAATAAATACATAATCATTAGATAAATAAATAAATAAATAGTTAATATTAATTAAATCATAAATAATAATAATATCATCGTTATCCAATATGGAATACGTAATTAAATACAAATAAATAATAGCATACACGTAAAGAACAAATAGTAAAATAAATAAATAAAATTTACTAAATATGACTAAGATTAATATTAATAAGTAAATATAATAATAATAATAATAAACAATCATGTAAGCATTCATTATACATGAAAAATATATAAATAAAAAGAAATAAACAATAATCGTGAGATTCCTCAAGTTAGTCCCACATCTAACACCTACTGAGATAAGATCTTGTTTATAAGTGAGAATTGACTATAAATATTCAACTTGTTTAACCACTTTTGAAGAGGTGACTTAGCTCATTATGTTGCACTTTAGATCGGGTTGTTAAAAATGGTATTAGGGCAACTTGATTTCGTGTTGGATGATGGGCTAGCCTATTGACATTGGCTAGGCTGCCAATCATGAGTCAAAGAATGTCATGCGCTGGGGCTAATAACAGGCCAAACGTAGGAATTTTGGAGGCAGAATGTCCTAAGAAGGGTGGATTGTTAGATCCTTCAACTTAGTCCTACATCTAATACCTATCGAGTAAGATCCTCTTGAAAAGTTAGAATGGACTATAAATCTTCAACTCGATTAACCACTTTTGAAGAGATGACTTAGCCTATTCTGTTGCACTTTGTTACAATAATGAATAAATGAATAACTAAATAAATAAAAACACTCATAACATCAAAACATATTAAATAGTGTGAATATGAATCTAAACTAATGTAGTGTGTCTTGAATTGCCGAAAATGGTTGAAAAACGAGTTGAACCGGGTTAACCAAACTGAAGCGAATTGAGTCGGACCAAATCAGCTAGGTCTGGGTTAAATAAACTGGTGGGTTGGGTCGGCTGGGCTGATCTGGATTGATGACGTGGACACGAACATGGGTAGGCCGACGGATTGGCGGACAGGTGAACATGGTCAGATAGGCAGACGCAAACGTAGGCTCGTGGATGCAACGTGGGCAATCTGGTCCAACGGGTGGGCGATGCCCGCCCCTGGAAAACACCAACGGTGACTTGGTGGAGGTTGTTGCTAGTTGTGATCAACAGAGGGGAGGATGGGGAAGATGCTGGTGGTGGCGACCGACGAAGCCTAGCCACCAGTTAGTTGGAAAATAGCCGAAAAGTGGCAAAATAGTTGCTGGGTTCAGCAACATCGCCGGTGGTGATAGCGGCCACCAGGTCGTGGTTGGTCTCAAAGTGTCTGCCTCAATGAGATAAACCTATTTGGGCGGTTGGTTGGAAAATAGCCGGAAAGCGGCAAAATAGCCGCTGGGTTCAGCAACATCACCAGCGGTGATAGCGGCCATGACAGTGGTTGGGGTCAGTCTCAAAGTGTCGGCCTCGACGAGATAAACCTATTTGGGCAGTTGGCTTCACCGGAGGCAGCTTGTTGGAGCCGAAAAACAACCTTAAAGGGGGCGGTAGCGGTGGAAATCGGCGGTAAAAACAGCTTCCCCAGTGCTGGTGACTAGTATGAGACAATAGCTGGTCACAAGGCGGTAATGGTGGTCTTGGTCGAGTGCCTGGGGGTGGACCAGAGACTTGCCAGCGGTGTTGGGGGTGAAAATCATCTAAAATCATGAGAAAAAGAAATAGGTGAAGCTAGGGCTGATGTGAATGGCTCTGATCTTGATACATGGCACAATCTAAACATTTGACAACCCGTGGACCTAGTGGGGCCCACCTATGGGTGTGTGTGTGTGTGTATATATATATATATATATTATATATATATATATATATATGGACAGAAAGCTCGGATCAAGACTGTTCAATGCCAAAATTGACTCGAGTCCTAAAAGTGAGTCCATAGGTGGTAATCGAGGGAAGAAGGTTAAATGAGCCTCAAAACCCTATACTCAATCGGGTAAAAATCTACGAGTCAAATCAAGTTGGACCTACATGGGCAATCCGGTAGTTCGAAATCCCTAAGATGCATGTAAATAAGATACCTTAAAAATTCCAAACAGATACTAATTGCTGCAACAACCTAGATGTATGCCTAAAACCTTGACTAATAGATAAAAAATCTATTTACCTCGTGTCTACATTGATAACTCATGCTTTACTATAGCATAATTGAAGCTATCATCCACATATCAAGCACACTCAGGCTCCATAACAAGTTCATACGACCATCTAGGCCCCATACTCATAGTCTAAAAACTAGTCTGGCTTGAACTCACTCGAACCGACTTGAGACTATCCCAAACCAGGCAAACCTACAAGTGGGTAAAACCTTAATCCGAAGCTGGGGTTTTACATTACTAGTCTGAAAAATAACTAATATAAATTGACAAGTGGAATCTGATTTCCACGAGTAGTAAAACCATGTATAATCTTCATGGGAACACTCAAAGGGCATCTATTGATGAGTTATCAAGTTGTGTTATACCACTCTCAGTAAATACCTCTCTTGGCAACGACTAGTCCCACTATAGGAAAAAAACATCTTAAACCTTCTTCAAACCTCTATATAATATCTGATACTGCACAAAGGTTGAGTACCCTCAAGCAGTTGCTTTAGTTCCCTTTGATATCATAAGTTTAGACATGTGCTGTACACAATAGTATTCGTTTGCTCTAGACCTCTTCAAGTGTGAGGAAGCTCAAGACATAAAGATGTTAGGATCTCTCGGGAATTGAACAACCCTCTCACTAATCCAGATGCTGTTGCAACTGTGTATGCGCCCGCTCACAGAATACATAAGATCAAATTCACCAACTCTCAACTCACTTAAAACTCAAAAAATTTATATGTAGGGCTCAGAAGGGAATCATATAATTAGGCCCTAAGGCAACGTGAGGTAGAGCTAAGTTTCAAAACCACACAAGTGAAGTCATCCTTGAGGGTCACTTATGGAAGTAATATGTGTTTAGATAGCCTGTGTTGAGTGGGGCCACTTAACATGTCCTACGATCAGAAAATGAAATCGCAATAGAGTAAAGGATTAATTTGAGAAGACTCCTAACATACCTATGGTCAAAGCTCCAAACGTGATGGCACATGTACAACGAGCTCGAATTTCGAAACCAACATCGAAATCCATTGCTAAGGGAAAAATTGACAACTCAATATGATGCATAGTCATGGCGTGTGCTCACATAAATAATAACATCAACTCAAAGAAAGGACAATAAAAAATAAATAAATAAACAAACACACGTCACACAAATAGAGACATGACTAGCAATAAATAAATAAATAAAACATATCAAATAAATAAAAGAACAATAATTAAGAATAATAGTGGATGAGGAATATTACAAAAAATAATAAATAATAAATAATAAATAACATATTAAATGCCCATGAAAATAAATAAATAAATAAATAATAATAAATAAATAAATAATAATAAATAAATAAATATATGGATGAATGAAAAAAATGTTACTATTCATAAATAACAATAATAATATAATTAACACTAAATAAATATATGACTAAATGCTAGTAAATACTTACACATGCATGACCAAGTAAATCAACAAATAAATAAATAAATAATTCAGTAATTAAATAAATAATTAACAACAATTAATCATGAATGATAACAATATAATTATCAAATATATAAATACACGGCTATATACAATTAAATAATAAAATGAGCAAACAAATAAAAAATAATTAATCAATTAATTAAATTAGATATGTTAAACATGAAAAACAATAATATTAATAAGTTAATACATCATCAAGAATAATAAATGATCATAAAATCATGCATCATGTACAACAAATAAATAAATAATAAGAAATGAACAATATTGATTAAATGAATAAATAAATCCACAAATAAATAATAAATAAATAAATAAAAATACTCGTAATATTACAATATATCAAATAATGTGAATATATATCTAAACTGATACATGAAGTGTGGAATTACCAAAAATGGTTGAAAAACAAATGAAAATTGGTAAAAAATAGCTAAAGAAGGCGACTGAGTCAACTAGGCTGAATTGGACCGAGTGGGGCCGAGTTAACTTGGTCTAGGTTAACTGCTTGCTGGGCTGGGTTGGACTTGGTAGACATAGACACAGACGTGAGCAAACAGGTGAACACAAATGAAACTAGATGTAGATGCAGGAAACGGGCTCGACAGGCTAGCAACATGGCCATCTCTAGAAAATGCTGATGGCGGCAAGGCTGGGGTCACCGTCGGTCACAATCAAGGGCAGAGGTGATTGGGAGGGTGATGTTGGTGGTGATCGACATAGCATACCATTGGCTGGTCAGAAAATGACAAGAAAGAGGGAAAAAGCTGCCAGAAATGACAATGTTGTTGGCGGCAATCACAACCATGGCTAGAATCAATGGTGGTATCAAAATGTCAACTATGGTAGGGGGAGCCAATCTGGCACTTGCAGATCAACTGAAATTCGGTCAAACTTCTAAATCCATGGTCAAGGGTAGTCTCGCTCATCCTCGGTGTGTTCATGCCTTTGTCTGGTGACAAGTAGCCAACAATGTTGTCGGGATGGACATAATCTAGTGGAAGAAGGCTAGGTGGTGAAGTGCCCATTGGACTGTAGGTTCTCCTGGCTAGTCATTCTCATTTGCTTCTATCTCCTAAAAATGGTCTATCCTAGGTCATTTGTCTAGACTCTCATCTGTGTTCCAAGTGCTCTAGGGCTTCGTTGGCATAGCAATAGCCTTCATCGACAATGATCTTTCTGAGAGTCAAAGTTCTCCAAGGCAGATCTGAAACTATAGCCGATGGATCTATTGAAGGCACTTAGTGGTCTAGTTCATGTGTCAACTAACTTTTCCAGTGTCTCCACACTTCAAAGTCCTTGTAGATGTCATCTTTGATAACTCCGTCTTGTATTGTACACCATGTCCCAAGGAAGAACTGATGTAGTGACATGCAAAAAGGCGAACAAGTGCTATAATGTGGTCACCAATGCTCCAAGTGCTCCTGGTCACCCTTCAACTCAAACTCAGCTGATTGAACATGTAGACATTCTAACTCGTCCAAGTCTCTGGTACAATAGAAGGGAAAAATGGGTCTCTAAATCTAACATGACATGCCTATGAGGTCCCTATTGGCATCTATTGAAATTCTGATTTCATATCTATCTCATAACTAATACATAACTGTTAATATGAAAACATGCACTCATCAGGATTGACTGAGTAAACAATCTTGAAGCCTGAGAAAAGACTAAAAGAAATGAACTGTCGGCTTGACTAGGGACAACTCTAAACACTTGGCTCAAAAAAGTCTTCCATCTCAATCAACCAAGACATGACTCTGATACCAACTGTAATAACCTGATTCTGGTTCACCTAAGAACCAGATCATAACGGTTACTATCGAGTTAAGTCATATCTACATTAATTAATCTGCAAAACTTGAACGATAAAGAAGCTAAAACAATTTGGGGTTTTGAAAAAGGAAGACACCGGTAATGCTCAACCAACACTCAACAAGAAGGGGTGCATGGATGCTTGTAACAACCTAATAAGAGGCTAGTGAGAAGAATTGAACTTTCATTGATAAATAAGAAGATTACAATGAGTGTTTCTACATCTAATATCAATGACTTGTTGAACACGACATACATATGTTGGTTCTTAGACATACCTAATTTAAACTTCTACGCTCAATTGTATCCTTTACATTAAGATCCCCCTTCAAGCAAGGCAGAGATAAAATGCCGAGCTTGAACACATTTGCAGAGAAAGGACGTAGCAATAAAGCTTTTGTAAACACATTAGCTTTTGTAATTTGTGCAAAGCAACCTACTCCCAAACGTAGTGATAATCAATTTCTATATGTTTGGAGGGAGCATGAAATACCAAATTGATAGTTAATTGCAAAGCACTGAGATTGTCACAATATAAAATTGGTGAAGACGCTTGATGAATGTGAAGATCTTTGAGGAGAAATGAAAACCAAGTGATTTCAGCTGTAGTGATAGCCATGGCATGATACTCAGCTTCTGTACTACTTCTAGAGACATTTGCTTGTTTCTTTGCGGACTACGAAATGCAATTTGATCCAAGAAAGGTGCCAAAACCAGTTGTAGACCTTTGTGTTTGAGAACAGCCTGCCCAGTCAGAATCATAATAGGCTGTTAGAATATTTTCAGTGACATGCAAGTATACATGGTCGCAACAAGTAATATAATGATAAAATCGAGTATCGTCCCACAGGGAGATGAATTTCCTTAAATTAATTAAAGAAAATAAAATTAAGAACAAAACAGAAATAATTAACTTAACGGAATCTAAATACTAACTTAAATAAAAAGCGAAGTTAAATTTATAAAACTCGTTCTAGAGTCGAATTTCCCTTAATATGAATTTAATCTTCATCATATCTTACTCTTATCTTTTATTCCCTCGGATTGTCGATCTAGGATAATTATATGACATGGTGGCTCCCGCTCCTTCATGCTTCTATTATTTTGCCTCAATTTCTAACTCTCGGTGATAATTGATTAATCAACAAAATAACGCATTAAGAATTGCCTTACAACCGCATACGGTGTTGTATATCTTCCGACCACAACGACAAACAAGTCAAAAGACTCGTCGTATGATGAACTACCAATGACTAATCTAATTAATTTCTCCCAAAATCTAATTAAACCTCATGATCTAAGAAATAGGTGATCAATCTATTCTTAGCATTAAGAATATGATAATTCAAACAATACGATTGAATAAAAGAGTAAAAGCTTGAAATAAATTCAATTAAATCATGTTAAGTTCCATTCTTCTCTAGAACGAAAATAAGAGACTACTCCATAATAAAAATAGAAAACAATATAAAAATAAACTAATTTTTATTATGAAAAGAAAAAAATTACAAAAACTAAACTACTTCTACTATACTCCGAAGCTAAGAGATGAGATATGATCAACAACAAATGACCACCCCTTTATATAGAAATGAAGATACAAGAATTCGAAGAGGGTGTTCACAAATGGACGTAGTCTAATTAATTATAATGTCCCTTCAAGTTTCCAACTATTTGACTCCATTGAACACCATGAATTATAGCCATTGGGTAGCGCCAAGTGTCATGACCAATCAAATCAAAGCTTAATTTATTCATCTTTTTCTGCATTGAAATACCAAAATTAAGCATAAATAATAAAATATTAATTAACTAAAAAAATAAAGTAAAATATTACTTAATTAATAATGTTTATACCCGGGAAGTACAAAATCATATAAAAAACATGGGTAAATATTATATATTTTAAACGCTTAACATAGGCTGTGAGAGATAAATAAGTTTGAGAAGGCAAGAAATGGACATGATTGAGTGTGCCTTTGACATATCTAAGAATTCTCTTAACTTGTGAAAAATGGAAATCAGTTGGTTGTTCCATATTTTGACAAGCACAATTTACAGCAAATGAGATATTAAGTCATGTAAATGTGAGATATTGGAGGGATCCAACAAGTTGCCTGTGTAGAGTAGGATCATGAAATGGAGGAAAATTATTAGTCAGTTTCAGTTTATATGCAATTGGAGTTGTTAAAGGTTTTGCATCAAGTAATCCGGCCTTTTTAGTGTGGTTGTAGTATATCTTTGTTGAGACAAGAATAAGCCATGAGAAATAGCTTGAACCTGTACACCTAGGAAGAAGCGCACCTGACCAAGATTTATCATTGCAAATTCATTGTTCAAGTCTTGCAAAAATCGATCAAGTAGAGCATAAGAGCTCAAGTAGAACATAAGAGCTTCCTGTGATTAACATGTCATCAACATATAGGAGTAAGACAACCATATCACCATCCTTTCTAAGAACAAACAAGGAAGAATCAGCAGTGCTAGAGTGAAAGCCTTTTGAGAATAAGAAGGAGCTAAACTTATCAAACCAAGCACATTGAGCTTGTTTCAAGCCATATAAGGCTTTCTTAAGCTTGCATACATATGCTGGTAAGGTTGAATTCTTGACCCTGGTTGCCAAGAAACATAGACAGTCTCCTGAAACTATCCATGCAAGAAGGCATTTTTAACATCAAATTGAAGAATGCTCCATCTCTTTACAACAGCAAGGGAAAGAACAATGCATACAGTTGCCGGTTTTACAACAAGAGAAAAAGTTTCAGAGAAGTCTACTCCTTGTTGATTGAAACCTTTTGCAACAAGGCGAGCTTTAAGCCTTTCTATGATATCATCAACATTGTATTTGACACGAAAAATCCATTTGTTTCCTATAACTTTCATGTTAGAAGTTCTGGAATCCAAGTCCGAGGTTTCATTGACTTCTAAAGCTTGAAGCCAGCCTGGATGTTCAAGAGCTACTTTGACACTAAGTGGTTCTGTGACAATATCTTCATGTTTGGTAGTCACCATTAGTGCAGACTTCAGATTTGGTTTAACAACACCAAACTTTGACCTGGTAATCATGGAGTGATCGAGTTTAACAATAGGTACCATAGTATCATTACTTTTGACAGTAGTAGAAGGAATGGATGAGGAAGACCCAACAATACAAGTTGTTGATTCAAAGGAGTCAATATTGGATTGATGCATAGAAGACTTTGAAGAGGATGATGTTGTATCAGTTTTAACAGAGCTAACAACGCTTGTTTGGTTTATTAATTGTGAAAGGAACCAAATCCATGTAGGTTAAATTTGTTAATTCAGTTTTAGAACAACAAGAATCCTTTTGCTGAGAGAATGACTTGTAATGAAATGCATGTTCATCAAAATAACATCCCTAGATGTAAAGAACTTCTTGGAAGGAATATGATAGCAGAGATATCTGTCGTAGTGAGACCTGTATCCAAGAAAAACACATGGCAATGACATTGGCAAAAACTTGTGTCCATTTTGGGGCCTTAGACAAGGATAACAACAACAACCAAAGACTTTGAAAGAGGAAGAGTGAGGATGCTTTTTAAACAAGGCAAAGTAAGGAGAAATGTTGTGATGCAAAACTGATGAAGTCCTTCGATTCATGATGTAAATTGCTGTTGAGAGGCTGTGTGTCCAGAGTTGAATGGAACATCACTATGAAATAACAAGGAGAGTCCAACTTCCACAATTGTTTTGTGTTGTCTTTCAACTCTGCCATTTTGTTGAGGTGTGTATGGGCAAGTGACCTTATGAGTTATACCATTAGATAAACAATAATTTTGCATCATTGTGGACATGAATTCTCCACCTACATCAGATTGTAAAAATTTGATTTTCAGCAAAAATTGTCTTTGAACACACACATCAAAGGCAAGAAATACGTTGTAGAAATCTGATTTATTGCGCAAAGGATAAAACCAAGTGAACTTGGTACAGTCGTTTACAAAAATGACATAATATCGAAAGTTGTCAATGGAAACAATAAGTGCTGGACCCCAAAGATCACAATGTACTTTATCAAATGAATTAGAACAATAGTCTTATTGTTTGAAAATAGTAATCGAGTGGACTTCTCAAACTGACAACTTGAACAAATGGATAAAGAATCAGCTGCAAGCTCAGTTTATATCAAATTTGAATTTTTGAGAAGCAAAAGTACATGAGCAGAGCAATGTCCCAGTTGAGTATGCCAAAGAGAAGATGTTCGTTTCTCAAGTCTTTTGGAGTAGTAGCCAAAATGCTGCAGCTTAAGTAATCTTGTAGAGACTATTAGCTTTAGATCCTTGAAGAATTACTTGTCCACTCCCTCTATTAATGACAAGAAAGCCAGTAGGAGTAAATTGAAAATCACAATTAAATTTAGTTGTGAATTGGCTAATTGATAGCAGGTTTTGCTTCAATTTAGGGACATGCAAAACATTCTTCAATGTAATAGTTCTAGGTGAGGTGGTTATAATGATATTACCAATGTGCTGAATAGAGAGTTTCTTCCCATTTCCAATTAATACACTTTCAGAACCTAAATAAGTGGCATAGGTATCAAAGAGATCAAGAGAGTATCCCATATGAGACGATGCACTTGAATCAGGGAGCTACTAAGAAACATCAACAATATTCATTTGAAGAGCACTTAATGCTTGCTGGACAGTTTAGGTATCAGATTGAGAAGTTGGTATTCTAAATTCCTTGTTGAATCTTTTGAAGCACTTGTAAGCATTGTGTCTAGGTTTAAGGCAAATTTGACAAACTGATTTGAAAATTAAAAGTGCCTCTTTTAATTCTTCCTCATTGCATACTAGGGGTGGGCATCGGTCGGACGGACGTCGGACAAAATATTGTCCGCGTTTGTCCGAAATTTTATCGGATAAAACTTGTCCGACCGAGTTAATGTCCGACTTGTCCGTCGGGCCCGAACAATGTCCGTGGACGGTCCGAAATCAAAACCAAAACTTCTAAAACCCTAACCCAGAAACACTGTTCATAAGGCGCCGCCGCCGCCGCCGCAGCATCCTGCCGCTGCCCTCCGTCGCCGCCGCCCTCACCCACCCTCCCCTTGCCTCCGCCGAACCGCCACCGTCTCCGCTCCGCCAGCCTCCGCTCCGCCCGCCTCCGCTCCGCCAGCCTCTGCTCCGCCCGCCTCCGCTCCGCCCGCCTCCGCTCCTTCCGCCTCTGCTCCGCCCGCCTCCGCTCCGCTCGCCTCCGCTCCGCCCGCCTCCGCTCCGCCCGCCTCTGCTCCGCCCGCCTCCGCTCCGTCCGCCTCCGCTCCGCCCGCCTCATCTGCTTGTGTCTCCGCCTCCCTCTGCGCGCCGTGTGAAGATCCACCGCCGCCTCTTGCTGCCGCCCTCCCCTGCCCAGCTTGCGCCGCTCCAGCCTCCGCCGCCGCCTGCCTCGCCGGACCGCCACCCTAAACATCTGCCGCTGCCTGCCTCGTCTGCCCTGCCTCCGCTGCCGGACTGCCGCCGCGGCGCCGCCAGACTCCGTCGAACCGCCGCCCGTTGCCGCTGTGTATATATCACTTAATTTATCTTAAATTTAGTTTATTTTATATTTAGGATTAATTATTATTATTTTATAAGGTTAGATTATTTATACTTAGATGATAATGTAAAAAAAATTATTCTAACAAAATTGTGCAGTGATTGAGCTATAAAAATTTATACAATTATTTGGTGAAGGAAGTTTGCATCTTAGAAAGAATAGGTACTGTCAAAGATTGTTGAAGAATAGCTACTTATGATGTTATCTCTTTGCTTCCCTTGCTATACTTAGCATTTTGATAATTGTTAGAGAATAACAAATTTCATAGATTATTTTCTGTTGAGGGATACAAAGATTGAAGGATGGTGAAATTTTTGTTGAGATTAATTTATAAAATCTATTTTTTATACCAAACTTTAGTTTGTTTAAAGTCGTAGTTTTTGAATCTGCTTTTTCTTCGAAATATTTCGTTACTTGAGACGTTGGTACTTATTAAAGAATGAAACTAGCGCACCTGATTAACTGTTCACTTACATTTGCATGAGAACAAATGCTTTCTTACAAAACAAATATCATATACTATTGGTGATATAATTGAAATTTTGAATATTTCATCATTGGCTTTACTTACCATCTTTTTATGTTATTTCACACAGGAGATTGTTGGGTCTTAACAGATTGTTGGGTCTTAACTTTCAAAGTATTTATAGCTTATAATAAGAGTGACTTTTATCCTATGTATGTCATTTTTTATTATTTAAGATATTAAATATCAATTTTATGTATGAACTTAATTAATTTACTGTATATTACATTTTAAAATTTTTATAAACTATAATATTAGCCTTACAAATGTTGAAAATATTATATTATTGATATAAAATATCAGTCATTCGGTCGGTCATTCGGTCGGACAAAGAAATGTCCATGTTTAGTTTGTTTTAATTCGGTCAATTCGGTCGTCAAATTCGGTCGGACATACTTCGGACTTCGGACGGTCGGACCAATTCGGACGTCCGCGCCCACCCCTATTGCATACTGGTTGATTAGGGGTAATGGCACATTGTTGGAAGATGTTGTATGGATTGTAGTAGTTGTAGGACTGAATCCTCGTTTATCAGAGGAAAAACTTTGCGATGAGAACTTGGATTTTTGACTTTTATGTGCAGCAAAAGGCCACTGGAGAAACAACTCTACTCTAGCTTGAAGGATAATACGTGACTCATAGTTGTGCAACATGGACAAAATTTCAGAGTAATCAGGTTAGGGAGGCTTGAGAATCATGGTTGTAAACATCTAGTAGTTTGTTCCCAGTCCATTGGGCATCCAAAATGATTTTCAATCATCAGTTAATGGTTTTCCAATTGCAGCAAGTTCGTCACAAATTATTTTGCACTTACTCAAATAGTCATCCTGAGAATCACAATGCTCACGCTTAAGAACTTGCATTTGATGATTCAGAGCAAGTTCCCTATCCACCGTTGCCTTTACAAACTTGGATGTTAATGTACTTCAAACATCAGCATTAGAATCAATTCCTATAACCTGCATCTGGTAGTTTGTTCCCAGTCCATTGGGCATCCAAAATGATTTTCAATCATCAGTTAATGGTTTTCCAATTGCAGCAAGTTTGTCACAAATTATTTTGCACTTACTCAAATAGTCATCCTGAGAATCACAATGCTCACACTTAAGAACTTGCATTTGATGATTCAGAGCAAGTTCCCTATCCACCGTTGCCTTTACAAACTTGGATTTTAATGTACTTCAAACATCAGCATTAGAACTAATTCCTATAACCTGAGCTAAAATTTCTTCGCTCAAGGTACTTATTATCCAACCTTTGATCAACTTATCAGTTCTTTTCTGAATTTGGCACTAGTTGAGTAGTAGGGGTTAATAGAATCATGCGATTGATGAAGTATAGTTTGGGATGGTGCAAGAATTATTCCATCCAAAAATCCAATACATCTTTGAGACTCAATGAGATTATTAATGTGAGATTCCCACATTAGAAAATTCTTTGCATGAAGACATAGTGTAACATAGAAAGGTGCCTGAATATGAATAGGATAGGGATATTTCATCAAACATTGTGGAGTCATTGAACTAGATGTAGTTGAGTGAGAACTATAGGTAGGAAACCATTGACATGTCATAACAGGATCAGCAAAAGATGAGTCCATAGTTGGTTCAACAATAGTAGATTGATGAGATTCCCTAGAAGAATTCGAAGCCATTGCCTTTTAGATCAATAGCTAATTGAAATGAATGAAATTTCAGCAAAACCAAGGATATCACGGTGAGAAACAAAGTATCCTATCGTGAAGCAGAGTATTGCAAAACCGTGAAGTAGAGTATTTTCCGTGAAGCAAAGTATTGCAAACGATTGCCGTGAAGTAGAGTATTTGCCGTCGATAGCAAGTTCAAGAACTTGCATTGAATCAAGAAAGTAGAAGTGAAAGATAGAGATCTTTCCGCTCTGATACCATAAGAAGAATTGAACTTTCATTGATAAATAAGAAGATTACAATGAGTATTTATAAGTCCAATATCAATGACTTGATGAACAAAACATACATATGTCGGTTCTTAGACATGCCTAATTTAAAATTCTACGTTTATAATGACAAGACATAAGAACACTCAATAACCAATAGCAGCCAAAATATAAATTTATACCATGTCAGATCTATTGCTATAATAGCTATTTAGTGCATACATTATGATACATCAAGTAAATGCATAAACATACATTAAACACAGACAAATAAGCAAAAGAAACAATAGTGCAATAAGCACAAGTGTGTGTAGCACCTATTTGTCCTTCCACCAAAGTTGACCCAACACATAGGAGCATAAGACCTACATATATAATAGGAAAAACATTAATAACAAGTATCACTAGTTTGAAAAATAACTAGTACAAACTAATAAGTAGAATTTGATTTCCACAAAGAAGGAAAACCATATAGAATCTCCATGGGATACTTGAAGGGCATCTACTGAGGAGTCATCAAGCTGCATACATGATAGCATCCCGAACTAAACTGGTGTTGTGCCACTCTTGGCAAAAATTGGTCCCACTCTTGGGAGAAAACACATGTCCTAAGCCCTCTTCAAACTTCTATATAACACCTAACAAAGAGCACAAAAGCCGAGTACTTTCAGATAGTTGCCTTCAGTACCTTTTGATATCACAAGTTTAGACATGCATTGTATACAATAATATCCATGTACTCTACGCCTCTCAAGTGTGAAGAAGCTCAAGACATAGAGACTTTAAGATCCTTCAATAATAGAACAACCCTCTTACTAATACAGAGCCCGATGTGACCTATGTATGCGTTCGCTCACGGCATACATAAGGTTAAATTCACCAACTCTCAACTCATTGAAAACTTGAAAAAACTAAATATAGGGCTAGGAAGGGAAACATATAAGTAGGCCCGAAAGCATTGTGAGGTAGAGCTAAGTTTTAAAAACAACACGAGTACTCTCACCCTCAAGGGTTATTAATCACAAAAGTAATATGTGTCTAGATGACCTATATTGAATGAGGCCTGATAAAATAACCATTTAACATGCCTTATGATCTAGAAATCAAATAACAATAGACTAAAGTGGTAAATCTGAAACGAGTTCTAATGGACTTGTGGTCCAAGTTCCAAGTGTGATGATACGTCTACAACGAGATCGAACTTTGAAACCTACATCGAAACTCATTACTAAGAAAAAGAGTGACAAATCTATATGTTGCATGTTCGTGATGTTTGTTTATATTAACAATAACATCCGCTCAAACAAAGGACAATGCAAAACAAATAAATAAATAAATGCACGACATGCAAATCGAGATATGGCAAGCAATAAACAAGCAAAAAAATAAAACAATTCAAATTACTAATAGTGGACAAGTAACATTAAGAAAAGTAATAAATAATAAATAACATTTTAAACGCTCATAAAAATAAATAAACAATTAAATAATGAATAAATAAATAAATAAATTCATAAATATATAGATGAATAAAAAATACTTAAAAATAAATTAAATACTATTCATGAATATCAATAATAATATAATTAACAATAAATAAATGTGCGACTAAATACAAGTAAATATTAATACATACACGAGTAAGTAAATCAACAAATAAATAACTAAATAAATAAATCAGTAGTTAAATTAATGAATAAATAGTTAACAACAATTAATCATGAATAATAACAATATAATTATCAAATATATAAGTACACGGCTAAATACAAATAAATAATAAAATGAGCGAGTAAATAAATAATAATTAATCAATTAATTAAATTAAATAAGATAAATATGAACAAAAATAATATTAATAAATAAATACATCATTAAGAATAATAACCGATCATATAATCATGCATCATGTACGACAAATAAATAAATAACAAGAAATTAACAATAATAAATAAATAAATAAATAATAAATGAACAAAAATACTCACAATATCAAAATATGTAAGATAATGTGAATATATGCATTTAAATTAATATGTGGAGTCTTAAATTACCGAAGTCTAGTTGAAAAAAAAGCGGTTGAAAAAAAACGAAAATAGATAGAGTCAATTGCGTTGAATCGGATTGAGTAAGGGTGAGTTAAGTCGGTCTAGGTTAACTGTTAGCTAGGCTAGGTTGGACTTGGTGGACCCAGACACGGATGCGGGTAAACAAGCGGCATGAACAGAACTTGATGCGGACGTGGACTTTTGCACAACCATCTTTATTTACTATTTGGCTTTTTAACTAGATTTTTTTTGCCGTCATTTGACCTTTTTCTTAATATTGGAGTTGTATTTACCACCACTTCGACCTTTGGGGGAGCATGGGAATGTGGTTGACACATATGTCATAACCTTCTCATTGTTTCTCTTGAGATTTAATGGGAAAAAAATGTTTTAATGGCATAAATAAGATTTTTAGAAAGGTATATGGAGTTTTATGAATCGGGAAAGATTTTTTCATTGGACAAGTGTGTTTTGTTGTATATTGAGAGTAATATGCTAAGGGTGGCTGGCTCTAGTATACGAGAGCGGCACCATTACACTGCTTTAGCACTGAGGGTTTTCTTTTGTGCATTTTATATGAGCTTCTATGTGAGAGACTTTAATATGAGTTGTGGGATTATAAGGACGGTTGCATGATAAGGTTATTTTTATTTATTGTGTGTGATTTGAACGAATGACTAGGTTTGAAAGTTGATTTTTTTATGTTAGGGGCTGGTTACACTAGAGTTTTCACCGGTAAAAAGGCTTGCCACACCTCTTGGATCTATTTTTGTACAATATTTTTAATAATTTTTAACATTACAAAACCCGATCTTCTCCTCCGTAGCTTTCATGGCCATTTAAGGCGCTCTTTTTCAACCAAAGGTCTTCTTTACTGTTTTTCTTCTGATACGAACTCACAAGTGGCGTCTGTTCTATTCACACCTATGATATATTTTTTAGCTTGTTTTGCCATAGAGCCACCTAGTTGCTTTGTTGCTTGGGAAGCTCCTTCCGATAATCCTACACAACCATTTTTGGGTTTTCGTCCATGTATGATCTCTCTTACTTGGTAGAAGTTTCAATCATAGTTTTGAAGTATTTCCCTCTCCTCCCAGCTCATAAAAGGTAGGGTTGTTCTTACTTACTCATTACCGTATCTTTTAAAGCTCAAACAGTTTTCCACCTCCCCACTGGCCTTTATCTACAGCTATGCTTCCATCAAAGAAAAAAACAAGAAGAACCCACTTTGGCAAGAAGGCGGCGAAGTCCAAGATGACTCGACAAGAAAGCACGGAGGAGCTGCAATGCCTAACCAATATGAGGGGAAGATCAAACACCAGAACAGAGCTCAAACCAGTAGACGAAAGAGATCGTGATGCTATTTGTGCCGACGGGTGTTCAACCCCAAGAGGTTGGAGGCACAAAATACCAGAGATCATGACCTGCCCGCCGGCGCCAAAGAAACCTAGAGTATCACTACTGTGTTCGTCTGGTCAGAGTGTTTCTTTCTTCTACTCTCCCGAGCTGGAGGTGTTCTTCTTCTCTGCCCTTGGAGGTATCTCTGCTTGAAGCGCTGACCAGGTGCTAGAACATGGAGGAATTGATCCATAGGTGATTTAGTTTCGAGTGCTGTTGCTGGTTTGATGTGGAATCTTGATGGTGGGATTTTCCCCCTTCTCTAAAGTGGAATCCAACCATGTTTGGTTGAACTGATCATCACAAAGTTTTCAGCCCTGATATCAAATTTATTCCATTGGTGTGTACAAGCGTGTGGAAGATTTATGTTTCTTAACCCAAGGTATTAGGTTTGTCAAATATTCTACCACACACTTGTACACACCAAGGGAATTTTATGATCGAATAGTAAATGGATCACCATTTCTGCTAGGAGAAAATATCTTGTGTTTTCCTTAGACTGTATTTATGTATGATACTATTCTGAAACATGTTGGTATATACTAGGTTATCTGATTCGATGCTTACCCAACTAAACCAATTTATTCCGGCTCATAATAATTTCATTAATTTTTGTGTTCATCACTTGCATCCATATTATTATCATGATCTATGACAGCTGTGTCAGTTCTCTATGAAACGCCTATGTATGTTTTATACGGACCAAAACAGTACTGACCAACTTTTTCCTGGAATATATACTCGTGACTAGCTTTTTTACATGCAATATTGGTAGGCAAGCTGACAATTTTTTTTCTAAGTGCTGACAATATTCTTTAGATGCAATCGCAGTTATTACTCACTTTTCATCTTATTTTTTGGTTGGAATATATGTTACATGTTGAAAACATGTAAGTGTTCAACTGGGAACACAAGTTTAAGATTATCTTTCTTTAACATTAACACGTCTAAGAGCTAGCTATATGGTAAACGAACGGCCATTAATATACACGTTAATATCATGTTATGCAAGAATAGATTCATCAATTGCAGCATTTCCATGCTTTAAAGTCTCCTCTTCCTTGGGAAAAAAGTTAATCCTGTTGGAAAAACAAAGGCGCAAACTTTCCCTTTACCATTCCTTCAATCCCTTCATGTTTATTTTAATTTGTTCCTGGTTTCATGGGCAGGACATATCATGATATCTCATATAACATTTTTTTTTACACCTATTATAATGATACATCATATTAAAATTTTTTTCACCACTGTTATCCCTTGTCATTGAAATCTTAGCTTGGACTTCATGGTGCAATGCACTCCGTTTTCTTTTCTTTTAATGTTTCATGCATATTTGTCAACAATTATTTTTTGAAAGCAATTTTTTATGTAACCCGCATGCTGATATTCAATTTATCATGTCGAATTTTAGCCATAAAGAGCTAAAATAAGCATACCAAAAAAGATGTCTTCACGTCAAATAACTGCGGAAAATTTATATCCTAGCAGGTGGTGTTTCAATTAGTTTTGGGTAATATGTGCTTTCTCAATCAAAGGAACACTAAATGGAAATTACATACAACTATACAGCTACATATATAAAATATATGCATAAAAATATAGGTAATTCTGTACATTTACTGATCATCACATAATCCAAGATAATTAAATCCAATCACTTATTATGTTCTTATTCTTATACCAAAACATACAAGGGTTCTTGGCCTGACTATCCTCCCTAAATTAAACTATGGCATCTTCTTAAATTTGAAGTATTTCAATGCATTGATGTCATCCCACATCAGTTGAACATCAGCATGAGATATTAAAAATAGCCAACCGTGACAGTCTCTGACACAAGAGAGTAGTTCTCCACGCTGGTTTGAGCGCAGGATTGTGATCTGCGGTCCCAGGTACACTACAAACATTGAAGATCATTCAAGTGAAAGACTGCATATATTCATCATAAAGTCAAGCAACCGTACTTAGTAACGCGTATGGTTGGGTTGGCAAGGGCATGTAATCATTAGGATAACAAGTGAGGTCAAGTCTTGCATGTGTATATAGTTTGATCACATATATCTGTAGCTTTGTCGTACCGAAGGCATCCGATGAAGAGGATGGGAGCTTTTACACAATCCGAGGTTTTTCACGATTTCAATTTATCTCTTTCCCTAAAGCTGCTTTCTTTGTTGATTTATGTATCTCTAATCTTTCTGGTCAAAGGTCGGTCATAAGTATCTATTTGATGACTCTCAAGTGAACTCCCCGCTACATATCATACAAAGCTACAAACGCAAGAAGCTGTAAAATATCTACCAAGTTGGGGATAGTCACGGTTAAGCAGGGATGTAAAAATGAACAACAAAGTCAAGGAATGGTACTTATTAACATAGTTTTAAAATTTATTTTTTATTTAAAAAACGAGTCAAGTTGACTTCATGACTTGTTGAGTCAAACTTTATTGATGAACTTCATATTAATAGATTTAGTAATTAATTTTTCGAGTCATGTTATAAAAGTTATCAAAACATATTAATTTTCTTTTAGATTACCTTAATTAATTTTTTTAAATAATGTAAATGATATACTTATAAATTTCAAGTGTTAAAGAGAACAATTTAAATTAATTTCACATAACTTTTATTTACATAATTAAAATTTTAATATAAATGACTCTGAGTTAATTTAAAGTCGACTCCATTCTATGACATATGGAAGTCCGATGGACATACAAATAAGTACTTATAAAACAACCATATTAACTACTTATAAAACACAACGTATGTCAAACAAAGTCATACCAACAGGCACCCGCATGATCGCAAGCCTTCCAAACCAATGCACGGCCAACACGAATTCTTAATAAAATCGAGAGCTAGTAGCCAATCCAAACAAAAGGTAAATTGAATTAAACCAAAGACCAAACCAAACTGAACAACAAATAAAATCATAAGTCAGAGGACACAGATTTTACAATGGCACTTCCTTAAAAAAGTTTTTGTCCTCAAAATTTTTCCAAGAATAAAAAACAACACTCAAAACACAAACACACCGCACGACAAGCAACAAAGAAAATACCCAACCCAAAATTGTAGCCTCAAACAAGCCTGGATGACTTTTCTGCAAATCATCCTCCAACTCCTATGTGGATTCCTTGACACCTCTAAGACCCCACTATACCCGAACCAATTTGACTACCTTATTGTGAAGCTTCTTTTCCTAACAACCAAGAATACACAATGTTTGTTCCTTATATGATAAGTTCGGTTGCAACTCAAACTCTTTATAAATGATAATATGAGATGGATCTGAACTACACCTCCTCAGCATGGAAATATGGAATATTGGATGATTGTTGACAAATGTGGAGGTAGAGCCAACTTGTAAGCTACTTCACCAACGTGCTTCAAAATAAGAAATGGTCCAATATACCTCAGGTAAGCTTTCCCTTCTTCCCAAATCTCATGTTTCCTTTTGAAGGTGACACCTTAAGTTATACAAGGTCTTTAACCTTAAATTCGAGTTTTTGATGTTTCAAATTAGCATTGGATTTCTGTCAATCTTGAGCCGCTTTCTTTCTTTTCCTTATCTGAGTCATAATTTTCTAAGATTGTTGAACCATATCTGGTCCAACTATTATGGGTGTAATCATGGGATGCCCAGGGAGCTAGGGTTTGGCGGTTGTCCCTAATCATTCCGCGTCCAAGATAGATAGTTGGTGTTATCCGGTTGGTGAAACAACTTACCAAGTACTAACCTATATTATAGTTGCAGGCAAGGATTGAGCTAGGGTGCATGGTGTGCCGGTGATTGGTGCTGGACAACATGTAGTGGCATATGGCTTGATAAGCAGTACCGAGCATAGAGCTGCATGGCACCAAGGAAACCTCGAGATGACAGGTTCGGGGTAGCGGCATGACTAGTAGCTACGATCGAGCAAGTACCGAGCATTGGTAGAGCGAGGACACAGTAGTGATCAAGCGTACCGATGCCGGTTGCCAAGTGTGGGCGAGCATGTGCATGACAAACAGCGACAGTGCAAGGTTGAAGTACCGAGCATGACGATATTCTAAAATTGAGCGTGCTGAGAATTGGGTTGGTATCTAGTTACGAGCAATGTTGAGAATTGGATCAGTAACCAGATTGCGAGCGTGTCGAGAATTGGAGCGGTACGTGCATTTAGCAGTACTGAGCCAAATAGTGAGCAAAATAGTGGCAGCGTGCGTGCACAGTGCATGGGAGCGATTGATCCAGATAGCAAAATTCCGACAGGATGGTCGAGGTTGTTGGGCAGCACGGCGGTGCATCATGGTGCGGTAGTGGGATGCACACAAGGCTGGAATGCTCGTAGTTGAGGTTGGCTGGGAGTGGGTTGGGGTTGAACCAGTAGGATTTGACCATGCAGTTGGCGTGCATCAAAGGATTTTGTATGATCCAGGAGTTGCCAATAGACATGGATGAGATCTTGGAAAAGATCATGATCTTCCATGAGCCAATGACAGATAATTGGTGGCAATTAACTTGAAGGGAAGATTCATGCAATCTTTAGAGATAAGGGGCTGACGTGTGGATAAACATGATAGGGCCTAAATTGTGTGATATATTCTAGAGATCTTCGGTAGTTAGTTGGTTGGAGAACTAGACATTCTTCAATTGCAACAAACATGGGACGTGTTTTATATAAAGGGACGGCCTTTGTGTAGAATAGGAGAACAACAAAAAGATTGTGTGTGCTCTTTGTGGAGGAGAAAAGTCGGGATCGTGCAAGGAGACGTCTTGTACTTGTTGCAACCAATTTGTGGAGTTTGAATTGGGATTACAAGGAGAAGAGGACGACTACTGGTTGTTGGTCGACAGGTCTGCCTTTAGGATCAAGGTACACATCTTTGTTTGACAACCTACTTGCTTTCTAGTTGATAGATTTACATGTAAAACAGATTGGTCTAGGGGGATGTACTTGGGTTTGTGTGTGAGGACTAGTTTGAGAAGAGAGGCTCATTGTTCTCACAGCCTCTTGAGAGAGTTAAGGGGCAAAGTTGTGGGGGAGCATGTCCACGACTTGCAAGTGGTCTGGTGAGTGATTACTTGTATTTCCTTTGATCGTAAAGTTGAAATAAAGATTGGGTAGAGTTCCCATAATATTGTGTATGGACGCCGGATTTGGTACCAAGGAGCTGGATCTGTGATTCTGAGACCTGGTTCTTGCCGAGGTTGGGTGATCGGTATTTGGGGCTTTATTTGTTATTGTTTGGTGTTGTGCGTGTGTTTGCTGAAATGTGATAATCGATAGCCGATTGCTGATACCACTAGCGCTAGCAGTTGGGCGTGGTGTATGCATTGGGTGTAAAACCCGCGATTCGAGTCAGAGTTTTATATTCAGAACCGGTCGGTTAGACCGTTATTTCGAGTCGAGTCAGTTTCAGAACATGTGTACTGAGCTGACACCAGTCTCGTGTATGAGCCATGAGGGTCATGTGTACCCAAGTATATGATGATAGCGTCATGAACACAACAGAAAAGAATGAGTTATCAGAATATATGAGAGTATGCAGTTTATTTTTTTATTATGATATATAATGGATCGTAGAATTAGTTTTAGGCCGTTTACCACGTTAGGATGCGTAATGGGCATTTTGGGTGGGTTGATAGTTCTAGAGCATATCATTATGACGTTTTGGTGTTGTTTGATTTTAAGGGATTTTTCCAATTTTATTGGATTTTCTACGACTTAAATATTATTTTTGACTCGAGTCGGAGACGAGTCAAGTAATATTTACGAGTTTGCCATTGAGTCTTTTTCTCCCCCATGCCTTCTTCCCCGACCCTTACCTCGATGCGCCGCCACTTTGCGCGTCACCGTCGCTGCCGTGGATGCCCGCCCGGCCGCCGATCGTCGCCGCCTAGCCTCGTGACGACGTCGCCATGCTGCCTGACCAGGTCAGGCCCCAATTGGGCTGCCACGACGAGAGGAAGCCACACCACGACGCCGCGCCCGCGTTGCGCTTCCGTCGCCGATTCCGCTGCCGGCGACTAGCGCCGCCGGGGTCGGTCGGTCGCCTCAGCACCCTCAGCCCTCAAGCAACTTTCCCCGACGGGAACGGAGGCCATTGCCGCCGTGGCCGGCCGGATCTAGCCACCATCACTGCCGGCTCGGTTTTATGCATTTTTCGGTGAGCCGCCACCTCCGTTGGCTGTGTTGACCTCGTAGATGAGTCAGGCTCGCCGAGCCGGTTCCAAGGGTACCCAACACGACCACTTTCTGGCCAGTAGACGCCACCGGCATTGTCGCCGGAAAACCGCCGGAAGTTGCCAGAAAACCTTCGGAAGCCACCGGAAAAACCGCCGAAAACTGTCGGAAAACCAAAATTTCTGGAATTCGCCGGAATTCACAAGATCTTCCACGGGGCTCACCTAGTCTAGCCCGATCGAGCTTCGGACGCCGATGAGCACCGAATTTGAGCTCCGAGACACGCAACGGAACCCTAACCGTCACCGATTGCTGACTACGTGAGGTATAATTACCTCCGATTGAGTTATTTAAAATTGATTATGATTGTTAGCATAGCATGCTAGAATTAACTAGTTGTCATGATGAATGCCATACTATGAATGAAGTAAAGATGTGCATGATGAGATTAAGTAAGTGATCTAATGAAATGAAGTATAAGCAAGCTAATTGAGCACAATGTAACTTAGGAAACACGATAAAATTGGAATAAATAGGATGGTAGAATTATTTTCACTTTTATGATTATTGATTAATGATCGATTATTGAGGGATGATTAATATGTTGTGTGATATTCATTGATTTTGATGCATCATGTAGTTAGTGGGCATTAGTATTTAGTTTTGATGTGTAGGTACGGAGTAGGAGCTCGCCGCGTAGGCGCGATGACACGCTTGGAGCTTCTACCAGGTCCGTTTAGGACTCGACTCTGTTTTACGTCTTTCTATTGTATGTTTATCTTATCATTTGCAGGACGGGTTAAGTGGCGTTTTATTGGATCCCACTTAACTCGGGCCATCTAGCCGAACAGATTTCTGGATTAATAACCCCTCGAGGATGAGATCCCTCGAGGATGATTTCGAAAACAAGATCCACCACAAGTTGCCTTCGGGCCTATTATATAAATCCCTACCCAGCCCTATATATATATATGTAGTTTTCGCATTTTCAGTGAGACGAGAGATGGAGAAACCGACTGCACGTACCATGAGCGGATGCCGTGATAGTCAAAGCGGGCTCTGGATTAGTGCCAGCGGACTGTTCCATTCCCGAGGGATCCTGACAACTCCGCGTTTGAGTTCCTCACACCCGGAGAACGTGGAGGTTTACGGGTACTGTTTAGTACAGCGCATGTCCGGACTTGTGGTTCAAAGGGTATTAAAGGCGACTGCCTGAGAGTACTCGGCCTTCGTGCTCAAGGCCAGGAGAAATATGGAGGTAAGGAGAGGGCTTAGGATAAAGTTTTACGTGAAGTACTGAAAAAGAAGTGCTGAGAGTAGCATAGTACCAGCAGCAGATCAGTAAGTTCGGGATGCTACCGGGTCTGCAGCCCAGTGGCTCCTCAGTAGTGCCCTTCAGAGTGTTCATGTGGAGTATATGATGTTTTCTTTCATATGAGAGTTTGCTCTCATAGCCAGCTTGTTATAGTTATTTTATTTTCGGACTAGTAACACTTGTTACTGATGTGTTTTTATACTATATGTAGGTAACAATTACGAGTTGGAGGAGCCAGCTTGGATGGAGGAGCAATGATGTCATTTGCACACATGTCAGTCGATAGAGTAATTAATATTTTGTTATGATGTTATTATCTTGAGAATGACGTGAAATGCTGAGACATGATATGATGTGATTAATGCTTAAGATATGATGATAGGACGTAATTAAGTGCTAAAAGATGATGAGATGATGTGAACAGAAATAGATTGGGCAATGGAAGCATGGTGGGTTGAGACCCAAGTTCTAGAATGAGCTACAACATGTTAGATTTTGTATTTTGTATGAATGAAATTGTTTGATAAATAGTTATATATATATATTTGCATATGTATATTTGACAGGGTGGCCCCTAATTACATTTTTAGGGGAAACTCTTGTCCGTTATATTTCAAAATTTTTATTAATTTTATCGGGATTGTCTTGGTGTGTACTTTGATTTGCATGTCATCCATGTAGTACCATGTTAGGATTTGTGCATTCATCCATGCATTGACGAGTTGTATCTTCATCTTAAGACGCCGAGATTGGATCCGCACGAGTTGGGTTCGGGTTAGCCGACCTAACCAGGGCCTGTAACATGCCGGTTCGGTTCACGAGCGTGAACTAGATTTGGGGTGTTACAGAATTGGTATCAGAGCCACTCTCGGCCGATTAAGATGTAAGATAGATTTATAGGTGATGTGTGTGCAAAGACTGCTCCAAGCCCAGCTGGCAGGTATGTTTCTGTTTATTTTCTTTACATGCAGATTTTTCTTCATAGTTATAGATAACAGTGTATTCAGGGCTTGATCAGAAGTATGTGGAATTGACCTTAGTTGAGTTGGCAGGTCATTTCTATGAATTGTTCTCGTGATATCAAACTGTTTGTCGGTTAGATGTGAGTAAAGAATGTTGTAGTGCTAGCAGAGGTAGAATGGGTATAAGATCTCATCTTATACCAGATTCAGATGTCAGCAGATGTGAGCAAGAATCTGACAGGATTGTCATGATGGGCTTAGAGACCCACTAGTTCTGTCCATCGCATGAGTGAAGTGGATGATTGACGAGGTGCTCGTGTCTTGCATGTCACCACATTAGTCCTGTTTCCATGGGACATGGTGTACATGATGAGAATGAGTTAAAAAGAAAAGGGGTAATAGTAAGGAGCTTGAAGTATAGAGATACTAGCAAGTTAGTTGGCACATGAGATGGACCACTTCCAGAAGATAGTGAGGAATGAGGATGAGTAGCGAGGTGGATCGATAGTCTAATAGGCACTTCACCGCATCCTTCTCTTCCACTAGTTTATGACCTACGGGCAGCAGTTTTGACTTCCCCTTGCCAGACAGAGGTCTCGATATGATGAGGTACCAGATCAGTGGTTACCGTTTGAGGGTCAGTCTACACTGATGAAAGCAGCCACTCCAGATTTCAGGAGATTACAATGAGCTCAGCATAGGTTTACCATGATATGTGTCAGCACATAATCCAAACCCCTCAGGATCAGACACGTATGGTTGGACAACCTGAGCCTAGTTGTTAGCAGCCAAGATATGTCAGAGATAGTAGAGTGGATTTACAATGTATACGATCAAGATCAGATTTTATCTAGATAAAATTGTCACCGACAGAGTTGCACAACCGCCGACCGAGTGCACAACCACCGACCGAGTGCACAACCACCGACCGAGTGCGCAACCACCGACCGAGTTGCACAACCACCGACCGAGTAGCACAACCGCCGACCGAGTTGCACAACCACTGACCGAAGATGCACTACCGCCGTCCGTGTATTGCTCATCCGCCGACCGAGTAGATTAGTTAGAGCTTAGTAGGGCCAGAACTAGAGGAACGAGATATAGCTATAGCGGCATTAGCAGAACATAGAAGAGTTAGGAAAATGGTGGTTATTTTGATGAGAGGGCATAGAATCAAACTCCACCAGCTCTCTTGCAATCATTGTCTTGACCTGACACCTTTGGGTCAGATGTATATTGCAAGATGACCCCATTAGACATTGTAGTGACAGTCTTGTAAGGATGTGCATGGACAGAGTCAGAAACCATGACAACATGACCTCCAGATGGGATGGTCACAATGATCAGATTGTGCAGATTACATGATAGTACATCCATGGGCCACAACTAGCATGCAATGATCAGATGGTTAGTAGATGATCACGTGCGTAGTTTAACCCATTTGGCGATGGGCCACTAGGCGATAGGAGTTTGACCTATACTAGTATTGGGCATAGATAGAGGGTTAGTGAGGAAGGGTTTTCAGAAGGACAGTAATTCCCTTGTGTTTCGCCAGCACGATTAGGTTCTCACCTTGAGACATAGGATTGAGCCTTGCCCTGAGTATAGAGGTACTTTTATGGTACTGATTAGGGTTTACAGTGCAGGTAGATGTTGCAGACCGATCTTTCGATGAGGATTTCACCCCAGGCCATGCTGACTAGAGAGCGATACCAGTGTATGCTCATCTTCATTGATAGCTTTGCTTGAGAGTCTACCACAGCGGTAGTAGTCATGTGAGTCAAGATTAGTGCTACAAATCGGTACGGGACGGCAGGTCACACACCACTGAAGAGCGGACGAGACATGTGTCGAACCTCATTATGAGTCCCCGTAGACTTGAGGGGAGACAGTGGTTCTTTGGGTCGTTTGAACCCCGCCCGTTTAGAAGTGCGTGACTAGTACGGTATCAAGAAACACGTGCCTACTGTTAGCTGATTGAACTAGGGCCACTTAGGAGCCGTTTCTTAGATTCGTCATTGATTGACTGTTCCACAGACTGATCACCTGTGGCGTAGTAAATCGTGGTGATCTTAGAGACAAGTCCATAGACCTACCGATATTTTGGCCACCTAGTATGCTACATAGGGATTTCAGCTCCCTTGCCCTTTACACGATACCTTAACCTTATCATAGATCAGAGTGACATACCTATGTAGCTGGGTCTTCTTAGCCTAGTGGATTCCCCATTTACTTGACGTCAGATACCACATGTGAGGATGAGATGTCACATCGAGAGTTCTTGAGTAGTGTGACTTGATTTCCACTAGATTCAGCCTCCCTTCCTATACCTAGAGATGTCAGACGGAGTGGAGTTTTCACTTGAGGATTTCCACTCACCCTTTTGTATGTATCAGTTCTACCATCAGTTTATCCAGAGGATTGAGATGAGTATACATTGACCAGAGCATAGAGCACATGCCACAGACCAGATGCAGACTCCACAGTCCCATGCAGAGTATGTCATCATACTCCTTGAGACACGCTGTGTATGTACAGGTGTTCTCGCCTCCCTTCAGTAGTAGTTAGTGGCTGTGTAGATAGTCACCTGAGCCATAGTATGCAGTAGAGTCATAGCAGTTATCCTTGTTCTCTTATAGAACAGAGTGAGATATTTGACTGAGGACCGAGTCAACTAGGACCTAGTGAGCGGTCTAGTTCCTTATATAAGGACACTTGAGAGTTGGATCTAGACTGGCGATAGTGAGCCATGCAGCTCATTAGTTTATACACTCGACCTAGCAGGAGACTCATAGCATACTTTAGGTTGGTTGTAGGACTTAGGAGTAGAGTTTCCTGAGAGTACATGTAGGTGACTTTCACAGATGAGGATTAGAGGGATATGGGTAGATGCTAGCAGGTAGGTCTTACCCTCGATGTAGTTTTCCCAGACATAGCTCAGATTAGAACCTTGCGATACTCTAAAGTATCTGCTTGACCAACCCAATAGGCCCTTAGGGGTGACCTAGGGTTTTTCCGCCGAGTTAGCAGTAGGGATCAGAACAGAAGAGAAGGATGATGGTCATGTCAGAACAGGCACTAGACAGCTTAGAAATAGAAGGTTGATATTGATAGCATCACAAACAAAACCCGCCATGACGGCGCAGCTACAGTGAGGATGTACATGACTATCAAAGAGTAGAGGATACAACAGATGTGTAGCCAGCTCCAGGTACTAGTTCAGTAGAACCTCCTTGAGTTGAAATTTCGAGGACAAAATTTTATAAGGAGGGAAGATTGTAAAACCCGCGATTCAAGTTAGGGTTTTATATTCAGAACCGGTCGGTTCGACCGTTATTTTCGAGTCGAGTCAGTTTCAGAACATGTGTACTGAGCCGACACCGGTCTCGTGTATGAGCCATGAGGGTCATGTGTACCCAAGTATATGATGATAACGTCATGAACACAGCAGAAAAGAATGAGTTATCAGAATATATGAGAGTATGCAGTTTATTTTTTTATTATGATATATAATGGATCGTAGAATTAGTTTTAGGCCGTTTACCGCGTTAGGACGCGTTACGGGCATTTTGGGTGGGTTGATAGTTCTAGAGCATATCATTATGACGTTTTGGTATTGTTTGATTTTATGGGATTTTTTCCAATTTTTTGGATTTTCTACGACTTAAATATTATTTTTGACTCGAGTCGGAGACGAGTCAAGTAATATTTACGAGTTTGCCATCGAGTCTCTTTCTCCCCCAGGCCTTCTTCCCCGACCCTTACCTCGATGCGCAGCCACTGTACGCGTCGCCACCGCTGTCGTGGACGCCTGCCCAGCCGCCGATTGTCGCCGCCTAGCCCCGCGACGACGTCGCCATGCTGCCTAGACCAGGTCTGGCCCCAATCGGGCCGCTGCGACGTGAGGAAGCCACGCAACGATGCCATGCCCGCGTTGCGCTTTCGTAGCCGATTCCACCGCCGGCGACCGGCGCCGCCACGGTCGGTCAGTCGCCTCAGCACCCTCAGCCCTCCAGCGACCTTCCCCAACGGGAACAGAGGCCATCGCCGCTGTGGCCGGCCGGATCTAGCCACCATCACCGCCGGCTTGGTTTTATGCATTTTTCGGTGAGCCGCCACCTCCGTTGGCCGCGTTGACCTCGTAGATGAGTTGGGCTCGCCGAGCCGGTTCCAAGGGTACCCAACACGACCACTTTCTGGCCAGTAGACGCCACCGGCATCGTTGCCGGAAAACCGCTGGAAGCTGCCAGAAAACCGTCGGAAGCCACCGGAAAACTGCCGAAAACCGTTGGAAAATCAGAATTTCTGGAATTTGCCAGAATTCACTAGATCTTCCGCGGGGCTCACCTAGTCGAGCCCGATCGAGCTTCGGACGCCGATGAGCACCGAATTTGAGCTCCGAGACACGCGACGGAACCCTAACCGTCGCCGATTGACGACTACGTGAGGTATAATTACCTCTGATTGAGTTATTTAAAATTGATTATGATTGTTAGCATAGCATGCTAGAATTAACTAGTTGTCATGATGAATGCCATACTATGAATGAAGTAAAGATGTGCATGATGAGATTAAGTAAGTGATCTAATGAGATGAAGTATAAGCAAGCTAATTGAGCACAATGTAACTTAGGAAACACGATAAAATTGGAATGAATAGGATGGTAGAATTATTTTCACTTTTATGATTATTGATTAATGATCGATTATTGAGGGATGATTAGTATGTCGTGTGATATTCATTGATTTTGATGCATCATGTAGTTAGTGGGCGTTAGTATTTAGTTTTGATGTGTAGGTACGGAGTAGTAGCTTGCCGCCTAGGCGCGATGACACGCTTGGAGCTTCTACCAGGTCCGTTTAGAACTCGACTCTATTTTACGTCTTTCTATTGTATGTTTATCTTATCATTTGCAGGACGGGTTAAGTGGCGTTTTATTGGATCCCACTTAACTCGGGCCATCTAGCCGAATAGATTTCCGGATTAATAACCCCTCAAGGATGAGATCCCTTGAGGATGATTTCGAAAACAAGATCCACCACAAGTTGCCTTCGGGCCTATTATATAAATCCGTACCCAGCCCTTATATATATATATATATGTAGTTTTCATGTTTTCAGTGAGACGAGAGATGGAGAAACCGACTGCACGTACCATGAGTGGATGCCGTGATAGTCAAAGCGGGCTCTGGATTAGTGCCAGCGGACTGTTCTATTCCCAAGGGATCCTGACAACTCCGTGTTTGAGTTCCTCACACCCGGAGAACGTGGAGGTTTACGGATACTGTTTAGTACAGCACATGTCCGGACTTGTGGTTCGAAGGGTATTAAAGGCGACTGCATGAGAGTACTCGGCTTTCGTGCTCAAGGCCAGGAGAGATATGGAGGTTCGGAGAGGGCTTAGGATAAAAAGTTTATGCGAAGTACTGAAAAAGAAGTGATGAGAGTAGCATAGTACCAAATAGATCGGGATGCTACCGGGGCTGCAACCCAGTGGTCCTCAGTAGTGCCCTTCAGAGTGTTCATGTGGAGTATATGATGTTTTATTTTATATGAGAGTTTGCTCTCATAGCCAGCTTGTTTTAGTTATTTTATTTTTCGGACCAGCAACACTTGTTACTGACGTGTTTTTATACTATATGTAGGTAATAATCATGAGTTGGAGGAGCCAGCTTGGACGAAGGAGCACTGTTGTCGCTTGCACACATGTCAGTCATAGAGTACTTAACACTTTATTTACGATGCTATTATATTGTGAATGTTGTGAAATGCTAAGACATTGTATGGTATGATTGAATGTTATGAGATGATAAAAGATGATTTATGACATGATGAAAAACTAAGACATGATGACAAGAGGTGAAATGTGATCAGAGTGCGTAGCAGAAGTGTGGTCCAAGTTCTATAATGAATATACAGTATATTAGATTATGTGTAATTGAAATTGTTGATATATGCATATATATTGGTATATATTGTTTTGACAGGGTGGACCCTAATTGCACTTTTAGAGGAGACTTTGTCTGTTTTATTTCAGAATTTTTATTGAGTTTGATTGTAATTGTATTGGTGTGTGCTTGAATTGCATGTCATTCATGTAGTACCATGTTAGGGTTTGTGCATTCATCAATGCATTGCGAGTTATATCTTCGTCTTAAGACGACGAGATTGGATCCGCACAAGTTGGGTTCGGGTTAACCAACCTAATTGGGGCATGTAGCATGCCGGTTCGGTTGACGAGCGTGGACCAGATTTGGGGTGTTAAATTGGTGTGCTCGTGTTGGCAGGTGAACATGCCGCACGAGGCTAGTTACAGGGGAAAAATTTTGCTCTAAATTAAACCCGTGACACCAACCACCATAGGCTCACTACCCTCAATCCAACAAGATAGTGTTTTGTAATATCTTCCATACAATGCCTTAAACGGTGTCATACCAATAGTTGCCTGGTAACTATTGTTGTAAAAAAATTCCACAAAGGTAGGTGTTCCTTCTAACTACCATCAAAATCTAATATGAACGCTTTAAACAAATCCTCTAAAGTCTGAATAGTATGTTCAAATTATCCATCAGTTTAAGGATGAAAAATAGTACTGAAAGATAATTAAGTACGCAATGCTTCCTGAAATGTTTGCCAAAATTTGGAAGTAAATCTCAAATCACAATCTAACACTATCTCTCCTGGCACTCGATGATACCTCACACACACACACACACACACACACATACATTGTAAAACCCGGGCATTTGCCCTATGGTTTTAATTTTAGTTCGGTGGTAAACTAGATCGAGTTGCTTGGCCGGCCCTTTTACCGCATATTTATATATGGTATGTAGTTATGTATGAGTTGCCCTAGCCTCAGCACCTTCAGCTTTGTTGCCCCTGTCGAGTGTTATGTGCCCGACTTTTTCTATGTTCGGTTCGGTCAAGTTGAGTCGAGTCTAGTTAAACCTTAGGACTGAGTCCCCTGCATGTCTAGTCGTGTTCCGTATGTTGTGGTCAGTTTGTTTCATGTGTTTCCAGTGGAAAAGCCTAAAATGATGCAAATGAAGACCGGATGCAAAAGGTATCATGCCAGGGCCCTCGCACCCACCCAAATAAAGTTTGTATTTGATGCTCAAGTTCATACCATGGATGCCAAGACGTTGTCAAAGAGCCCTTACGCCTGTGTGCTTGACTTATTTTGGAAATTTTCTCATATTGTATTTATTTATTTATTTTATAAATCACCAAATCTTTTCCCTCATTTTCTTTTTAAAATTTAAATCCTAACACACATCTTTAGGTGTGGCACCTATGCCTATGACATCGCCTAGCCACCTACTTTTTTTTTTATAAAACTCCACCCTCATCCTCACCTTTTCACTCCAACCCAACCACTCCAGTCACTTTTGCTTCAAGGGTTGAAAGACTTGGAGTGGGAAAAGTCCAAGTGATCTCCCCTTGGCTAGTCTTTGGTATGTTTCCTTCCATTTTTAGTTCTAGTTCGAAAGTTCTCTCAATGTTTGTCCCGTGATGTGGTTGTTTTTATTTTTATAGTATTTTTCTTATGTAGATCTGTCCATTAAAAAATCATCGAGAGGTGGTTTCATGTCATTTTCATTTCGAGATTAATAGTTATGATTTTTGAATCATCAATATGTCTAGATCCGCACTAGTTTGACATAAAATTTATAACTCATGTTTTATATATCTGATTTGTATTATCTTAGTCTGTTTGTTTTGAACTATATAGATGTAAAAGTTATATCTTGAACCTCTCGACTGATTTGGTCCAAAATATAACTAAAGGTAGCAGCTTTCAAAGGTTCAAAATATAACTAAAGGGGCAGCTTTCAAAGTTCCAGTGTCCTAATAGTCCCATTACCCAATTTTTTACCACTTGTTGTGGTTTTCATTTCATGATCTACCTGACACTCATCTATTATGCTTGATGTTAGAATTATATCGTAAAATTTCCAAGCTAAAATAACTTTAATTAAAGCCTGAACAAAATTATTAAACCATAGGGTGTACTTGTTCTCTTTCTACAGTGTTTATCTATATTTTGTGTTGAGCTAGATGTTAGGTTAATTATAAAACCACATAAAAATTCATAAAAATTATATAATAACTCACTAACTGTCAACTAAAAATGTGTAAATTTTGAAGTTAAAAAAATCATCTTGATGGATTAATTGGCTAGGATTGTTGGAGTGCACAGGAACTAGGTTCATAACCTTATTTCAATGATTTCAATTGAAAACTCTACAGAGACTATATTTGTTTGTGGAAAATTATTAAGAAAATTATATAGTTTACTAAGTGTCCTAATAATATCTCTATAACGTTTCAATGCATTTGGGTAAGTAGCTAATTCAGTATAATTTTCTAATTCTACCCTAGTTGGGTAAATTATAGAAATCACTAAATCAACAATCAAGATCAGAAAAATTCACCTAGGTCCGATTACAAGGAAATTAAACTTGAAATATCGATGGGCTAAACTAACAAGTGTCATCTAACTATTTCAATTGACTCAAGCCCATTTGGGCTTCTCAGGCCCATAAACCAAAATTTTGAAGTTTATTGCACAGTATTGATGTACTGTTCACAATACATTAATCCAAACTTAATTAACCTCAATCAACATGATAATCAATAAATTATCACTTGTAAATATTTATGACAGACCCTTAAGGTGTCTAGAACTAAGGTTCAAATTTCACTTTAATCAGATACCATTTGGTTTGTCCGAAAATTTGTTCGGTTAAGTCCGACGATAAAACTCTAACTACAAATCATTCACTAAGTAGATTTGTTACCCCAAACCTTAATTTAAATTACCTAATGAGGTTTAACCCATCACTAAGTAAAATAAAAGAGTTAATTAAGTTTTGCATGTGTGGAGGCTTTGCCTCATCTTTTGTGCTGGCATGATCTGATTATGATTTAGATTCCCTTCATCACCCTCATGTTTGGCTCTTAAGTATCATGTTTAATCACGTTTTAAACGTTAAGATGGTGTCCACTACATTTTTATTGGATCCCTCCAATACCGAGCCACTTAGTCATATTTTATTGTAAGTTTAATAAAACTACAAGTATAAGATCCCTTGTTGGTTTTCAAACTGAAGCTTTAGAAATGTATGATATAAGCCTCTTCCCTAAGCCTATTATATAAGTATGTACATTTTCATGGATTTCACGCATAACAGAGTGAGTGGTATTGATATATGCAAATTACACTAGTACCCCTTCTACCCATAAGTAGTGCAATATATGTAGGGTGCTGCAAATGCAACGCATTTTTGAAAATTATGGCACATTGGTTCTGAGCCATATGGGTAATGTGGCAGGTGATATATAGAAGATGTGATAGCGTAAGTGATATATAAATGTATATATGTTTGTAAGATGCCTATTTGTAGGCAATTATAGTATAGCCGCATCGGCCTTCCCTTACCACCATGTATGATTCTAGAAGTTTCTACAACTTTTCGTGGGTGTTTAGATACCCATTTGCTAGTAATGTTATATTCCTATTCTTTACAGAACCAGTAATCAATTCCTTGATTGCTCTTGTTTTTCTTTATTATATATAGGTGATTAGTTTTTTGACTAGCTTAGTGTCACAGGGGTCAACTTAGGGGTTAAGTTTTTCGCCCTAATTGCCTCCGTGCGGCGCGTTTCCCTCCCTGGAATCACCAGCCTACACCACCTCCGCACACACCAATGTGTTGTGGTGCACAGCGGCCTCGGACCACCCACTTGTGGATACTGTACGAACCCGTCCCGGTACCACGCCCAGCTACTAGCGCCACTAGTACTGGTATCAGGCTACCAGCAATTGTACCGAACACACACACCGATCACCAAGCCGTAGTGACTACGCATCCCACGTACCGATCACCCATCTTGGTACCAATAGACCTCAGAATCAGAGGTCTAACCCCAGTGGCCAAACACGACACAACACCATGATATTACGGGAACTTGTCCCAACCTTTATTCCACTAGTATGAATATAGGATATACAAGTGTCTACACCCTAGACTACTTGCCGGTCGTGGACATGCAAACCCTCACTGACAGTGACCTCTCAACCCTCACTCGACAGGACTTCACCCAACCCTCGGTTCACCGCGCAGGGTTGCCGAACAACTGGTATGTGAGCCTTGACCCTAAAGGCGGACGTCGACTACCCCGGTAGTCCCCCTTGAAGTTCCAGACCGCCCCTCAGCCTGACTGCAGTAACCCCAAGGCATCCCCTTGCCCGGCCAAGTTTCTCTCCTCCACTAAGATCACTCACACACACTTCTCTTGTTGTTCTGATCTCTACACAAGGATGGCACCTCCTTATATAGACATTGGCTGGACAAAAGGGGCACATCACCTTGCTGGATCCTGGCCATCAAATCCCCGATCAATGGCTCATCATGCTCAATACTAGCAGTCACCTTAGTGATGTTCCAGCACTGGCCCTTCACCGTTGATCACCTCATCCACGGTCCAGGATGATCTGCCAACATCACCACAACTCTTGGAGTTCCAGCACATTTACTGGAAAGCCCATGGTGCACTCTAGCCTGCTGGTCGACCCTCATGGTTCACCCCAGCTAGACCTGGCACCGATCCCGCACACAACAGGCTCCAGACCGCTCAGCACACAACACAGGCTCCAAACTCACTCGGACCCGGGTGCCCGCACATCAACCTCCACACCAGGTTAGTCTTGCCCGGTATTTTGATCGATCAATCAGCTGGCACGCGTGGTGGTGCTCGCTCGACACACACAACTGGTTCCCAGCATCCTGCTTAGTCCCCACACGCTACTGCTGTCCACATGCTCGGCCATGGTGCACGGTCGACCTGCACGCTCCCGCACCCGGTGCACCTGCTCGCCTGCTGCACCGATGCACACCGTGACCCTGACCGCATGCCGCCGATAGCGCTGACCCGTCGGTTCCCCAACTACACTCCAACATGATGCATGGCTCCGGTAGGTTGTTCCACCACACGAATAACACCGGCTATCCGCCTTTGACACGGGATTGGCTAGGGACAACTGCCAAACCCTATCGCCCGACTGTCCCACAAGCTAAGCCTGTAACAGTTCTCCCCCACCAATGAGACCCGATGCCCTCATCGGAGGTTTGAGTCCTGACCTTTGTCTGAAGTGCGTCACTACTCCAACGGTTGCCTGGAACCTGGCTGTTCCAGAATTGGCTCTGATGATCATAGCTCTTATCACACCAAAAAGCTGTAAGGTATGGCACCGACCAAACCTATTCAAAGATGACCCTACATGGCGCAAACCATGTACTAACTTCCCGTAATTGGCCAAACTCCTAGGAAGTTCTTCCTTCCAGTCACTCCTGTTGGCATCCACTCAGCAATGGAATCCGCCTGATTCCTCACTCGCACCTTACTCGGCCAATTCTAGGGAAGCTCAACTCCCCTAATCATGAACTCACACGGCTCTTCACATAGAGAATGCTCCTTGAGCCTTGCATCGGGTTGACCCTCGTGATCCACTCATCACTTCCCGACATCAGGTCCGACTCCAAGGAACTGGTTACTTCTTCCACATGGTCACCTCCTGTAACCCATGGTGCATGACGGCTGAATTTTCCCCCATCCAGGAACCACATCTGGATCTGTGTGAGTTTGTCCACCACCACACTCTAGTGCGCCGGTGCTGGTACCCTCCCTGGCACCAACTCAATCTGGTGAATGATCGTCCTCTCGGGAGACCCCTTTGGCAACTCGATAGACTCCACAACAACCAACAAATCCAGTACCTCCACCACCTGGTCCGGTTAGATCATCACTATTCCTGCAAGGTCAGTCAAGTCCCCCGTGCACTCTCGAGTCACCTGCATTGCCAACAGATGCTCCTCCCTGACAGTGCTGTACTTGACCCCAGAAGATCCTCTCTGCCCACGAACAAAACATGCACCCTCTTCATTCGCGATCAGTATACCTTCCAGCTGTGGGAACACTCCCACTCCAGCAGAACGCATGAAAGGATTCCCGAGTATCAGATCAAAATCATCGAGTTCGATGACCATCAAATCAACTCGCCCTTCAAACTCCCCCAGGCAAATTTTAACATTTCTGGCTATACCTTGCACCAATCTTGCCTGTGAGTTCACCGCCTTCACCTTGCTAGTCACGATCCCAGTCTTCAACCCTAGTTCCAATGCCATCCCAATGGAAACAAAGTTGTGCATAACACCAGTGTCTACTAAGGCTGAAACTACTCTCCCGTTCACTACACATGGAACGTATATCAGGCCAGCTCCTTCCGAAGCTGGGCGTTCAGCTCGCAACACCCCGAGTATCTGAAGGGTAGATGCTTGGGCAAGAGGCTCCTCCCCTTGGTCCTGGTCTGCATCCTCTACCAAGGCATTCACCTTGCCTCGGTTCGGGCACACCTTTGCTCGATGCGGACCCCCACACAGAAAGCACCCGGATGCTGGAACACCCGGCCCACGATCCCTGCTGCCCAACGCAACGTCTGGCCCCCTCTTTGGCCGGAATGGCCTTCTGCTCTCCCGTTGGCTGCCTCGGCCGCCCATGGTCATCTTGCCCTGGGTATCCTCCTTGACACCCGTCCGCGGCTGCAAGTCCACCAAGGCGTCGGCTGCCACCAAAGCTGCAGGCAAATCCTGGACTTTCTGTCGCCTTAGCTCCACCTGAGCCCAAGGCTGCAAACCAGAGATAAAGTTAAATAACTTATCTTCCTCCGACATGTTTCTGATGTCGAGGAGACACGAGCTAAACTCCTTGACATGCTCCCTCACTGTTCCAGACTGTCTCAACTGCTTGAGTCGGTCCCTTGCCACCCAGGTAGTGTTAGATGGCAAGAACTTCTCCCGAAGCTCCTCTTTTAAGGAATTCCATGTCTCCGTTCGGGGTCGACCAGCACTCCGATCCTCCTCGGTGCGAGTTCGATACCACAACTTGGCATCCCCCGATAGAAACATGCTGGCCAAAGAAACCTGATGCTCTTCGGGTATATTTGCAGCAACGAAGTACTCTTCAATATTCCAGATGAAGTTCTCTAGGTCCTTGGCTGATCTAGCTCCCTCAAACTTCTTTGGCTTTGGCACCTGAAGCCTTCCCGGGATCGAGCTTTCTTCGGCTGCCCGGTCAACCAAACCAGGTTAAGGATATTTGGCGACAACCTGCTTCAACAGAGTTACATCTGTATTTAAAGCCTCAATGATATCCCGGAACTCCTCCAACAGTCCCGCCGTCGTTGCTTCTTTGATACGGCTGGTCTCGGGTATGTCGCTCACCTGAGAACCCAAGTCCTTCATCCCTTCTGTTAAGGACTGTAGCTGCTCAAAGATGGTTTGCCCATTGTCACTACTGGTAGGTCCTTCCACCAGCACTTCCAGCCGTGTGACACGCTCCTATGTGTCCCTCTTGGTACCTACTTACTGGCAAAATGTGGAGGCTTTCCTCTGAAAGTAGAGACATGCCTCGCAAGACCTTCGGCTCCTACCGAACTCCGAGCTCTGATACCTCTGTCACAGGGGTCAACTTAGGGGTTAAGTTTTTCGCCCTAACTGCCTTCGTGCGGCGTGTTTCCCTCCCTGGAAACACCAGCCTACACCACCTCCGCACACACCAATGTGTTGTGGTGCACAGCGGCCTCGGACCACCCACTTGTGAATACTGCACGAACCCAGTCCCGGTACCACGCCCAGCTACTAGCGCCACTAGTACTGGTATCAGGCTACCAACGATTGTACCGAACACACACACCGTTCACCAAGCCGTAGTAACTACGCGTCCCACGTACCGATCACCCATCTCGGTACCAATAGACCTCAGAATCACAGGTCTAACCCCAGTGGCCAAACACGACACAACACCACGATATTACGGGAACTTGTCCCAACCTTTATTCCACTAGTATGAATATAGGATATACAAGTGTCTACACCCTAGACTACTTGCCGGTCGTGGACATGCAAACCCCACGACCGTGCCTCTCGACCCTCACTGACAGGACTTCACCCAACCCTCGGTTCACCGCGCAGGGTTGCCGAACAACTGGTATGTGAGCCTTGACCCTAAAGGCGGACGTCGACTACCCCGGTAGTCCCCCTTGAAGTTCCAAACCGCCCCTCGGCCTGACTGCAGTAACCCCAAGGCATCCCCTTGCCCGGCCAAGTTTCTCACCTCCACTAAGATCACTCACACACACTTCTCTTGTTGTTCTGATCTCTACACAAGGATGGCACCTCCTTATATAGACATTGGCTGGACAAAAGGGGCACATCACCTTGCTGGATCCTGGCCATCCAATCCCCGATCAACGGCTCAGCATGCTCAAAACCAGCAGTCACCTTAGTGATGTTCCAGCACTGCCCTTCACCGTTGATCACCTCATCCACGGTCCAGGATGATCTGCCAACATCACCACAACTCTTGGAGTTCCAGCACATTTACTGGAAAGCCCATGGTGCACTCTAGCCTGCTGGTCGACCCTCATGGTTCACCCCGGCTAGACCTGGCACTGATCCCGCACACAACAGGCTCCAGACCGCTCAACACACAGCACCGGCTCCAAACTCACTCGGACCCGGGTGCCCGCACATCAACCTCCACACCAGGTTAGTCTTGCCCGGTATTTTGATCGATCAATCAGCTGGCACGCGCGGTGGTGCTCGCTCGACACACAAGTCCCGGCATGCAAGATGAGGCAAAACCTCAACATATGCGCAACATACAAAATTTAATTAACTTACTTATTTTGCTTAGTGATGGGTTAAACCTCATTGGTAGTTTAATTGAAGGTTTGGGGTTACAATTCTACCTAGTCAATTATTTCGTACTTATGGATTTCTTATCAAGCTTAACTAGACGATTTTTTGGATAGACCAAATGGTATCCGATTAAGTTCAAATTTGAACTCATAGTTCTAGACACCCTAAGGTCTGTCATAAATATTAACAAGTGATAATTTATAGATTATCATGTTGATTGAGGTTAGTTAAGGATAGATTAATGTACTTGAAACAGTACCCCATTCAATGGGCTAAGAAGTGCAAATGGGCTTGGCTCAATTAAAATAGTTAGAATGAATTGTTTAACTCCAAAATTTACATGTTTTTAGTATACAGATAATGAATTATTAGATAATTTTTATGGATTATAGTTAACCTGACACCTAGCTCAACACAAAATATAAACAAACATAGCAAAAAGAGAACAGGTATACACTATGGTTTACCAATTTTGTTCATGCTTTAATTATGGTTATTTTAGCTTGGAAATTTTATGAGATGATTCTAAAATCATGGATAACATATGAGTATCAAGTAGATTATGAAATAAAAAACATAACATGGTGTAAAAATTGGGTAGATGGATGATCGGGTCACTGGAACCTTGAAAGCTGCCACCTTTCATCTGATTTAGGACCTTTTCATGATCATCAATGCCAAATCAGTCGATTTGATCAACATATAACTTGTAGATATATGTAGTTTGAAAACAAAAATACCAAGATCATTTGAAGACATCTGAAACATGAGTTATGGATTTTATACCAAACCAGTTTAGATCTAGACACACTGATGATGCAAAAATCATAACTATTAATTTAGAAAAGAAAATTGTATGAAACCACCTCTCATTAATTTTTAACGGACATATATACATGTGAAAAATACCATAAAAATACAAATAGCCACATCAATGGGCAACAAACAAGAGAACTTTTGAACCAGAACTAAAAACAGAAAGAAACATACCATAAACGAGCCAAGGGGAGGTCATTTGGAGTTTTCCTACTCCAAGTCCTTCAACCCTTGAAGCAAAACACCTAGGAATGCTCCACAAGCTTGATAGGAAGTGCAAAGGGGGATGTAATGGCTTGGAGGACGTTGGGGGTGAGTGGAGTGGTTCGGTTGGAGTGAATTGGTGAGGATGAGGGTGGGGTTTTATAAAACAAAAAAGAGTGGTTGGCTAGGTGATGTCATAGGCATAAGTGCCGCACCTAAAAATGTGTGTTAGGATTTAAATTTTAAAAGAAAAAGAGGGAAAAGATTTGGTGGTTTATAAAATAAATAAATAAATATAACATGAAAAAAAATTCTCAAAATAATGCTAGTCACGAATGTAAGGGTGCTTTGACAGTGTCTTGGTGTTTGTGGACTGAACTTAAGCGTCAACTTCAAACTTTATCTAAGTGCGAGGGCACTGGCATGACGCCTTTTGTGTCTAGTGCTCATTTGCATCATTTTAGGTTTTTCCACTAGGAACACGTGACACGAACCTGACCAGAACATATGAAAAGTGACTAGACATGCTGGGGACTTGGTCATAAGGTCTAACTAGACTTGACTTGACTGAGCCGGACATAAAAATGGTCTGGCACATAGCATCTAACGAGGGCAACAAAGCTAAAGGTTCTAAGGCTAGGGCATCGCATACATGCCTACAGACCGTACATAAATATGCGGTAAAAGAGCTGGGAAAGTGACTAGATCTGGGTCACCACCGAACCAAAAATTATAACCATCGGGCAAAAAGCCCGGGTATTACAATCTCCTTCACTTAGGAAAATTCTGTCCTCAGAATTTACCTAAGGGGTTACACACTTTATGGACATAGGCCGTAATCAAATCATACAAACAGCTACACACACATGCACGGTGTGAGGAGTTACCGTAATATTATGCTTTGAATACATTGGCATTGATTACACTATTGTCAAGCCGCACCACTTTCAATATCAATGGTACTAAGCATACTGCTAGTGAACCGTAGAATCAATGAGATGCTTTTCCCCCTAACACATCACCATGAGGTCATACTTTTATCAACCACACTACTACGGGACATACCCGTCAAAGGCGAACCTGGCGTTGGCAAAGGCATATATCACATGTGCGTTTACATACGTAACTTGAGTACGTAATGATACTAGCCTCCTCCACATGAGGATAAATGTAGTCCTAGGTGTGCTCATAGGAAGGTGATCTATTAAAAACCACCAAGTAAACCTCAATATATGAAGTGGTCTAAAGGTTAGGCTGACCTCATGACGCATATGGTTGTGCAAAGGGAGACCCTCCAATAAGGGTGTCATGATTGGCCTCGAAAACTAGGACTTGACATGTGTGAAATGCATGAGATGTACTAAGGGAAACTAAAAGGTGCCCACCCCGGGTAGTTATCTAAAAGATATGATCACTATATCTCTACTTATAGCTACATTGTGAGAGGTGCATAAGATAGGATAAGTTAGTATATATAAAATGAAGGAAGGTCGAGGCAATGTTTACTATGAAATACCGTTGTTGCACTTATCGTAGATTTGATCATCATCCCCAGTACTACAACACATGCATCCCAAAAGATAGATCCTAGGGTTTTAGGGATATCAGTAAATAGTAGATAAGTGTCTCTTGATCGAGTACTAGGATGCTTGGGTTTGCTAGGTGATATTAGTTTCATATGCTATATACTCATACTTCTTATTTCTTCACCATAGCCATCTGACTGTGATATCATTCTCATACTGCCACCTACTAACAATTCTCACTCAATTCAGGATGCTTCTGATCAAACCGTTGTGACTAACTATGCTCAATTGTCATGAGTTCAATTAACTTACTTCATCTATATACTATGGGCATACCAGGTGTATACTCATATTTTGAACTTTCAAAACTATCGTACCCATTATGTCCAAGTGCTCTTTGATCGGTCTACCTTTGTTGGTTTCTGAGCAAAGCAAGCCATAATGGTATCCTAAAGGAAATAAGGCCTACTAATCATGTAGTTGCATCATAGGGTTTCTACAGGCCTACTACCTTGGTCCTATAGGTGCATATCTACCTCTATATTTTGGTTCAAAGATCTATACCTATTATATACTCTATATTTTCACTTTTCCCATAGCAGGGCAACCCCATCATTTTTAATTAACTATATTATCGTACAAGTCCGACAAGGCCAAACATAGACCCGTCAACTATATCCTCTTACTTAGAAACATAATCCTAATATCCATATGTAAGTTCTCTTCTAGATCACAATAAGGAATGATAGAGAAAGAAAAAGGATGTTTGAAGGGGGGAAATATAGAAAGGATAAGAGAGAAAGAGGAGGAGATGAGAGGAAAAGGACTGGATGATGGGGTTTGGGATTTTCAATTTATCATTCCTTATATAGTGGAGCAAGAACTTATCTCCTTCCATCATCTCTTAGTTTGCCTTTAGCACCACTCTAAGTGCATTCAAATTTTTTTATTATTAGGACTAAAGTTAGTCTCTTCCATATTCATTATGTAACTTTAATTCAAGTTAGGTTATTCTCCATGGTAAGAGCCAAATCTCAATCATGTCATTCATACTCGTCTTCGTACAGTATGGACATACAACAACAAATAAAAGCATGCAAACATGAAGCAAAACATAATTGTCGGCAAGGCTGTGGATCAGCTCATGGGGGGTACCATAACACATCATAACCATACATAAATATATACACTCATACATTCATCAACATACAATCTTACTAAACAACATATACTTACATACAAAAGACATTCCAAATGTTCACCGTCTTAACAATCTAAGAAGTCGGCTCTGATGCCAAGTTGTAACACCCATTTTTCGGCTTGAGAGCTGACCGAAGTACAATGTTTTAAATTGAAAAATTATTCGTTAGACTACTCTCGTACAAACTTTATGGAAGCGGATCTCAACCTCGAGGAGGCTTAAGACGGGCAACCTTCAAGGTTTCATCACATATGCATGCTGATTCATACTATCATAGATAAACTTAAGGATCCTATATTATCACCCCTAGCCGCAATACAGGCAAAACCTCCTTTGTGACTATGACTGGTGATTTTAAAAATGCTGATGATCACTCTCAATTGCAAAAGAGGCGCACCCCACTACAGTTTTGATGTTGCATGTTGTGACGTGAACCTTTTCTTACCACCTCAAGTGATTTGTTACATTTTTTAATTTCTTACATGAATATATTCGAAGAATTTAAAAAATGGTCGTGGCTACCTATTCCAAATACATGACATGTGAGAGAAAATTATAAAATAATTAAATATAACATCATCGGATACCAGGGCATCAAACCGTAACTCCTGAACTTCACATGAGACTTCAAGCAGTGTGAACCATATGCTCCTCCTACCCATGTTTCTTTATCACACACATAGAGCTACAAAAAAATGTTTTGCATACCTAGTATGCTCCTCATCATGTTCTGGGACTTTGAGGCTTATAACCTGCAGATGATGGTTAGAGTGCCCCAAAGTGTGTTGTCCTACAATAATAATGTATTGATATATAAAATACATGTGCATAATAACAATCAATTAACTTATCCTGAATCATACAAGTTCATATAATTACATGTCTTATTCCGTAACATATTACATCCCAATTTTATAGTACATCAATTTGGTAATTAGCAGACATATAACACGAAATACCCTACCATGAGCCTTTTGATCTGTCCACTTACTCCAGTCACAAGACTAATCACCTATATATATTAGAGAAAAATGTTAGTAATCAAAGAATTAATTACTGGTCCTGTAAAAAAAGGAATATACCGTTACTAGCAAATGGGTATCTAAACGCCCATAAAAAGTTGTAGAAACTTTCAAAATCATGCAGGGTGGTAAGTGAAGGCCGATGCGACCACGTGTCACACCATAATTGCTTATAAAGAGGCATCTTATAAACATATAAATATTTATATATCGCTTATACCTTCACATCTTCCATATATCACCCATCACAGTACCCATGTGGCTTAGAACCAATGTGCTACAATTCCAAGAAACACGCTGCATTCACAGAACCCTACATACATTGCAATACTTAAGGGTATAAGTGGTACTAATGCAATCTGCATATCTCCTTACCGCTCACTCTTTTATGTGTAAAATCTATAAAAATGCACGTACTTTTATAATAGGCTTAGGGAAGAGGCTTGTATCATACAAGTCTGGAGCTTTAGTTTGAAAACCAATAAGGGATCACATCCTTGTATTTTTATTAAACTTACGATAAAATCCATCTATATGGACCGATATCCGAGGGATCCGATAAAAATATTGCCCACAATGTTCTAGCATTTAAAACGCAATTAAACGTGATATTCATGAGCCAAACATAAAGGTAGATCAAGAGAGTCCTAAAGACCTAGATGAGTAGAGCCTTGCATCATAAATCAACGAGCTCTATCCGCGTAACCTAACAAGAGATGAAATCTGAATTATAATTAGATCACACCGGCACACAAAATGAGGTAAAGCCTCCACATATACGCAACATGCAAAACTTAATTAACTTATTTTGTTTAGTGATGGATTAAACCTCATTAGGTAGTTTAATTTAAGGTTTGAGGTTACAATTTTACCTAGTGAATGATTTCGTACTTAGGGTTTTATTGTCGGACTCAACCAGATGATTTTTCAGATAGACCAAATAGTATCCGATTAAGCTAAAATTTGAACCCTTAATTCTAGACACTAAAAGGGTCTGTCATTAATATTAACAAGCATTAATTTATGGATTATCATATTGATTGATGTTAATTAAGGTTGGATTAAGGTAATGTAAACAATAACCTATTATTGCATAACAAATTTCAAAATTTCAGCCCACGGGCGTGAGCAGTGCAACTGGGCTTAGGTCAATTTGAATAGTTAGATGACACATGGATGTTTAGCCCATTCAGATTTCTGGTCCAATTTCCATGTAATCATACCTAGGTGAATTTTCTAATCTTAATTACTGATCAACCAATATTGTAATTAATCTAACCTTGGTAGAATTAGAACTTTCTACCTAATTACCTACTTACCCAAATACTCTAAAAATTCACAGAAACATTATTAGGACGTCTATTGCTCTTAGTATTCTATTTCATAATTTTTTTACTGCTTGATCTATTTTTAACTGATTTTCTAATTGGCTTCACAAAAATAAGATTATAAATCCAATTTCTGTGTACTCTAGAAGGATGAGCCCATTTTCCATTAGAATGAATTTTATTTAACTCCAAAATTTACATATTTTCAGTATATAGTTAGTGAGTTATTAGATAATTTTTATGTGGCCTTATAGTTAACCTTAGATCTAGCTCAACACAAAATATAGGCAAGCAAAGTAGAAAAAGAACAGGTACAAACTATGGTTTAATAATTTTGTTCAAGCCTTAATTATGGTCATTTTAGCTTGGACATTTTATGAGATAATTCTAAAATCAAGAATAACATATGAGTATTAAGTAGATTATGAAATGAAAACCACAACACGGTATAAAAATTGGGTAGATGGACGATTGGGTCACTAGAATCATGAAAGCTGCCACATTTTGTCGATTTAAGACCTTTTCATGACCATCCATGTCAAATCAATCTATATGCTCAACATATAACTTGTAGATATATGTAGTTTGAAAACAAAAATACCAAGATCATTCAAATAAGACATTTGAAACATGAGTTATGGATTTTATGCCAAACTAGTTCAGATCTAGATACACTAATGATGGAAAAATTATAACTATTAATTTAGAAAAGAAAATGGCATGAAACTACCTCTCGTTTATTTTTGACGGACACATATACATGTGAAAAATACCATAAAAATACAAACAACTACATCAATAGGTGAACAACAAGAGAACTTTTTAACCACAGCTAAAAATAGAAAGAAACATACCCTAAACGAGCCAAGGGGAGGTCATTTGGAGTTTTCCCACTCCAAGTCCTTCAACCCTTAAAAAAAAACACCTAAGAATGCTCCACAAGGTTGAGAAGAAGTGCAAAGAGGGATGAAATGGCTAGGACGTTGGGGGTGAGTGGAGTGGTTGGGTTGGAGTGAATTGGTGAGGATAAGGGTGGGGTTTTATAAAAAAAGAGTGGTTGGCTAGGTGATGTCATAGGCATAGATGCCACACCTAAAGATGTGTGTTAGGATTTAAATTTTTTTAAAAAAAGAGGGAAAAGATTTAGTGGTTTATAAAATAAATAAATAAATATAACATGAAAAAAATTCCCAAAATAATGCTAGTCATGAATGTAAGGGTGCTTTGACAGCGTCTTGGTATTCGTGGTCTGAACTTGAGTGTCAACTTCAAACTTTTTCTGGGTGTGAGGGTGCTAGCATGATGTCTTTTACGTCCGGTCCTCATTTGCATCATTTTGGGTTTTCCCACAAGAAATAAGTGAAACAATCTTGACCACAACACATGAAAAGTGACTAGAAACATGGGGGACTCGATCGTAAGGTCTAACTAGATTTGACTTGACCGAACTGAACATAAAAAAGATTGGGCATGTAGCGTTCAACGGGGGCAACAAAGCCGAAGGTGCTAAGGCTATGACAACTCATATATATGTGTAGACCATACATAAATATGTGGTAAAGGGGCTGGGCAAGTAATTCGATCTGAGTCACTACCGAACCAAAATTAAGACCATCAGACAAAAAGCCCTGGTTTTATATATATATATATATATTTGTGTGTATGTGTGTATGTGTGATGTCTATTATCACACATATGCATGGCAATCGAGCCACTCAGCTCGGCTCATGTTTTGGCTTGGCTCATTCAACATACATAAGGCCTAGTTGAGCCTGAACGCATGACTTGCGAGCCTGGGCTTGGCTCTTTTATGTGCATGGGTGTTGTTGGGCAAAACAAAGCCTAACAACTCCCTTTTTTCTGATAGTCTGATGGACTTTGGCTCAAAATTGGAAAATTTTTAAAAATTAATGAGGTCGAGCTCATCAAGCCTACGAGCCGAGCCGAGTTCTCCGCTTATAAGCTATTTGAGCCAAAGACGAGATGATTTGAGCTCGATGCTTGTTTGTCAGCCCTAATTGCTTTTTTGTTGAGTAAGAGAGAACTAGTTAGGAGAATAGAATATAAATAATTTTAAAATAATAAATAAATAAATTATTAAAGACGGAACACTTTAATTGATTTTCAAAATTATTAAAAAAAATGAAAAAGTGCAACTTAACGTGATGGAGGATTAATATATTAAAAAAATCAAATTATAAATCAAGTAGATGGATTATATAATATCGCTTTGAGCACGAATCTAAACTCCAGTTGAATAATAAAAGACGATCAAAATCTAGCCCTCATTAAAATGGTATTTAATCAATAAACAAATAAACAAAAATAAAAATAACTAATAATTAATCACTTTAACATCCATCGCGGTCACTTTTGGCCGGCCTCGCACGCGATCTCTCACCCCTCTCTTCTCTCCACTCTCGACGGCCAACCTTCGTTCCCTCGCCCCCACCTCCGGCGATCTCCTACGACGGCGAGTGGCGGAGCTCTAAATGACGAAGGCCGCCGCCGACAAGAAACGGGTCCGCCGCAGCGACCCCGCCGCCCCCAAGGTCTGCCTCGTTTCTCTGCTCATTCTTTGCTTTTATTTTTTTTATAAAAAAAACTTTCATTTGTTTGATTGGGATGCATTTTTCTATGTTTTGATTGAAATTAGGAAGTCTGAGAACTGATGTGATCGCACCTGCGCTTTGTATGCTTTTGTGGGGAAGGGTGTTTATTGTTTGCTGCAAAATGCAAATTGTTTGTGGGTTAATTGGGGCAGAAGGGGAAGTGTAGCGTAGGAGTGTTGCTGCAGTTTTGTTTGTTGTTGGATCATAAAGTTGGCTGCTTTTATAGATTTTTTATAGATATTTTAATCTTTAATTTTTTCAAAAATATTTCTTTCTTACCATTAGAATTAGAGGCTTGTAGGTGGTTTTTTTGTTGCAAAGATGAGGGAATTTTAATTGGGAAGTTTAGACTTAAAGGGAAGATAGAAGATGAAATTGATTATGTGCAAATATTTTATTTTGTGGTACTCTTTTTAGTCTTAAGTTGTATTATCTCTGTATTATTAACGGAGATTTTTCTGGAAATCTAGAATTTAGCATTTTATGACAAGAAGAACAAAGAAGATGTGGACGATATTGTGCATTTTAATTTGTGATTTTTTTTTAATCTTAAGTTGTATTCTCTCTATAGTATTAAAGGAGATTTTACTGGAAATTTAGAATTTTACATTTTATGACAAGAAGATCAAAGAAAATGGGGTTGATATTTTGCATTTTAATTTGTGATTAACATGTTTAAAGACTTTCTAGAATAGTACAGGCTCCTAGCTGATTTGTTGCAAAGATGAGGAAATTTTAACTGGCATTTTAACTAGAAAATTTAGAATTGAACATCCGATGAAGAGAATGAAAGAGGAAGATGAGAGCGATATTTTGCATCTTAAGTTATATATTGATCGAACATTTAATTTCTGAATTGCGGGCTATTTGTTTTGGTTTGAGTTATTATTGGTGCTTCTATTGCAGAAACAATCTTCTGGGAAAGATGTGTTCAAGTTATTTGCTGACAAGGTGAGAGACCATAAGAAACTTGAATCAAGGTGGGCTGTCTTGCAAGAGGCACGTGTTGAGTACTTTAGGGGGAAGGATTTTGTCAGCTTTATAAAAAATCATCCCGAACTTAAGGACGTTTTGGGTTCTGATAAGGACCTTGACGCTGAGGACATAGGTGATATTCTTCTTAAAAAAAATCTTTTGGTGAGGTGTGATCGTGTCGTGAAAACTGTGCGTCCAGGGAAGAAAAATTGTCCTCGTGGCCAGCTCATTTGGAAATTTTCCCTGTATGAGTTTTTCCTTCCCTTGTTTTATCATATTTTTTTATCTAAAGAGCATAAATATGTAGTTTTTTTGTGAATTATGATCATCTTTTTTACTATTCTGCACTCTCCAGATGTGAATTTTCTTTTACCAAGAACTTTATGAATAGGAAGGAAAATTTGCTAAGTAGATTTGATTTTGTTAGCTTATTTTGAGGCTAGGTAATGCTGAAAGAGTTATTATGTTTTACATATGACAGAGTGCAATTTAATAAAAGCATGTCTTGTTGGTTTCATTCAATAGAAACCTCAAGTTTTTTTTATTCTGTAACCTGTATATCTTTTCATTTTGATCAAGTGTCTGTCATGTCTGGCAGGATCAAGTGTTCTCTGAAAATGACGCCTTCTTGTGTGGAATTATGTCAAAAGAAGACCACTTTGGCAGACACTTCTTTCATTTCTATGGCCTGTAGCGACACTTGCTATTTGCCTATTTCCAGTCTTCCCTCATAGTTGCAAGTTGTTTGTCCTCTATGCTTGTGCTGGAATCCTTTTGCTGATACTAAGCCTGCTGCTATGTAAATACATTTCCGAAGGCTGTTTAATTTTCAATTTTAACATTATTTTATACGTATTAACGCAGCTGATCTATGTATCTTCTGAAAGAATGAATATATTTTGTTTGTTTGTGCTCGTATTTTTAATCTAGATTTTGGAGAATATTCCATTGTTTGATTTTTCTACCAACTTCTTGTGCTAAAAGTTCGGTTTGGGGCAGTGTAAAACTTGAAACTTTGTTTCTATTTTCTAGTTATTCACAGTGTAAAATTGTTTGGGATTTTTATTCTGTATCTTATGTCTCTATTTTTGAGTAGTTGTAGGTAGTATGTGTAATCTGTCCATGACATGGTGTAATTGTTGTTATATTTTTTGGACTTGGATGGTGCTAGTTGTTAAAAATTTTGTTGTCTTATCTTGTTTACGTAATTTGAGCTTTTAAGAATTTTGGTTTCCACAAATTCATGGATGTATTTTATTTTGCAGTGAGGTCTATTATATTTGGCGCTCTATGGATTCTTCTTGGCAAACGAGTATGGCTTTTTCCTAATATTTTAGCAGAAGAAGCAACCTTGTCGGAGTTGTTCCGCTTCTGGCCACAGAAAGATGAAGAAGAGCGGCCCAAATGGACTTCTAGACTTTTCTATGCTGTAGTTACTATAGTTGTTGTATTGGTCTTGAGGCACCATGCACCTGATGATGCTGCCAGAGCCAGGTGAGCAACCTTTTAAATATGATAATTTTCTTAGAGGTGGTTAATAAACAAGAGCGGGGAGCCTGTAGGGAGGTGATTGGCAGTTAAATATGATAATTTTCTTCGTGCATTAAATATCTGCCTTTAACAACTATAACCAGTTATTCATAAAATGCTCATTTAGTTACTTCAAGAATCAAGCCTTCGTAAACTAGAAGCTTAATTATTTCATAATTAACATTATAGTTTTCTGTAACTGAGGCAAGCTTAGGGGCTTGATCTGGCATGAGGATTTATATTTTGCTCTTGTTGCATTCTGATAGGGAGGTGATTGGCATCCTCTGTTCTTAGTCATGAATCCATGCTGAAAAGATATACCTTGCATGATAAAATATTTTTTAAATGTCTAGATTGTGCTAGTTAGCTTTTTGATTGTATTGACGACAATAAGGCTTCTTTTTTGGTGGGTTTCGGAGTAAGATTTTCTGTAATTCTTTTGCTAGCAGACCTGCTTTTGGCAAGACTATAGTGGTGAAAATAGCATGCATCATATAAAATGAAATTTCTTTCTTTACATTGGAAAACCTTTAGTTTAAAAACTTGCTCAATTGTTTTACAGGTACCAGAAACGTGTCTCAAATATCATAGACGATGTCTTGGAGTGGTCTCCAAGATTGGCTTTGTCCGGAATGATGGAAAAGCAACAACCACATGTAAATGATACCCAAACTAATTATACTGCAGAAGCAAGTGGAGTTCCTGAAAACTCATCTGTGCTAGGAGAAGAGTTGGGCAGAGATTATCAAGTAGAAGAAAGCAGCATGGGCACAGATTCAGAACTCAATGATGAAACGTAAGCAGATACAAGACATTGAATTTATTTTTTCTTTTTGTTGTAAAATTATAATTAGAGCTCGGAACTTCTTTCTGATCAAAACGTACGTTAGTATTTTGAGAAATGATGAAATCATCTGAAGGACAAGATTAATGGCTTCTCTTCCTCGCCCATGTAGAAAATAGCGTGCCAATCATGAGTAACACAGAATGCTGGCCTCTAATTCTAGTATTTGTTCACTTCTAAAGCCAATTTCTTGCAAAGAAGAACACGTCCATAGGGTCGTTTTTTTTTTAATTATTCAGATGCAACATTCATTTTTTAAAATTTTTTATTTGAAAAGATTTGAAGCGTTGATAGATTATGGTGTTCAGAGTTCAGACCACTTGTACGTTGGGGATTCCATCATGTCTACATAAAATTATATGTTTAAGATTAAGATAAACAGACAATCAAATCGGTTTTGAGGAAATAATTCTAACATTTATACTACGTTAATTTCCTATTAATTATTTTCTGCCTGTCTAAAGTCAAGGAAAGTATCATTCACTCGATGAATGGGGTTTTTAATCCAGCTGTGCTCAAAATTGATCATTCTCTATTGATACTGACCTCTGTTTGTACTATTCATTGTCGTATTATATTCCTTAAACATTACAAAATAATTGTTCGAATCCTAATCGATAATGTGATATGTTGGGGAATTTTATCTTGAATAGATTCTTTGCTATTTGTTCTTGGTGAGAACCCTCCTTTACCATTTGTTTTTGAAGTCAATTGAGCAAATTTGGAGTAAATTATGTACTGAGGGCTTTTCCATATGACCCCTTGTTCCATTAAGCTATTGCTTTCCAGTTTGTCATTTAAAACATATTAGGTTGTCCCTTGCTACCAATTTTTGCCTAAATCATTCATGAGAAAATGTAAAGTTCAACAAAGCCAAGAATTGGATTTAGTCTCTAAAGAAACTTTCTAGCAATGACATCATGGAAAATTACCTTAAGAGCAAAGCAGAAGTTGCAGTTTGTACTTCATTTAGCTGAACTGAACTTGGAGGACTTTCCTGCATCCTAAAGGCAATTTAACTAATAAGCCATGTTGTGAACTTGTGATTACAACATAAAGAACAAGAAAAAATTAATGTGAGTTATGCCTTATATAGTTTATATGAAATACAACTTTAATCTAAACCTTTTAGTGTGGCATAGATAATGAGGATTTGAAAATAGAATACATAAGTAAGAGGTTGATAAATTTTTATCTATTGCTGACATCAGCATAATTTATTTTTAGAATTTTAAAAAAAGTTTATAAAAATTTTAAAATTAATATTTAGTACAATTACTTCGATAATTAATATTAAGATAAAAGGGTAAGAAGAATTAGATTGATTTAAAAAATTATAAACACCCTATATAGAAGTTATAGCCCACATAAACTATATGAGATATGGTTCGTATACATAAGGCTCAAAGAAAAAATAAAAGTTGGCATGCACTTTAAAATGAGATATCAATTGAAGTTAAAAAGTTCCATATGTTGTGCAATTATAAAACAAAAAATTACCGGTTAACAGGGTTATAAATGATCTTCCAATTTATTGATTTACAACTCTTCTGAATTTAACGGAACACAAGCATTGGAAAACTTATTTACCAAATAAGAATAATGGTGAAATTTTTGGCTAATTTAATTGAGCTGACTTTAAATAGAAATTATAGCGACATAAAGCTCTAACATGACCATTGTATTGATTTAACTAACCGAAGATTATTTAACCGCTTTATTTATAGCTATAAAACTCATCTCTTTTACAATCCCAATCTTGAAACTTTCAATGTCTTGTTTTGATAAAATTATTAAATTAAAACTTTTTATTTATTTATTTCCTAATTATAACACTAGTTTATCATTGATTGGGGTTGCAATATTTTATATTTTGTGACAGAAATAATTTTAGATATTTGAAAATTTTAACTTATTTAATATTATTGGTTTATGATATATAGAATGGTGAAACATATACTAACTGTTTAATCAACTAGTGCTAAATAGAAAAAACACAATTATGGTAGAACCTTACAAATTTGGTTAATGGCTGAGTTGTGATAAAATATCTAAAATAGTAAATAAATATAATGAATGCTGTTGAACGAGCTAGCGTAATTGCGCAATTTATAGCCTACTAGTAAGCATTTGATCATTGACTGGTAAAATGAGCATATGATATATCATTTTAACTCTTCATTTGATAATTACTCTTTAAACAGTCTAATGGTCAATGTGAAGCTTTTTTTCTGTTTAAACTTTCTATTATATCTTTTTCCGCTGTCAATTAAAATGTCGTTTGCCACTAAATATTATGAGATGTACTACATTTAGCGTCAGACTATGAAAGCTTTGATGCTTGTATTAATTTATTGGTAGCAAAGGAATCGTGCATACAAGTAATTTTTTAACAAAAAACAGAAGAAAATGTTTGTTCATGGAATTGTGCACTTGGATGGAAGGCTGACACGCGAGCGTGCCGAGTAAGTTAAGAGGAGGCTTGCCTTAAAGTGCCCGTGCCACTGAAATCACGATTCAATTCTATCGATAAAAAAAAACAATGTACATGTGACAAGTTATTTACGTGGTTCAATGAAATTTAATTCGAATCCTTGTGTCAGCGAATTTAATTCACAATCCATTATTTTTATGATTGTTTACCATTTATAATAAATGGATTTTTGCCACTTTTTAATTTGTACACTCAAGATATTGCACATCTTTTAAGGCTCAAAACTAATCTTTCTGATACTCTAACTTAAAATGAATCTCACCGCTTTGTCCAAAACGTCAAAATTAGATAATCCAACCAATTTCATGTCAATATGACGTCATAAAGGCTCTCAAATAATTTTCGAACCAGGAATGAATGAACCTGGGTCGAGTCGACAAATTACTCGGACAGGGCAGGGTGAACCAAGTCTATGCTGGCAGGTGGCAGTCGGGTTGTGGTCGACATGGGCTGGGTTTAGACTCGACAAGTCCACATCTAGGTTTATTGGTGGCAACTACAAGTGCTCACGGTTTGGGCAGTGCAAGTGGAGTTGGTCCATTAAGCGGGCCTGAGTGACCCGTAACGAAGAGAGATAGAATCATATCGATTCTCAAAATACCTTTTTGGATATTCTTAAATATCAATTAAATAGTACCAATTATCCACTAATTTCAACCGTTAGTTATTAGACAATATATGGTTTAAGTATTATATTTCATTTTATTTCAAGGTTAAATCAATTTGAAAGTAGGTAGGGTGCAATTTGACAGTAACGGCGGCGTCGATTTTGGCAAAAACCACCCAGATCGAGTGAGCCGGTAGAGGAGAGCAGAAACACAGTGCTACGGTCGCCGGAGACGGCACCGGACTCTGGCAGAATTGCCAGAAATTTCTTAGTGATGGTTATATTGCCAGGAGTTGAGGGGATTTTCGGTGAACAGCGACGTGGTTGGTGGCGGGGCTTGGTCTTCTTGTGTCATCGAAAGCAAGATGAATCTCTGGGACGTGATTTTGTGGCCAGGGTTGACACTGGATGGCAGGAGGGTGGCATGGAAATCGGCAACTTTCTCCTGTTTTCTTGCTTAGGCGGGATGATCTACAGAGAAATTCTAGTGACAACATGGGTCGGTTGCAGCTTGTAGAGGCCTGGGACAGGAGATAGATGTGTAACCATTGTTGGATGTTGGATATACATATATATATGAATTTGGAATTGTATCATATAATATTTTTTAAGGTTGGCCTAAAGTCAATTGATCTATTAAAGTTAAATATTTATGGGCCATAAATAAAGGTGCATAATTCAATGTGTGAATATCATAAATAAAAGTATGGAATTCAATATGTAGAAACCATTTTCGTAATTTTTCATAAGTAGTTTTCGTGCTAACATCACATTGTTTAGTAACTTTGGTTTTGAAAACTAGTATTAAATTTGAAAGATCAAAACTTAAGGAGGTAAAGAATTATTTTGCTTAAGAATTATTTTGCTTTTATGGATTTTGGTACGTTTTTGCTATCCAATTTGATTTACTTGATGATTTGATACAAAGAAAAATAAAGTTTTGTTTTTAAGTTTAAGTTATAAAGTTCTAATAAGTGGCATAAGAGCCAACTTCATTTCAGATCATTGAAGATTACTTTTATTTGTGTTTAATTATGGATTCGAACTATCTAGTCTCTGTATTACATTCAAATCTAAATATTTAGAAAAGAAGGATCCCAAAATAATATTAGGTTGTAAGAGGGAATAAATTGATAAGGTTTTTAACTCATTGGGAGTTTCCCAAAATTTAGTACTAATTATTGTCTTTGGGATATTTTTCCCAAATTAAGGTTTTCTTTTGGTGAAATATCAAGTGAGGAAAATAAAGTTACAAAAGATTATAATTTTAGAAATTTTCAAATAAAGATATTTTTATAACCTTTTTAGTTTGGGATTATTAAATTCAAATTATAATTCAATTATGATTATTTTTTAAAATTTATTAAGGACTACAATATGCTGTCAAAGTAACCATTTTTGTGAAAATTAATTAATTTTTTAATATTAAGAAGGTTGTGTGTATTTAATTCATGTGAATATTAATCGGCCCAAAGGAAGGTTAATATTTGAGAGAATTATATATTCATTTGTGGTAATAAATATGGGATAATTAGTAAGGTTCCATGTGAATAATAAACCGGCATAAAAGAAGATTTATTATTTGACAGAATTTATTGTCCATATTTGATTATTGCATTTAGATTCATTTATGATAATAAATATGGGCTAATTATTAAACTTCCATGTGGATAATAAATCGGCCTAAAGGAAGGTTTATTATTTGACATGATTTATTGTGCATATTTAATTATTACATTAAGAGTACTGCTTACAAATTAATATTATGTCCAAAGACTAAATATTAATGTTATGTTAGGTATTTGTTGATGGGATTAACCATTATTTGAATTATTAATCTTATTATAGGCATGATGCTTTGCTCTATAGATTCAGTTAATCAATCTACTTATATGATTTTTCCAACATCAATTCAGTTCCTATGCTTAAAGATAGTTTTAAGGATTGGAAAGAGAACGTAATGATCGTTCTTGACTGCATGATCTTGACCTTGCATTAAGGACTGAACAACCTTCTTCTTACGGACAAAAGTTTCATTAAGGAAAAACGAGACATTGAGAAATGGGAACGTTCAAATCACACGAGTCTTATGATCATGAAGCATAGGATTCTATAGACCTTTAGGGGCGATGTGTCTGAAAAGGTTACTACAACCATTAAGTTTCTTAAAGAAATTGAAATGCGTTTTATAAAAATGATAAGGATGAAACAAATACGCTTTTGTTGAACTTGATTTCAATAAAGTTTAAAGGCAAAACAAGCATAAGAGAGTACATATTAGAAATGTCAAATATTGCTTCAAAATTAAAAGCACTAAGGTTAGAGCTATCTAAAGATTTGCTCGTGCATTTAGTTTCTTAATTTCTCTTCTGGCACAGGAAAAAATGAACTCTTAATGAGCTCATTTCGTAAGGTGTGCAAGAAGAAGAAATGTTGAAGCAAGAATAGGCTGAAAGTACCTAATAGGATAAAAATAAGAAGAAAATTAGACTTCTTGCTGTTTCTTTTGTGATAAACCTGGACATATGAAGAAAGAATGCACTAAGTATCACACTTAGCATGTAAATAGAGGTCCATTTCTTAATTTTGATTGTTCTGAGGTTAATTTAACTTTAGTACTAATACACGCTTGGTGGCTAGATTTGGGTACTACTACTCACATAAGTGTGTCAATGCAAAATTGTCTGAGTTGCCGAAAGCCAAATGATGCTGAAAGATTCATCTATGTGGGTGATGGCAAATCAGTTATAGTTGAAGCAATAGAGATTTTTAGATTATTATTGAAGATAGGATATTATTTGGATTTGAAAGAGACATATGTAGTATCGCCTCTTAGACGGAATTTGGTTTCTATTTCCATATTTGATAAATTTGGTTACTCTTGTTCATTTAAAAATAATAAGTTTAGTCTCTTTCTAAACTCAAATATTGTGGGTAGAGGTTCCTTGTCTTTTTATGATAATCTATATTTACTTGACACTATTGCATCTTTTAAGGAAACTTTGCATGTGGGCTTAAGTGGTATAAAAAGAAAATTAACTAATGAGAATTCTACTTTAATCTATCACGAGCGTTTAGGACAAATTTCTAAACAAAGAATTGAATGACTTATGTCAGATGGAATTCTTAATTCTCTTAATTTATTAGATCTCCAAGTCTGTGCTGAGTGCATTAAGGGCAAACAAACAAATATAAGGAGACTGGGTACTAATAGATTTTCAAGCGTCTTAGAACTAATACTTATAGACATTTATGGGCCATTTTCTATGACTTCTTGGAATGATTAATAATATTTTATTACATTCATAGACGATTATTCTCATTATGGTTAGAACTAACTTGACAAAACTACTAAGGCTATTAGATCTAATCGTGGTAGTAAATACTATGGTAGATATGATGGATCAGGGTGTACAATGTCAAGGACCATTTGCCAAATTCCTAGAAGAGTGCAAAATTGTCCCACAATACATAATATCAGGTACTCCTAGTATAAATGGTGTTGCTGAGAGACAAAACCGAATATTAAAGACATGGTAAGAAGTATGATTGCTCATACTACTTTACATAATTCACTTTGGGGTGAGGCATTGAAGACAACAACATATCTTCTTAATAGAGTACTGACAAAGGCAATAGTTAAGACCCCTTATAAATTGTAGACTGAAAAATAACCCAGTATTAAGCATTTATGCATTAGGGGTTGTCTAGCTAAAGCACAGCCTTATAGGCCAAATAAAAGGAAATTGGACTTAAGAATAGCTTGCAGTTATTTTGTTGGGTACTCTCAATGGTCTAGGGGGTCTAACTTTTACAATCTCGCAATAAGGTCATTCTTTGAGACGGGAAATGCCTAGTTCTCTGAGACAGGAAATGCCCAGTTCTTTGAGGATGTTGAGTTTGAAGGGGGAAATAAAATTAGAGACTTTGTCTTTGAAGAAGAATCTGTTTCTCTTCCCATGATTTTTCTTGACAATAATCAAAATTATATTCCTTATGTTGTTCAAAAAATAATACCAGAATTATAAGACAAAATCAAGATTCTCCCTAATCACAATTATTAAGTTATACATGAAGAGGAAAATCAACAGCCTCAAGAAGAAATGCCATTGAAGAGATCCACAAGAGAAAGAAGAAATGCAATTTTAGATGATTATATCATCTTTCTCCAAGAACATAAGGACAACATTAGAATTATAGAAGATGATCCAATCAACTTTCATCAGGCCATGAAGAGTTTTAATTCTCAAAAGTGGATTGATGCCATGAATAAAGAGATAAAGTCCATGAAAGATAATGACACTTATGATATTGTTCCATTACCTGAAGGTGCGAAACCTATTGGTTGTAAATGGCTATTTAAAACCAAAAAGGATTTAAAAAGTAATGTAGAAAGATATAAGGCCCGTCTTGTTGCAAAGGGTTTTACTCAAAAGGAAGGCATCGATTACAATGAGACTCTCTCCAATTTCATAGAAAAAATTATTCAGAATAATTATGGCATTAGTAACACATTTTGATCTTGAGTTATATTAGATCGATGTAAAGACTGTGTTTCTAAATGGTGACATTGATGAAACAAGTTATATGGTGAAACCAGAAAACTTTGTATCAGAAGATTCAAAGAATATGGTTTACAAATTAAAAAAATCTATTTATGGAATTAAACAGGCTTGTCATTAATAGTATCATAAATTTCATTAAGTTATTTTCTTGTTCGATTTTGAGATGAATGTGATTGATGGTTATATATACCATAAGTTTAGTGGGAGTAAGTATATTTTCTGGTTTTATATGTTGATAATTTATTGTTTGCCAGTAATGATATAAGTTTTTTGCATGTCACCAAGAGATTTTTATCAAAGAGATTTGAAATGAAAGATCTTGAAAATGCGTCTTTTGTATTAGGAATTCAAATAAATTGGGATTGCTCTCGATGTATACTCGGATTATAAGAAAAGACCTATATAGAAAAAGTGCTTAAGAGATTTGGCATACAAGGTTGTAAACCAAGAGATACCCTTGTTTCTAAAGGGAGACAAATCAGTCTCAATCAATGTCATAAAAATGATACAAAAGGAAAGAAAATGCACAAGATTCCTTATGCTTTAGTAGTAGGAAGTCTTATGTAAGCTAAAGTATGTACGCGTCCAGATATTGCGTATATTTTTTGAATGTTGGGCAGATATTTAAGTAATCCAGGTTTAGATCATTGGAAAGTAGCCAATAAAGTCATGAGGTATCTTCATAGAACAAAATATTACATGCTTACATATTGGAAGTCAGATCAAAGTGAGATCATTGGGTATTCTGATTCCGATTTTACTGAATGTCAATATATTCATAGATCCACTTATGGCTATGTCTACCTACTTGCCAGAGGAGCTATTTCTTAGAAGAGTGCTAAGCAGACACTCATAGCTTTTTTCACTATGGCAATTTGAATTCATAGCTTTTTATAGGGCATCCAATCAGGGAATATGGTTGCAAAATTTTGTGATAATCAGTCTACAGTATCATATTCAAATAACAATAGGAGCTCATAGAGATCAAGTTCCTTATTGTGAAAAAAGAGTTTAGAGTGATAAAATTTCTATAGAGCATATTGGGACAAACTCTATGGTTGCGAATCCACTTATTAAAAGTTTACCGCCCAAGGTCTTTCATGAACATGTTACTCATTATTGTGTAGTATCATTTGATGATATGCTATTTTGTAGGAATTTATTTTGTTGAGGTATTGGGTTTATGTTTTGCTCTTTCACTCTAGTTTGGTAATCTCGTAAGGTTGGACCAGGTGAAAATAAGCATGTTTAGATGAAATTACATGTAATTTTCATGCTACACATCTACGCTTAATCTATGTCATTTAATTATGTTGATGTATATAACGATAGATGGGTTTAGTTATGATAAATGTAACAAAAATCGCCTTAATCCTATATTGATATTAATTAATGGACGAGATTATTATTTTAGAATAATAATATATATTATTTTGGAGCTCATAAGGTTAAATACAATTATCTATGTGTATGTATATATAGTCTAAGTGAGAGATTGTTCGATGTTGGACATAAATATATACATAAGTCTGGAATTGTATTATATGCTATTATTTAAGGTTGATATAAATTTAATTAATCTATTAAAGTTATGTATTTGTGAATCATAAATAAAGGTATGGAATTCAATGTGTGAATACCATAAGTAAAGGTGTGGAATTCAATATGTAAATATTATTTTTGTAATTTCTCTTTAATGATGGTCAAATTAAAATTATGAAACTAAGGCTATAAATAACAAGATTATGATCCCCAAATTTATAAGTAGTTTTCTCTCTAGCATTCCATCATTCCATCATCCAGTAACTTCGGTTTTGAAAACTAGTATAGAATTTGGAAGATTAAAACTTAAGGAGGTAAATAATCATTTTGTTTTTATAGATTCAAGTACATTTATCCTATTCAATTTGATTTACTTGATGATTTAATATGAAGAATAATAAAGTTTTATTTTTTGAGTTTAAGTTATAAAGTTCTAAGAACCTTGACGTTGGGGGTTCTCAAAAATTCTAGGATCCGTTTTTTGGCCAGAAAATTTGTGCAAACAGGGGCTCAAAACCTGTGAAAATGATAAACTAAGTGACCTTCTCCTCAACATTGGCAGGCTCCAGGGGAGCTCTAGTCAACGTGAACGGATCACAGAAGAGGGCTGTGGTGGTGAATCACCTCTAGGATCTTGACAGGGCTCCGGTGGGGCCTCTCCTTCCCTGTCCCGCAGCTCTCTTTCTCTATGCCTCACCTCTTCTGCTCCCCGACTCCGACTTTCCCCATTCCAAATTTTCCATGGACTCTACCCCTAAAGTAACACATGCTTGCAATTGGGTATTGACTTGAACTTGACTGTGATAACGGGAGTATAGTAATATTGTAGTGTAGCAAAATATTTCATGAAATTAATTTAGAAGATATCAATGTGACTGTTTAAATAAAAATTATATATATTAAAGTCATCGTTTATTATTTAATTTACATGCATAAAAATTTAAATCATATTTTTTGAGACCTCAGATTCGTATCATTCCTATTTTTCTAATAAAGTCCGAAGACTATAAACCAAAAATTAGTCCTAACCGTTCTAATATCATGTAGAGATCAATTTTTACAAAAATGATTCTATTGATTGTTTGGGTTTTCATTTTTAGCTAATAATTCCCTTAAATAGAGATACACCTTGAGTCCATAAACCTTATACTATTATTATTGATTTTAAACCTTGCAAGTGTGCGCAAGAGTACATATTGTACCAAGCAATAAATTAGTAAATGAAATATTATCCCATTGAGAGCTTCGACTTATAATTTGACTTTTATTCAAATAAATTTATTTACGGTAGCAATAGATTGAGAATTGATTTGTTTATTTAAGCGATTTCTAATCTATCAACTAAACTAACTATTGAGAATTTGATTCGATTTTGAGATGATAAATACCTACAACTGACAATTTCACTTGTTTTTTCTTAAGTCATCTATGTCCATGGAGGATTTAATTATAATTATTTATGATTATCTACTAGCAATAAATTAAACTTATCTTAACTCAACCAATATGTCTATATAGATTGCATAATATTATAGGTATTCCTAACCTATACACCAATTGTAGGTTACTTAGATTATATCCAATTTAACTCTTCGCTCAAAACAAAGGGAGCAATCCAACAATGCTTATCAAATAAAAAGACTAATAAATATCATTAAATTGTTTAATTAAGATCCATTTAAATTCTAGATTATAAATTTACCTCATCATATAATCAATAAACACAAGAAATCATAAACAAAAAATAATGAATAAGAAAGTCCACCTAAACGTGAAGCTTGCACCTGGTTGGAAACAAAAGTCTACCCAGCCTGGAATTTTTACTATTCTTGTGATTTTAACAATTCAGCTTTTGAGCATTTATATCATCGAAACTTGCCTCGTACCTATGTACACAAGTACGAAGACCAATAAAACCACCTCAAAACAAAAACAAAATAAAAATAATTATTTACTATTATATTTTAAATAATTAAATTACTTAAATTCCCGTAAGACGCTTGAAAACTATTAACAAATTATTCAAACTAATGTAACCATCAAAACATAGTTCTTACTAGGGAAATCCATTAATAATTTCCTACTTCCCATGTTTATTATTCAATAATATTAACGGTATATACTTTGCATATCCCATACATTATATTAATATTTTGGACAAGTTCGCAATAGTAGCCAAAAACATTCTGGATCGATTACTCAACTGAATCTCTACTTTCAGAGTCCCTTGCTCATTATCGTATTCATCAGACTCGGTACAATTAATGTCCTCAATATATAGAATCGGCCAATTGTACCCTGATCAAAGGCCCATTGTTATCAACATTAGTACCGCATCTTTGGAGAAGCCATACTATGAACGGGACTTCGTGCCATAGTTATAAAATTACTTACTGATTCCATTATTATCGACATCAACACCACTTGTCTTCGAAGAGGCCACGCTATAAGACCGGACTTCTAGGCTCTGGCCAGGCGCTGTTCTCGGCCTCGACTTCTCTTCGAAAGTGCACTTGTGCCGCAGTCCTCATTCATGTGAAGTGAGAGAAGGCAACTGTCAATATAAGGAGAGTGGCTCGCAATGAAGGGGGCAGTTGGGGGAGTATTGAAAGCAAGAGATGCAATTTATAGAGAGTAAAAGTGCACGCTTCCTATCTGTTGGCTATATATATTCAAATTCCATATATACTCTCTGATTGATTGGTTACTTCTATAAATATTTAGGCTTCATACATAGTCTTGACATTTCTGGTTCTCAAAGCTAGAGCATAGCATGCACTTCTACTCTATATATTGCACCTCTAGCTTTTATAACACCCCTAATTCTTTCTTCATTTATGTCACCTTATCCTTCATTCCGATTCTCTTTACATATATTGATGGCCGTGCTCATTCCTTCTACCAGGATGACTTACAACACTAGCACAATTATGGAGAGAAATCGAGGTCTACGTCTCAAAAAGGAGCAACCAAGCTCATAGTGTGTCATCTTCAAAGACAAGAAGTATTTCATTGGAAGGAGAAAAACCAACCTGAGGCTGCCGTGAAGACACCAATAGCAACACTAGTCTGGTGGAGGAGACAAAGGAGAAGGATGGCTAACCATGTAAGGAGATACACAACATGGACTCCGAGATTCAGGTAAGTACTCTGAGTGTAGGGGAAGAAGAAGATGTTGGGCCCTTTCGTGCCCCTAAAAGAGACTTGAAACAACAAAAAAACTTACAATAGATGTTTTAGGTTTCTTTTAATCTAAAAGTTTATTCAAAGTATAAGGTAGGTTTTTCTATTAGCTTATCACCAAACATCCTCAAATAAACCCAACAATCTCCCCTTTACAAATTGAGCGATCATGAAACTACTATCTTCTAACAATCTCCCTTCATCACATAAAATCCACGTATCATTGACAAATTCCCATCAAATCGTAAGATGAAACCTATAAAAGAAACTTTTATAATTAGCGTAAGCAAACACTAAAACCTACCTAGCTCTGATACAACTCTTAGGCCTTTCAAGTCCCTAAAAAGAATTTGTAAGAACCAAACAAAACTCATAATAAATATCATGAACATCTTTTAATCCAAAAATTAGTTACAGAATAAGGTCTTTCTATTTGCTTATTTATTACCAAAAGTATTTCTCAACTGATGTGGGTAAACCTAACCGAAGAGGGGAAGGGATGTGATGAGGAGTGGGAAGGGAAGAGGGGAGTGGATATGACGATTGCAAGAAAAATAATTTTAGGTTCGGCATTTTTTTTAACATTTAATATAGTAACTGGAAAAGTACTATAGTGTTTTTATTTTTCTATTGACTTACCAAATGCCAATTTGAGTCATTATCTTCAAAAAAAATTTTTTATTAAATAGGTCCAAAATAAGCCAACCAAATGCCTTACAAGTTAAAATTTTGGACATCTAATAAGTACTGAGCTGCTTTGCATAACGTACTTTCTAGAGACGATTTTTCTCACTGCTGAACATCTTATTGGGAAGTATCATGCTTCGCATAGAAATCTTCCTGGTCCTCATTGTCTCATTTGGCAATCCACACCGCATCATTGATTTGCGCTCACTTATCTAAACTTCAATTTAATTTGATTGCAATTAGAGTTCATATCGAACACGTAGAATACACTTAAAAAAAGAGTAAACACTTAATGGCTTATTTTATTTAAATTTTCATATGAATTCGTTTGCCTTCCCAGCCTATCTTAGTTGTCCTATACGGATTGTCCAACTTGCCTACTCAATCTCGACTCCTCCTGGTCACCATTCAATATCCCTCTAGCGTTGAAGAAAATAACACTTGTCACCGTTTAACTAAAGTACATTATAGTAAGCTAAGTCATATTTTCAAAAATAGTTAACCAAACTAAAGAATATAAGCCCACCTCACTCAAATAGCATAAATTAAACTAGTTGGTATTATATAGAAGATGATTTTTGGGGGGATTGCACAATCTACCAAAATTAAACAACTTAAAAATTTTGTCCAAAACTTTTTTTCCCCTTGAACGGTTGGTGTTACAACTGCCTTCCCGTACCAAAGACATCCATTATTTAGATATAAGAATTGAAATATTAAATTATTTAGAAATTTTGTTAATAATATTAAAATCCATATTGTAAAAATATTTAGGTAAACTTCTAAAGTACATTGTAGCAGTAAATATTAGTGAGTAATTCAATGCTTTCTACAAATTATAACGTAGAGTTCCATGTCAGGCTAAATATTTTTCGAGTAAAATAATAATCATGCATTGATTACAAAATATTAGAAAAGTTACCTTCTATACGATACTCTTTTTCTGTCCTCTCAGCCGACTTAACTGGTAAAATAGATTTCGCATTGGTGCTTTCAAACAATGAGTCATATTAATACTAATGAATAAAATATAAATTCAAGATCTTCAATCTTATTATTTATGAGAGAAATTAGTATCAACGGACATGTCAACTAAATTTAATGTGAGTCATTAGGCTGAAAGAATACTTGTACAATGAGGTAATTTTGTCGGTCACAAAAAATACAACCATATAATTTAGATGAATGGCTAGACTATTGCTGATATTTGTATATTAATTGTTATTAATACTATAGTTTTTACGAGCTCATAGAAACCTCTTTTATCTATAAAAGAGGCAGCTCGTACAAACTATAATATTAATAATAATTAATATACAAATGTCCATTCATCTAAATAACGGGATCACATCCTTAGGCCAGTATTTACATCCTTCCATTGTTCACATCCTTTCATTAAATAACGGGATCACATCCAGAAGACATTTAATCCTAATAACTTATACCCTCCCAAATATATTCTTAAATACATGTAATCACCCATAACCACCACTTGGGCTTCCCCTATGTTCAATACATAAACTCTTTTAGATTATCCCATACAACTTAATTCTGACACCGGATGACTAAGTTCATTTCTCCGCAAGCCAGCTTTTGGACTTCTCTCCGAGGTGTAGCGTCAAGGTGGCTTGGGTTAGGTACAACCAAATTAGACCTTGAAATTCATCTAGATGTGGCATGCATTAGCTAATTTTTTTATTTTAAAAAATTCATTTTAAAAATTTTGCGATTTCATTATAAGTCACCATTTATCTAGCTAAGTGAAAACCTAGGGTTTTAACCTGCTTTCCTTCAACATTATAACTGTTTATATGAGTTGGCTCGAACCATCTCATTTATTTTAATAATGATGATTAGCTTGTTATTACAATCGAGTAAGGTCTCACAGAACTCATATGTGATTTTAAGTATAGGCATCATCCTAAATTAAATTTTAAGTTTAGTTTCTAAGTATGGAAGTCCACGTCGAAATTTTGAGAATGCCACCATTGCTTGTTTTACGTCAAATGACTTGACACCCTGTTTGTTAGCAAGATAATTTTTCCAAAAAATCTTTATTACTATATAAGAAAAATGTACCATTAAATGGTGGCCTTGTGGTCTATTCATGATTTAATGGTGGTTTATTTGAGTTTACAATTTAATAGTATTTTTCAACTAAATGTCTCCGATAACAACTCGACCTACAACCTAAAATAATAGGTACAATTTATTTTTTTAAAAAAAATTTATCGAAATTGAAAATTTCCATTTTATTCTCAATAATAAATAAATAAGACCTTATCTTAATACATAGTATATATAGGATTAAGTTAAGTAATCTCGTATTTTCAGTACTCTATACTTTGGGTTGGGTTTAAAAAAGGTGTTTTTCAATAAACAAAAAAAAAGGAAAATCTAGCAGTTCATCGGACTGATGTCGCAGGAGGCTAAATCTAGCTTGCGGTTGGAACTAGCCGAGGGCAATGAAGCGAGTGTGGTTGCCGGCATCCAAATCCGTCATTGTCATTCTCGGATTTGGTTTAGGCGGGTAGATCTGCCATGGGCAGCCGAAGTCAGTCAGTTGCGCCATGGTCGGATGAGGAGAGTAAATGGCGCCTTTGAAAAATGCCAAGGGGTTGAACATACCATTATTATCATTTCTCAAGTCTCTTTCCATCACATTCGTTCCCTTGTCTGTGTTAAGCACGAGTCTAGTCCGCGCCATTGCACCTAGAATTATTTTAAGAAAACTTGCAAAAATTCCCAAAATAAGGGTGTATTATCACAAAATTATCAAAATGAGGCATTTTTTACTACCTTATCTACTCTCGTAAATAAAAAGAAACTAAAAGTAAAAAATAAAAGATTCGACGGATCAAATGTTATAAAAATAAAATAAAATAAATCAAATTATTATAGTCTTATTCTTAAAACTTTATTAAATATCTGATCATTATAGTTTATTTCATTATTTATTAAAGATCTAAAATTAGAATCTATTTCTAACATGAATTATACGTGGTAAGATATTTTGTCTATTTTACTATTGACTGTGCTACTAAAATCTTATCCCACTAGATGAGATTTTGGTTCAAACAAACAATATAAATATAATCAAACATTGAACCAAACAAAATATTATTAACAACTAAAAATAATGACGCCATTAGCAATATTTTATTTATGCATATATAAAACAAAAATTAGCGAGGAAAGATACCCACCCTAACCTTACCATTTTCAATCCAATTTAAATCTTTTATACTCAAATTATAGATATGTTCCTTCGTACATGTAAAAGGGACTTGCTCAGGGCTTTGTTTTGTATTTTTTTTACTCTTAGATACCATGAATGGAACTCAAATATGTGACACAACTAGGGTTGCTAATTAAGTGAGCCAACTCATGAGCATTTGGCATTCGGCTCAGTTCAACTAGACTCAAAACTCGAAATTTAAATACTCAAACTCAAACTTGAAATCTTTTGAGCCAAGTTTGAACAAGTACAGTGTTCGACTTTATTCGACTTGGTTATAACTCGAACTTCGCTTTGAAATGAACTCATAGCTCGGACTCTGATAAATAATATAATAATATAGTATTTATACTATATATATATATACTAATAAGTTTAATTGTAACTAGTTATATTTATTTATATACAATACAAAAATAAAGTGGTGAGATAGCTTAAATAGTAAGTATTTAAGCCAAAGACCTCGAGGTTGTGGGTTCAATCCATGCTAACTTAATTTTTTTTAAGTGAGTTATTTTCCACTTTACAATCGAGCCAGTTTCAAGCTCAAGAATGAGCTAGGTTCGAGCTCGCCAAAATTAAACAGTTAAGTTTATTCGAGCTCGAACAACATAAAAAATATTCGAGTTGAGCTCGAACATGCACATTCAAAATTCGTTAGATCCTCGAACTGAGTTCGAATATTCAAACTATTCGAGCTGAGTTCAAACATAAGTCGAGTTCGGCTCGCTCGCTCGTTTAGCAACCCTAGACACAACTACAATTCGACACATCTAGATCATGTTCCTTGGTATTTTGAAAATGTTACATTTAAAAATTCCTATTGACAACTACGATTCAACACATTTGGATCATGTTACATTTAAAATGCCTATTGATAACTATTGACACCCCAAATTCGGTTCTTAGAACTTTGATGATCAACTCGATTCGAGCTCGAACATGCATGTTCAAAACTCAATCGAACATGCATGTTCAAAACTCAATCGAACATGCATGTCAAAACTTATTAAATCTTGAACTGAGTTCGAATATTCAAACTATTCGAGCTGAGTTCGAACACAAGTCGAGCTCAGCTCGCTCGCTCGCTTAGTAGCCCTAGTTCGACACATCTGGATCATGTTCCTCGGTATTTCAAGAATGTTACATTTCAAATGCCTATTGACAACTACGATTCAACACATTTGGATCATGTTATATTTAAAATGCCTATTGACATCTACTGACACCCCAAATTCGGTTCTTAGAACTTTGATGATCAACTTGAATCACCAAATTTGGTTCTTGGATCATGTTATATTTAAAATGCCTATTGACATCTACTGACACCCCAAATTCGGTTCTTAGAACTTTGATGATCAACTTGAATCACCAAATTTGGTTCTTAGAACTTTGATGATCAACTTGACTCACGTCGGCACGATTAAATACACAATCAACACTCAACCGAACGGATCAAAACAACCCTCCTGGCATATTGAGAAAGAAAGACTCAACAAAATACACAACCAACACTCAACAAAATACACAACCAACACAACCCTCCTGGCATATTGAGAAAGAAAGACACAATTAAATACACAACCAACACTCAACAGGAAAGAATGAATGGATGCATGCAGCAACTTAAGAACAAGCTATACACAATGACATGACACCACAACCAACACTCAACATGGATGCGTGTAGCAACTTAAGAACAAGCTAACTGTCAACATGGATGCATGTAGCAACTTAAAAACAAGCTATAATGAATGGATGCGTGCAGAGCAACTTTAGAACAAGCTGTACACAATGACATGACATGAGAACACTCAACACGCAGTAAGAACAAAAATATAAATAAATAAAATAATTCTTAACACGCAGTAAGAACAATAATATAAATAAATAAAATAATAGAGTAAGTATATTAAAACAACTCCTAAGGTTGAAATCTGATTGTCTTATTGAGAGACCCAATTGTCTTAACTACGAGTCAACATATTTGGACCATATTCCTTTGTATTTCGAGAATGTTACATTTAAAATGCCTATTGACAATTATTGACACCCCAAATTTGGTTCTTAGAACTTTGATGATCAACTCAAATCATGTTGGCATGATTAAATACACAACCAACACTCAACAGAACGGATCAAAACACCCTCCTGGCATATTGAGAAAGAAAGACACGATTAAACGATTAAATACACAACCAACATTCAATAGGAAAGAATGAATGGATGCATGCAGCAACCTAAGAACAAGCTAACACTCAACATGGATGCATGCAGCAACTTAAGAACAAGCTATGCACAATGACATGACATACACAACAGATGCTCAACAGGAAAGAATGAATGGATGCATGCAACAACTTAAAAACAAGCTATAATGAATGGATGTGTGCAGAGCAACTTAAGAACAAGCTATACACAATGACATGACATGACAGCACTCAACATGCAGTAAGAACAAAAATATAAATAAATAAAATAATGGAGTAGGTATATTAAAACAACTCCTAAGGTTGAAATCTGATTGTCTTATCAAGGGACCCAATTGTCTTATCGAGAAACCCAATATTATGTCTGATCTGTTGATATGTAAGCTAGTGAGGGCATACATATAAGTATATTAAAACAACTCCTAAAGTTGAAATCTGATTGTCTTATCGAGAGACCAAATATTATGTTTGATCTATTGATATGTAAGCTAGTGAGGGCATACATCACAATACATCAAATAAATACATATAAGTACACAACAAAAGAAGATAAAAATACGAATGAAAAATAACATCGCACTCAACACAAGTGTACGTAGTAACTATGTAACACCCCGTTTCGGCTCACCCGTGAACTGACCCGGAAATGTCACCGGCGATCGAGCCGTTCGCTAATCTACTAGGTTCGGTTAAGTCGACCCGGATCTGCCCTCGGAGACTCAAGATGGAGATGCAAACATGAAATGCATGAATCGGAACGATTGGGTTCTAACGCGGTCCTAGATGCATGCTATAATGTACAAGCAAAAACAAGACAAAACAATAAATGAGAAACCAAAAGATAATGTATACTACTATGTAAAAACGGACAAAGTTTCCCCTAAAAGTACAATAAGGGCTAACCTGTCCACAACAAAGGTATATAAATATTTTATCAAAATATGACAAAACATAACAATTTACCATGACAATTAATCATTATCTCATTTGTTTTCACCTGAGCCAAGTCTGAACTCCAAGGCTCCCTACTCATTCACATTGATCTATTCGTTTCATAACAAGCAATTCATTCAAGCAAACACATCAAAATTATCATTCACGTAGCGATAACACACCATTATTATAGATTACACGTGGCAGGTATATGTGCGTGGTTCTGTACTGCTCCTCCGCAGTCCCGACAGCTTTCATCGTTCGCATTCCTCACCTACATATATATAGAAAAACCATCAATAACGAGTGTTACTAGCCTGGAAAATAACTAATATCAATCTGGCACAGGAGAGAAAACTCTCTTGTTGAATGAAAATCATATACTTCCTCAAGAACTCTCATCAGGGCATATATGGGAGCCATCGCCCTCGGGTCGACAACATACCCCTTTCTTTCTCATTCTCATACCTTGGCCATTTCTCTATCGCTTCTCGCATCAAATCTCATTCCTTTTCACCCTCTACACCTTCCATATTACTCCTGGCCTTGAGCATGAAGGCCGAGCACTCTCAGGCAGTCGCCTTTAGTACCCTTTGAAACCACAAGTCTAGACATGCACTGCATTGCAGTACCCGTGAACCTCCACACTTCTCTGGGTTTGAGAAACTCAAAGGTGGAGTTGTCAGGATCCCTCGGGAATGAAACGGCCCGCACACCATTCCAGAGCCCACTATCGACTCACACGTGCCCGCTCATGTAGCACGGTAGTCGGATTTCCCTCATTCAATCTCTCACTGAAAACGCGAATATTATACATATATATAGGTCTAGGTTGGGATTTATACAATAGGTCCGAAGGCATCGTGAGCTGGATCTGAAGTTCGAAAACAAACTCGAGGGATCTCATCCTCGAGGGTTATTAATCCAGAAAATCGTTGGCTAAATGGCCCGAGTTAAGTAGAATCCGATAAAATGCCATTTAACTCATCCTGCACATGATAAATCAAATACACAATAGAGTAGCGTAAAAATAGAGAACGAGTCCTAAACGGACCTGGTAGAAGCTCCAAACGGGTCCACACAACTAGGCGGCGAGCTCCTACACCATACCTACACAATCAAGCTAAAAACTAACGCCCGCATGATGAATCACACATCCTATAGCATGCACATACAATCAACACAATCACGCATCAATCAACACACATCAACCTATATCAATTATAGCAAGTCTGCTTAGGCTAGTTTGCATTAGATCATGATCATTACCTAGTTACCCTAATTAGTTTCTTAGCTTCCATTTTTAACACCACTCAATCAAACAAATTTCATATTTTATGCTTAATCAAATCTACATTTATATATATTATTATAACACACAATTCACCAATCCTAGCATGCAATTCTAATAATCAATACTTTCAAATAATTAATTTAAAGTAAATTATACCTCGCGTCGTCGAAAATCAGTGACGGCTAGGGTTTTTGTTTCGTGGCTCGAAATTCGAATTCGGCACCTAGCAGCATCCGAAGTCCGATCAGATTGGACCGGGTGTGTTCGGCCGATGATCCGGTGAATTTCCCACGAATCCAATTTTCTTGCGGTTCCGGCGGTTCCGGCGGTTTTTCGGCGAGTGTCGGCAATTTTCTGGCGGATTCCGGCTGTTTTCCGGCGATGATTCGGGATGGGGCAATCAGGGGTCTATTGGCACCAGCTCGACGAGCTTGGTCCAATGGTGGTGTCAAACAGGGTAGCCGGGGCGGTGATGGCTATCAGCGACGGCGTCATAAACGGGCGACGGCGGCGGCATGCTTCGTTGGGGCTACGGCCGGCCTCGACGGCGGTCGGGATGATGGGGGAAACTTCGGCGATGGCAAGGGGGTGGTCGTCGGAGTCACAACGGCGACGGCAAGGCCCAGACGGCGACGAATCGACGAGGGAGGGCGTCGCGGCTTGTGGGGCAATTCGGCGTTGTGGCGGCGAGACGGCGGCCGGGGTGGGTCGTGGCGGCACGACGACTACACGGTGGGGTGGGGCGGCGTTGATCAGCGGCTGTGCGGCGTCAGCAGCGACCACAGTAGGCGGCGGCGGCTAGGGTTTTGGAAGGGGGAAGGTGTCAGGAATGGAGGTGAAAGACTCTAATGGCAAATTCGTAAATAAGTATTGACTCGATTCCTACTCGAGTTAAAATAATAACTAGTTCGTAATAAATTCTAAAAAATCTAGAAAAATATGGAAAAATTCCATAAAATAAAACAAACACAACAACATCCAAATGGCATGCTCTATAACTAATAACCCACCTGAATATAAAAGAGAAAAAAATACTGCATACTTTCATATATTCTGATAACTCATTTCTCACCATCTTCTGGACGTTATCATCATATATTCAGGTATACCTGACTCTCATCGCTCATAACTCATGGCTGGCCTCAACTTAGCACGCGCTTCATGAAACTGACTCGACTCGAACCAACGATCGAACCGACTCGTTTGGTAACGTAAAACCCTAACTCGAGTCACAGGTTTTTCAAACTATCTGTCCATCTACCAAATCTGACCCCACACACAAGAACATAATACCTATAAATATAATAGGAAAAACATCAGCAATGAGTATCAGTGGCTGCCTAGAAAACAACTACACAAACTGGCAAGTGAAATCTGACTTCCACGAGGAAGGAAAAACCAATATATATATATCTGTGGGAACACTCAAAGGGCATCTACTAAGGAGCCATGTAAACAATACATCATCCTAAACTGAGCTGGTGTTGTGCCAATCTCGATAATATCATATAACTGGCCTCACTCTTTGGAAAAAGCATATATCTTAAGCCCTCTTAAAACCTCCATATAACTCCTAGCCCGTAGCACAAATGCTGAGCACTCTCAGGACTCACTCTTTGGAAAAAACACATATCTTAAGTCCTCTTAAAACCTCCATATAACTCCTAGCCCATAGCACAAATGCTGAGTACTCTCAGGCAGTTGCCTTTAGTACCCTCTGATACCAAAAGTTTAGAAATGAACCGTACAAAATAGTACTTTTCTACTCTACACCTCTCTAGGTGTGAGGAAGCTCAAGATGTAGAGATGTCAATATCCCTTGAAAATGGAACATCCCTCTTACTAATTGAGAGCCTATTGCAACTTACAATATATACAAAGTCAAGTCCACCAACTCTTAGCTCATTGAAATCCAATGAAAATTATATATTGAGTTGGGAAGGGAATCATATAAAGTAAGCCCAATGGCTACACGAGGTAGATCTAAGTTCGAAACAGCATGAAGGATCTCATTCTTGAGGGCTATTAATCACAAAAGGAAAAACATTCTAAAGAGCCTATGTTAAGTGGGGTTAAATAAAATAACCATTTAACACATCATATGATCAACGAATCAAAACCATGATAGATTAGAGCGATAAAGCTGAGAAGAGTCTTAATGAACCCGAGGTCCGAGTTCCAAGCATATCAGCACATCCACGGCAAGCTCACACTCCGGAACCTATATTGGAACCCACAATTCAATAAAAGATTGACAACTCTATATAATGCATAGTCTTGGTGTGTGCTCACATCAACAATCACATCATTTCAAACAATGGCCAAGGCAAAATAAATAAATAAACAACACACAACATGCAAATCGTGGCATGACAAGCAATAGACCAATAAATAAAGAAAAAAATTAGACAAATAAAAGAATAATAAGTAAAAATAATAAATGAACAAATAAACATGCAACAATAATAAATGGCAAACTAAACATGGATTAAAATAAATAGGTGAATAAATGGCAAACTAAACATGAATTGTGACTAAACGCAATATGCTTACTTGAGTTGTGATCATTTAATAAATGAACAAATAAATAATAACAATATAAATAATAGTACATGAATTGTGACTAAACGCAAGTAAATAATAATGCATACACAAGTAAGCAATTAAACAAAAAAAATGTATAATAAATAAATAAATGAACAAATAACAATCAAATCAACGAAAAAATCAATCATAATAACTAATCATGATAAATTATAGGATAAATAACAATTACATGAGTATGCTATTAAACATGAATAAATAATAACATATGTGTGAACAATTAAATAAATACATAATTAAATAATTAAATAAAATTTGATAAACATGAATAAGATTAATATCAATTAGTAAATATATTATCGTTGAAGATCAATAATCATACAAGTATGTATCAATGATGACGATGAAATAAATAACAAGAGATAAATCAAATAATGAATAAATACATAAATCAATAAACAAATAAATAATAAATAAATAAAAGCACTCGTAACAATAAAATTTACAAAATAATATTAATATGCATCTAAACTAATGTAAGGAGTCTCGAAATACGAGACACAATTGAAAAATTGACAAAAAAAGGCAAAAAAGAGTAAAAATACGATGGTCTGGGTTAACTTGGACTAGTTAGATCAAGTTGAGTTGAGTGAACTTGGTCAGGATTAAGCTACTAGGTTGGTCTAGACTCGGTGGACACGGGAACGAGCAAGCAGACACGGACAATGGTGGGTGGACACAAACACGGCTAAGCAACTAAACGAGTCCAAAAGGCCGGCGTTGCTTGCTGCATGAAAACAACAACAGTGATGGTGACAGGGCCACTAGTGGTTGGAAAATGCCAAGGAGATGACGACAACGGCGTCTGAGGTGACGGCCAGAAAGGGGAGGAATGCGGTGGCAATGGCCAGCATGGCTAGGTCCAATCAATCGACCACAAGGAGGGGAATGTCTCTGGATGGTCGGCCTTGTCGGGGGAGGCTCACTGGCACCAAAAAATGGTATGAATGGTGACAACAGCGGTGGAATCTGGCTAGAAAGGAGGGCTAATGATGGCGTATGCGGCGGCTGTGAGGTGGTCATGGTGGTATTGGTCCCATGGCCGGACAACAACCAAAATCTCGCTAATGGCAAGCCAAAGTGTCAGCTCCGACTAGGGCAAATCTAGTCCAAAAAAAGTGAGAGAAATCCCTGAAAAATGGGAAGATGCTAGGGCTAACGTGGCCAAACCAAATCTTGCCACGCAGTATGATCAGGTCATCTGACTTACTTAGTGGCCTAGTGGGGCCCACCGAGGGTACATACAATATGTATATGTATATATATATATATATATAGTCCGAAAGCTCGGATCGGCACCGACAAAAGTTGAAACTAACTCAAGGCCTAACTGAGACTCTACGGATGGAAATCAAAGAGACAAAGGTAAATAGGCCTCAAAACTGTGAACTCAATTGGTGATGATCTAAGACTCAAATAAAAAATTGAGCCCACAGGGGAAATTCAGTAGTCTAAAATCCCTAAAATGAATGCACAAGAGATACCCTGAAAAAAATTCTAACGGATACTAAATGCAACAATGGCCTAGATTTTGCTCTAAAACCTTGAGCTAACACAAGTAAGAACCTGTATACCTTGAGTATATGCTAATAGTTCATGTTCTTCTCTAGCATAATTGAAGCTATTATTTGTAGATCAAGCATACCCAGCCTCCACAACATACTCATACGGTAATCTAGGCCTCATGCTCATGGTCTAAAAGTTGAATCGACATGAACTGACTCAAGACTTGCCCTAACTAGGCAGGCAACAAGCAAGTAAAACCCTAACCTAAAGCTTTGGTTTTACAACCTCTACTTGTTAAGTGTTTAAAGTATATAATATTTACCCATGTTTTTAATATGATTTTGTACTTCTCGGGTATCAATATTATTAATTATGTGATATTTATCGTTATATTCTAGTTAATTAATATTTTATGACATATGCTTAATTTTGGAGTTTTAATGCAAAAAAGATGAAATAAATTAAGCTTTGGAATTGAAAAGTCATGGTCACCTAATGGTTACTACAAGGAGTTCACAAAGCTCAATGAGGATGAATGTACATTGCTTTGGCTGCATTTGAGTATGTCGAGGAGTTGAAAATTTGAATAGACATCATAATCAATTTGAATACATTGATTTGTAAGAAACCTCCTTCAATTCATGTATCTTGTGGCCATCTCATCTTCTATATAAAGGGGTGGTCATTTGTTACTTGAGATATCTGAACTCTTGGTTTAAGAGTTTAGTAGAAGAAATAATTATAGTTTTGTAATTCTTTTTGCATTCATAATGAAAACTATTTTCTCTTTTATATTGTTTTCTATTTTTATTATGGAGTAGTCTTTTATTTCGTTCTAGAGAAGAATGGAACTTAACATGATTTAATTGAATTTATTTCAACCTCTTATTCTTTTATGCAATTGTATTGTTTAAATTATCATGTTCTTAATGCTAAGAGTAAATTGATTACCTATTTCTTAGATAATGAGGTTTAATTAAATTTCGGGAGAAATTAAATAGATTAGTCATTGATAATTCATCATACGATGAGTCTTTTGACTTGTTTGTCATTGTGATCGGGAGATACACAATACCGTATGCGATTGTAAGGCAAATCTTAATGTGTTATTTTGTTGATTAATCAATTATCACCGGAGGTAGAAATTGAGGCAAAATAATAGAAGCATGAAGGAGCGGGAGCCACCATGTCATATAAATATCTTAGATTGACAATTCGAAGGAATAGAAGATAAGAGTAAGATTTGATGAAAATTAAATTTATATTAAGGGAAATTCGACTCTAGAACGAGTTTTATCATTTTATTTTCTCCTTTTATTTAAAGTTATTGTTTAGATTTAGTTAAGTCAATTATTTTTGTTTTGCTCTTAATTTTATTTTCTTTAATTAATTTAAGGGAATTCATCTCTTTGCGGGAACAATACTCGAATTTATCATTATATTACTTGTTTCGACCGTGTATACTTGCATGTTATTGAAATTATTCAAACACTCCTCCTTATAAAATTTCTTTTCCTAGAATTTTTCACATCAATTGCGGTCGGAGGACTCAACTAAAAAAGCCATTGAGCTGGCAAAACTAGAGTTGATGAGCAATAAATTAGAGGGTAGATCTCTATCAAAAGCAGGCTGCACACAGCCAAATGGACCAACACAAAGGTGGCCACTCAATCTCTAACGAACCTCGCTAGTGTTCCACTAGTCTGCCTAGACAGAACCACAAATGCTTGAATCATCTAGCTAACCCCTAGGGTCATTGCTAACTATGGGGATTGAAATGCAATGGCCTTGACAGGAAAGCCTAAGTTCACCCCAAAGAGCCTACTGGGTATTGTAAGGTACTAATCTAAGCTACATCAAGAAAAACTATGTCTGTGCGATGTATACGGGCTAATGTCTACTAATGTCTCCTTGATCCTCACTGATATGAAAGAATGACTACATGTACCCTCACGGTACTCTGCTTCGGGTCCTACTATACTAAGGTGTCCTGTGAATCTTGCTATCATTTGGTGGACATTGGAATTGGATAAGGGTATAGGCTAATGAGTAACTATATCTAACTCTCAAGTGTCCCTACAAGGGGAATCAGACTCTTACTAGTACTAGTTGGCTCAATCCCAAGTCCACTATCTGACTTTGTTTCATAAGGGAATAAAGATAGTTGCTATGGCTCTCATAACTATTTATATAACCACTAACTACTAAAGAAAGCTCTGTCTGATAGAAAAGGAGTGAGCACACCTGTGCATGCACTATACAATGTTTGCTCATCTCAATTCTCTATGTAAACTGGTAGCTAGACTAGTATATCTAGAGGAGTGAGTGTTGAAGTACTCAAGTGAAAACTCAATTTTGTCTCTCATCTATGGGTCATAGGAAAAGAGACTGGGTCTCTCACAGAAGTCTGGTAACACTGCTCTAGAACTCTAACTAGTAGGATTCTCATCCTCACATTTGGGCTTTGATATCAAGTGTACTAGGGAAGTGCATTGAGCTAAGGAAATCCTACTAAGTAGGTATGACACTATGGTCTATGGTGATGTAAGAGTACTGTGCAAGTGACAAGGGTAATGAAATCTCTTCATAGAATACTAGGTGGCCAAAAACATCTATAGGTATATGGACATGTCTCTTAGATCATCATGATTATACTCTATAATAGGTGGCCAGCTTATGGAATAGTTAGTCAATGACGACTCTAAGAGATGACTCTTAAGTAGATCTAGTCTAATCAATCAATAATAGGCACACATTTCTTGATACTATAATAGTCACACACTTCTAAATAGGAAGGGTTTAAATGAAAGAACCACTATCTCCCCTCGAACCTACAGGGACTCTACTAAGGTTTGACATGTGTCTCGTCCATTTTTCGGTGATATATGATCAGTCGTCCTATACCGATTTGTAGTACTGATCTTCACTCACATGAATACTACCATTGTGGTAGACTATCAAGCAAGGCTATCAATCAAGATGACTATAGATTGGTGTCCCTCTATTTGATCAATGTGGTCTGGTCTGCCTAAAGTCTCTGTCTACGTCTGTCCCAAGTTCAAGTAAAGCCGCCACCTCAAGACTGATCTGCAATCGACTACCTACATTGCAAGTTCTAATCAGTAGCACGAAGGTATCTCATATACTCGGGGCAACGGCTCAATCTTATGGCTCAAAGTAAGAACCCTAATTGTGCTGGGGAAACACAAGGAATCACTCTCTCCCTAAAGGACACACCCTCACTACACCCACCGTCTAACGTCCAAGGCTTTGATATGAGTCAGACTCCTAAGGGTGGACCAATACCTGACTGGGGTCCTATTGTGCTTCTAATTATATGCTAGCTATCTGATCATGTCACCTTGGCTACAAAAACCACAATATAATATCATAGTGACTGAACAATCTGGTGACTCTAGTCATCCCATCTAGAAGTCATACTGCTATGGTCCCCATTGTGCCTGTGTGTATCCCTCTAAAGACTGCTACCGGTGCTGATTGATCAGGCCACCTCGCAATACACATCTAACCTAAGGATGTCAGGTCAAGGAAATAGTATGCAAAGTTGCTTGTAAACTCGATCTCAAGCCATCATATCAAAATAGTCATAGTGATCCTAACTCTCCTTTGCCCAGTTGATGCCACTATGCCAAAGCATGTCTTAAATCTCTGACACTACTCGACTCTCAAAGCAATGACATGCAATCGTCAGACAAGGCTATGAAAGCTCTCAAGTAGCGGTCCTCCTGTGAGGTGAGGCAAAAAATACTTGGCCTTGGCTTCCACACTAACTACTCCACTTAGTCGACAGTAGTGCGATACATGGACGACAATAGTGCATACTCTGTCAGTGGTAATGCATCACAGTATAGTGGTTGTGCAACTCGGGTAGCAGTTGTGCAACTCGGACAATAGTAGTCCATCACAAATGGTGGTTGTTCATCTCAGTCAATGATAGTGCTATCCAAGTGTTGAGGGTTTGATCTTGATCATGTATGTTGTGAACCCACTACTGTATTTGGCAAATTTGCCTCAATGTGCCTGTCTCTCCAAATGTGGATGCTAACAACTTGACTTAGACTATCCAACTATATTTGTCCGATCTTAAGGAGTAAGGATCATGGTGGTGACACGTATAATGGTAAAACAACGCTTAGCTCACACTAGTCTCCTAAATCTCGGGCAACTCTTCCTATTTGAACTAACTGACTCATAAAAACAATCACTTGTCTGGAAGCGACAGATCAAGTGAAATCCGGTCAAACGTCTAACCCCATGGTCAATGGTAGTCTCGCTCATCCTTGGTGTGTCCATGCCTTTGTCAGGTAAAGAGTAGCCAAAAGTGTGTTAGAAAGGACAAATTAGTGGAAGAGGGGGAGGCGGCCAAGTGCCATTGGGAAATTAGGCCCTCATTGCTACTCTTCCTCATCCACTACTGCTATCACGTGGACGTGATCAATCCAAGTCATCCCTCTAACTCTCATTTGTGCTCCAAGTGCTCTAGGGGCTTCTTTGGCATAGCTATAACCTTCATCCACAGGATTTGTTTGAGGATCAAAGTTCTCCAAGGTAGACCTCAAACTATATATGATGTATGTGTCCAAGTCACTTGGTGGTCCATGCTCATGTGTCAAGTAACTCTACTAGTGTCTCCCAACTCCAAACTCTGTGTAGTTGCATCTGTGATATCTTTGCCTTGTAATGTAAACCATGTCCCTAAGGTAGAAGGACTGAAGTGGTTGCATGCAAAATGACGGACAATTGCGATGATGTAGTGCCCAATGCTCTAAACATTGCTAGTCACTTTCTAACTCAACCCCAGCTGACTGAACATATGAACTCTCTGACTTGCCCAAATTTTAGGCACAATGAGAAGAAAAGGGGGTCTGTAAGTCTATCATGATATGTCAGTGAGATCCCTGTTGGCATCTACTGAAATCCTAATCTTAAATCTATCCCATAATTTCTCTATATGTAACACCCCGTTTTGGTTCACCTGCAAACCAAACTGAAAATTCTACCTGTGACCGAACCATTTGCTAATCTACTTGATTCGACTAAGCCAACCCAGATCTAACCTTGGTGCCTCAAGATGGTGATGCAAGCATTTAATGCATGGATGAGATGCTTAGTTTCTATATTGGTTCTAGATGCATGCTATCATATGCCAACCATTTTTAAAACAACACAACTCATTAAAAGTTTAAAAAATAATGACTAAAAAAACAAACAAAACGGACAAAGTCTCCTGTAAGAGTGCAATTGGGACCACCCTCTCAACAATAAACAATGTATATATGTATGTATATATATCAATGAAAGTGGAAAAACATAACAAAAACATGATGTTTTCTTGCAACATTTTCATTCTAATCATTTTGATCTTCTGGACTCCATTGCCTCAACCTGTTCAGTTTTACTAACAATTTTTAATAACATGCAAAATATTTCATCAAATTCACTTGTCATTTCCTACAAGAAAAATGTCATAACATTCAATTTACACCATTCACAGCCATTCATCACTCAACAATATCCATTCCATTTGACAGGTACATGTGTGCATAGTACATCATTGCTCCTTCGTAGTCCCGACAGGGCTCAATCGTCCAGATTCTCTCCTACATAAATAATGCAAAAACGTTAGTTATGAGTGCTATTTGTCTAGAAATAACTATAAACAAACTGGCACATGAAAGTTGACTTTCCCGTCCAAATGAAATGATTCATATACTTCTGCATAGAATCTATCATAAGGGCACTAATCTATAGCCATCGGGCTCGGTTCGATCAGCGTCCCATTTTGACTCATCTCATAACTCGATAACTTTTAAAACTATCCTCTGCAAGGGAAAATCAATTAATCTTAAAGCCCTCTACATCCTTCGTATCACTCCTGGCCCTTAGCACAGAGGTCGATATTCTCAGGCATGCGCCTTTAGTACCTTTTAAAACCCATAAGTCTAGACATGCACTGCATTACAGTATCTATAATCCTCGACACTTCTTGGGTTTGAGGAACTCAAAGGTGGAGTTTTTATGATCCATTGGGAATAGAACAGCCTACTCACCAATCCAGAACTGTGCTTGGACTGATACGTGCCCACTCACGTTGCATGTGAGTCGACTCTTCCCATGTCTCACTTCTCACTAAAAACTCGAGAAAACTACATGTACAATGCATGGGTAAGGATTGTAATATAATGGTCCCGAAGGCATCATGATCTGGATCTAAGTTTTGAAAAACAAAGTCATGGGATCTCATCCTCAAAGGTTATTAATTCGGAAATTTGCGCGACTAAATGGCCCGTGTGGAGTGGGATACTGATAAATGCATCACTTGACACACCCACTTACTTGTTAAAAATAAATCACGATAGAGTAAAGAAGTCAAACTATAAGCAAGTCTTATAACAAACTTGGTAGAAGCTTCAATCATGTCATCCACCTAAGTGGAGACCTCCTATTCTGTAACCATACATCAAAACTAAAAGTTAATTTTTGCTTTTTTGCATTCACAAATCCTATATCACACTTACATCAATCAACGCACGCACATCAATCTATATCAAGATTTTCTAGGTTACACTGCATTTGATTAATAATTCAAACTTAATTTACTTAATTAGTTCCTTAGCATTTATTTTAATACAATTCAAACCACACAAATTTAATTTTATTTACAATAAAAATATTTATCACATCAAACAATTAAATCCTAGCAAGTTGTGTTAATAATTAACACTTTTAAGCAATTAGGTCGGAGTTAATTACACCTCCATCATCGGCATTGGGCGACGACTAAAGTTTGTTATGTAGTTCAAGACTCAAATTTGGCACCTGACAGCATCTAAAGTTCGATCAGGTTTAGCTAGACGAATCTCGGTGAAAATCGAGCGATTTTTGGCGAATTTCAGCGAATTCGATTTTCAAGTAGTTTTCTGGCAATTTCTGGTGATTTTTTGGCTACTTTCCTGTGGTTTTCTGGCAAGATGATCAGAGCCAATCTCAACCTGACTATGGTGGTGGTGAGGACAGTAGCGGCAATGAGTCAGCCGAGGTCGATTATTCTTTGCATTTTATATTGAGTTTTTGTCAAGTTTTGAGTTATTTTTATTTCAATTTGATTAGTTTAAAACTTTATTAGATATTATTAATAATGCAAGAAATTATTGTGATTTTGGTGTAAAAAGTGCTAATGAATGTTGTTCTAGTAGGGTATAAGAGTTAGAAGACGATCCGGAACGAATTCAGGGTGAAATCGGGCAAAAACTCGTAACTTTGAAGCTATAACCTTGAGCAGAATGCTCGAGCGCTAGATTGAGAGAGCTCAAGCACTGGCATTTTGGTTAAGGAAATTTTATGGCAGGGAGCAAAACGCTCGAGGCCCTGAATTATGAGCGCTCGAGCGCTGGCCTTTCTATTAAGGAAGTGTTATAGCCGAGAGTTGAGCACTCGAGCGCTCGGATTTTGAGCACTAGAGTGTTGGCGGCGGAAAACCTTATTTTTCTGATATTTTTGGAGATCCTGATAGACCCCACTTGATAATACTTAGGTGGATCCTTTATAAATTTGATTAGGGTTTTAAAAAGGGGAAACAACATTAGACAGCAAAGTGACGGCACAAAAAACAAGAAGGAGAAACAAAGAAATTGGATCAGAAGAAGAAGACGCTTTCTCCGAAAAAGTTTTTCTTTATTTTGATTTACTTTTCTTTGTAATTAAATGATATCTTTCTTATCACAAATGAATTTCTTGAGTTTAATAGAATATTCTATGGAGTAAATTCTTTTCTAGGATTTTCAATGACACCTAGTGCATAGATTAATAAAGGTTATTAATTTTTATCTATGTGATTGCGATGTTGGATCATCTATTCTATTTTGTTCATTAATGCTATCATTAGCTTGACCATCTATTGTTAGATCTAGAGATAGGAAGATTAAATTTGTTGTTGAATGAAATAGCCTTTATTCATCTATTTTTAGGTGATTCACATATGAGATAGAGATATACTCATGTCTTGGGTAACTGTTAAGGCCTAAGCTTAAAGTATCATTTTGCATACGCAATTTCATATAGATATAGGAGTTGGGTATGAGTGATAAGTTTATGGTGAATCGAGAGATGTCATAAATAATTAATTCCTGTGGTTAATGATTCAAATGTGCAATTCATAGATATAAGTTATAACTTTAATCATATAAAGCACCAGGTGAAATTGAAAAACCTAGGTTTGTCGTCTGGAAGTTAATATTTAATTTAAATATTGCATTTTAGATTAGTTTAGCTTTAATCTATAATTAAATCACTCTTTGAATTTTCTTTCATCTAAGTATAATTAATTAAATTAGTTTTGGTAATTGAGAATTTCTACTACTAATTCCTCATGGGACGATACTTTCTTATCACTTTTATTACTTGATTTGGCACGTGCACTTGCATTATAATTTCTACATCAATCGGCATGTCCGATTGGTACTTGGCCAGCCTTGGTCGCAGCCCTTGGTGTGGGGGAAAGTGTTTGGGGTTGAAGGGGAAGGCATTGAAAGCATGGTTGTGGTAGAGTGGCGTGGTCGGTGGTAAAACAGCATCGGCATTCACGACGTGATCGAACGGTGTCAAGGCATAGTGGAGGCCATACGATGATGAGGTGGAGAGGGAGAACAGGCTGGGGGTGCCTCGTTGGAGCTCCAGCGGAGGCGAGCGGCGTCGTTCAGCAGCGGTGCAGAGGCCGGAGGTGGTGTCGGCAGCAACAATCGGGGAGGTGCAACGTGGAGAGGGAGAACGGTCAGGGAAGCGTTTGTATGGCGATTTCGTAATTAAAAGTTGAATCAACTCTGACTCGTCTAAACAATAATAACTAACTCTCAACCACTATATAATGCATCCTAATGCGTTATTTGACCTAAAAATAATTCTACCGTCAAATACATAAAAATAAATAAATGCTTACAACTATATATTTTGATAATTTATTTTTCATCATTCTTCTAACATTATCATTATATACTCGCGTACGCTTGACCCTTATCACTTATAACATACAGCTGGCCTCGGCTCAACACACGTGGTCATGAAATTGACTCAACTCTAACCAATGGTTAAACCGACTGGTTTGATAATGTAAAACTTTGACTCTAGTCACTGTAATTGTTAACACTGAAAAATGTATCGATCAAGTCTAAATGAGCAAAAATTTGAAAGCCTGAGAAAATACCAAAGGAAATAACGTGTCACCTTGATTAGGGATAAATCCACACATTTGGCTCAAAACAAGAGTGTTTCATCTCAATCGATCAAGACATGGCTCTAATACTACCTGTAACATCCCAACTCTGGTTCACCTAAGAATTGGATTAGAACTATCCCGATCAAGTTGAGTCACGTCTAAATCAATTAATCTAAAAGACTCGAATGATAAATGGATCGATATCGCTTTTAGCGTCCTGAGATAGGAAGACACCACTAAATGCATAGCCAAAACTCAACAGGGAAGAATAAATAGATGTGTGCAACAACCTAACAACAAGCTAATTACAATGACATGGCATGAGAACACTCAAAACGTAGTAAAAACAAAAAATATAAACAAATAAAATAAAGGAGTAAGTATATGAAAACAACTCCTTGAGATGAAATCTGTCTCATTGAGAGACCTGATATCATGTCTGATTTGCCGATATGTAAGCTGGTGAGGGCATACATCATAATAAATCAAATAAATACATATGAGCACACACAAGAAGCAAACAAAAGCATAAAGCAATGGTACGTTGAGCACAAGTATGTGTAGCAACTATCTATTCTTCCCCATACACAAGAGCACAAGACCTATATATATAATTGGAAAAGCATTAGCAACGAGTGTCACTAGCCCAAAAAATAGCTATACAAACTGGCAAGTGGAATTTGACTTTCACAAGGAAGGAAAAACTAATATATATATCTCCATGGGAACACTCAAAAAGCATTTACTGAGGAGCCATCAAGCTATAGACAAGATAGCATCCTGAAGTGAGCTAATGTTGTGCCACTCTCAACAATATCCTATAAGTGATCCTCCTCTTGGAAAAAAGTACATATTCTAAGCCCGCTCCAAACCTGCAATTAACTCTTGGTCCATAGCACAAAGGCTAAGTACTCTCGAGTAGTTGCCTTCATTACCCACTGATACTACAAGTTTAGAAATGCACTTTACAATATAGTACATGTCTACTACTTGCCTCTCCAAGTATGAGGAAGCTCAAGACATTGAGATGTCATGATCCCTTGGAAATAGAACAACCTTCTCACTAATCCAGAGCCTGTTGCATGGCATATGTGCCCGCTCACGCGGTATATATAAGGTCAAATCCACCAACATGAGGTGATTCTGAGTTCGAAACAACACAAGGGATCTTATCTTTGAGGGTTATTAATCACGAAAGTAAAAATATGTCTAAAGGGCTCATGTTAAGTAATAAAACAACTACTTAACACATTCAATGATACTGAAATCAAAACCATGATAGAGTAGAGCGATAAAGCAGAAAAGAGTCTTAACGGGCCTAAAGTCCAATCTCCAAGCATACCAACATATCTATAGCGAGCTCAGACTTCAGAACCTACATCGAAACCCACTGTTCAACAAAAGGCGGACAACTCTATATAATGCATGGTAGTGGTGTGTACTCACATCAACAATCACATCATTTCAAACAATGGGCAAGGCAAAACAAAAAAATAAACAATGCAAATATTTAAATGGAGTCATGAGAAGCAATAAACAACTAAATAAATAAAACAAGTTAGATAAATAAAAGAACAATAATTAAAATAATAGGCCCACCAATAAATATCGCAACAATAATAAATGACAAATTAAACATGCATGAAATTAAATAGGTGAATAAATAATGAATAATAATTAAACAAGGCCACAATTATTAATTAATTAAATAAACTCACTTATTAATGAATGAATGATAAATAAATAAATAATACATTAATCAAGAATAATAATAATAATATAAATAATACTACTTGAATTTGCGACTAAACGCAAGTAAATAATAATGCATGCACAAGTAAGCAAGTAAACAAAAAAATGGATAATAAATAAATGAATGAACAAATAACAATTAAATCAACGAAAAAATCAATGACAATATCTAATCATGATAAGTAATAGGATAAATAACAATTACATGGGTATGGAATTAAACACAAATAAATAATAACATATGTGTGAACAATCAAATAAATACATTATTAAATCATTAAATAAAATTTGATAAACATGAATAAGATTAATATCAATTAGTAACGGGTAAAATGGTGTTTTATAGGATCCCATTTAACTTGGGTCATTTAGTCGAATAGTTTTTTTAACTCAGGTCATTCAGTTGAATAGTTTTTCTCTAATTAATAACCATTGAGAATGAGATCCCCCGAGTCTGCCTGCGAAAATAAGATCCACCACAAGTTACCTTTGGACATATTTTATAAACCCTTCCCAAGGCAATAATTTTATCGAGTTTTCAGTGAGACGAAAGATCGTGAAACCAACTCGTAACTATGAGCGGGCTCATGTATCAGTCACAATAGGCTCTAGATTAGTGATAGTGTTGTTCCATTCCTGAGGGTTCCTAAGAACTCCGCGTTTTAAGTTCATTACACCAAAAGAAATGTTGAGGTTTACGGGTATTGTTTACTACAACGCAACATGTGGTTCAAAGGGTACTGAAGATGATTACCTAAGAGTACTTGGACTTCATGCTCAGGGCCACGAGAAATATAGGGGACATGAGAGGGCTTAGGACATGCTGGTAGTCCAAAGGGACAGAAAAGAAACATGAGAAAATGCCTAGAGAGGCATAATGATAGCCAGATTCGGGATGGTATCTAGTCTGCAACTAGATGGCTCCTGAGTAGATGCCCTTATGGAGAGTTCAGTAGAAGCATATAATAGCTTTCTTTTAAATGAGAGTCATCTCTTATTTGATAGTTTGATATTTAGTTATTTCTGGTCCGAGTGATAATTTTACTAATGGTTTTTTATTACTTATGTAGGTGAAGAATAAGAAGTTGATATGTCAACTTCGTTGAAAGAGTAGTGACCATATAGTACAGACCACACACACACCGATCTAGCACAAGATATATAACCTGACAGATGATTTTGGTTATGATGTATCTATTTGCAATGTGACGTTAATTTATGAAATGACTAAAATATTTTGAAATGATATAACAAATGTGTCAGATAAAATTAGTAGATGGGTCAAGACCCACTTTATGAACATGATTCTATGAATATGATAAATGTAAAATTATGATGAATAGATGGGTCAAGCCCTATGGATGTATATAATTTTGTTGATAAACTTTATTATGTTCTAAACTAGAAGTCTTATTATATTGTGATACACATATTGTTTGTTATGAACACTATCTATATATATATATATATTGTTGTTTTGACAGGTTGGCCATTTATTCCACTTTTAGTAGAAACTCTATCCGTTTGAATTTAGAAACTTTATCGATTTTATTGTGATTGTTTTTTAGTGCGAATTGTTTGTCATGTTATTCATGTAGTATCATTTTAGGGTTCTTTACATCTCATGCATGCATAACGATATTTATCTTCTATCTTAAGACGCCAAAAATAGATCTATTCGGGTTATGTTCAGGTTGACCGACTTAATCAGGTGACTCATAACATCCTTGTTCGGTTCAAGAGTGCACCAGATTTGGGGTGTTATATCTGCTAATAACTCATACTCTGTAGTAGCATAACTGAAGCTATCATCTATATATCGGAGATACTTAGCCTATGGTTATATGGCCAGCTGGGCCCCATACTCATTGTCTGAAAGCTGAATTCAGTTGAACCAACTTGAGACTAGCCTAGAATCAAATAAAACAACAAGCAAGTAAGACCTTAACCTGAAGCTTGGGTCTCACATTTTGCCTCTCTCCAACTTAGAGCGCTTATGTTAGAAACTTTAGGTCTAAGTATCCCTCTTATGTACTAAAATTTAGCATGCATGATATGAAATTTAGTAAAAGTTGTCTGTCTTAAGCCTCCTTGAGGGTTGAGATCCGCTTTCGTACTTCGACCCACCCTTGAGCCGAAAATGGGGTGTTATAGGAAAGCTGAATTGACACAATTTGACTCAAAACTTGCCCGAACCAGACACACAACAAGCGGTAAAACCCTAACCCAAAGCTAGGGTTTTACAACTACTTTCGCTACGAGATCATATACTTTAGAGAAAAAATAAATTAAAATGAAATAACAAGTTTTCTTTTCTAAAGTAGGATTTATTATTATTATTATTATTATTATTATTGTTGTTGTTGTTATTATTTTTGAGGACTTTGGGTGTGGGAGTGAGTTGAATTTAGTATTGAGGTGTGGGAGTGATGAATTTAAGATATTAGATGTGGCAGTAAGAGGGTATGCTTTTTTTTTTTGAAAATTTCATAGTGTTCTTGGTATGTAATAAGGGTGGTGCCAGCCGGTGCCCCCAATGGATTTAGAGATACTATAGGTGAGGCAAGGAGCTTGGCCTTTTTTGAAAAAAAATATTTAAAAAAGAAAATGAGGGGGGTTGTGTAAGTTTGTAATTAATTACTATTATAGGGTATTTGGTTGCAACTTTTTTTTCCGTTGATTTCTTAAGAAATTTTGATAATCAAGAAAATTTTGTAAAAAATTTTTTTCTGGAAAATAGTTAAAAATTATGTTTGGTAAAAATTATTATTATTATTATTTATTATTTTTTTAAAGAAGAAGAAGAAGACAACAATGACGACGATTGGGCCGCCCTCCTCTTCTATCTCCCTTATGACGCCCCCGTGCCCCACCTGCCCCATTCCCTCAACATCAACTTTTTCAGAAAAAAAAAGCATAGCCTTTTTTTATCCTCAAAGGTTTCTTTATAACAATTCTAGTGTTTTTTTATTTGAAACATGCTCTATAAACACTTCTGTGACATCTTTTTATTTTTATTTTTTTCTAGTAAAAAATGGCCAAAAATACAACCAACCATCATATAAAATTTTTTTATTAATTAATTTATTTAATCAATATTTTTTATTTAAATATTTATTTTCATCTAATCTTATATCAATTAAATTTTTTATCAAAGTTTTTATCCACTTATTTTTATCGTTTATTTTTCATACACACACACATCAACGTCATCTGTACATAAAATTATAAATGAATATTGAATAATCTAATTGAAATAAGCTAATTAAAATAACTTGATATAAAATAAACTAATAAAAATAAATAAATTGATGAAAAAAAAATATTACTTAACCCCTACAGTAAGTTAACTAAACATTTAGCCCACTTATAATAAGTCGAGTCATCACTTAACCATCACTTTTCAAAAACTTCACTTAACCCTCTCAAAATTAACAACAATAATGTTTGAATGATAATTTAATGAAAAACAATACTTTATATTATATTAATTAAAATATAATATAATTGAATTGATTGTAATGCCATCGATTATATTATTGAATTGATTGTAATGTCATATTTGTTATTATTATAATACTAGTAATATTATCGAGTCATTAGAAATAAATTGATAAGAGTAATAAGTTAATTAAATAATAAATTGCTTTAAAACAATTATTAAGTTATTTTTTAATTATTTAATAATGCCATCTATATCATTATTGAGTTAACAACCTATATAGCACTTTATACATGATTACATTGTCATCAGTGTTATTGCTAAGCTAATTACATTTGATTACATTGATAATATTATTGAGTTAATTGCAATATTATTGATATTAATAACGAGTTAATTTTAATGTCATCTATACCAAATAAGTTAATAAAATAAAAGTATGTTGTTCAAAAATAAACGTTACTATACCAAGAACTTAAAAACACATCAAAATTAACTTAATTGTTAAGGCATGTTAAGGCATATCAAATATGTATCACGCACACGGAAAACACATTGACCACATTAAGATAACTTAAAAGACACATTAATGGCACTAAGATGCATATAAAAAAATCATTTTTTATTAGTTTTTATCATCTAATTTTAAATCAATCAATTTTTTTTCACTAATTTGTATTAACTTATTTTACAATTTTATTTTGACAACAAAATTAGTAAATATTAAATTAAGTAAAATATAATATAAAATAAAGATAATACAATAGAATACTAAAATAAAATACTTAATAATTACATAAATAAATTATTATTTTATTGAATTTTCCATCTAGGTCTTTTTTAATTGTTTGATAGATACTAATTATTTTTTGTTATTTTTTTACGTGTAAGTTAAATATTAAATTTATGGTGGAAGTTAAATAAATTAATATATTATATTATTTATGTCAAAATTTTATTTGGTTATTGTATGTTTATTTTATATTTTTATTTGTTTGGAAATAAATTTAATATAAAGTAATTTCATTTTATGATATGATATTTATATATCATCCATTAATCTATTACAAGTCCGCCACAGCATTACTTAGCAATAATATTTAACAATGTTATATTTAATGGGATTAAGTGCTGTTTTCTAAAATGATGGATAAGTGATGGTTCACTTAGTCTGAAGGGTTAACTCCAAAAAGGGTTAAGTGATGAGTTAACTTGATTTACGGGTTAAATGATATTTAGTTATTAAAAAATTAATTAATTAAAAATATATCTTATCATTGATTTTCATCTGATGACATTGATGAATTTTTTATATGCATCTTAGTGCAATTAATGTGTCTTTTAAGTTATTAACAAATAAGCATACTGTCTCACTCCTACAGTTAAAATCTTAAATTTATAACGGGGAAAGCTAGTCCTGCGAGGCTAACATTTATCACTCTCACACGTCAATACTAAATTCAACTCATTCCAACACCCAATTTTCTCTCTCTTGTTTTTTTCTACTTCGTCATGTTTATAAATTACCGATCTCAAGTTTAAGTTCAGATGAAAGAGAAGGGTTGATTTCAGGAAAGATATCAGACCAACTAAAAGTTTTATTATTTATAACAATAGTTTTGGATCTCATATGTTCCCAAAAATTGTTCTTCCCCCTCAAACCAGGATATTTGTGAAAAAGGGCGGAGCTTATGTGAGAAGACTAAAGCCACTCGAGAGTTGAGACACCAGGTGGGTGACAGAAAGGTTGAAAGAGGCTCGAGCAGCGAGTGGCGGACCAAACATGACTAGCCAACATCACTTCGCCTATATTAGGTGGACTTGGGAGTTCTCGCTAGTGTTCCGCTACAATCAAAGGGCTCCTCTACCTACCCCACCCAACACATGCTCGGTCCTACTCTCCATTCTCACCCTTACCTTTGTCGCTCACAGCTCACAAACCAAGTCGCTATTCGCAGTTTTTGAGACGCAGACACCGCTAGCTGGTCGAACTCCCCACCATTTTTGCTCCATTTCCACGCTCGTTGACATGTCCCTTGTCAACTTATCTGGCCGCCTTTGCCCCATTCGCCCTGCTGTTTTCCGCAAAAGAAAACAACAGTTTTCTGTTAACTTCAGCTTAACGTGAGAAATAGGACCACTCTATTCTTTTGTGAGTTCTCATTAGATATTGATAAGATATTATAGGATCTGATCAAAATCCCAAATATATCCGGCCAGAAACGGAATATTTCATTTATTTCATCTATTTCATCTATCATATCTCAGTCCAACTAAATTTGCAAAACCTGTTTCTGATTTATGTAGCATTAAAAATGCATCTTTTAAAATAATATAAACTTTAATAAGAAGTGTAATAAAATTTAAAAATATTATTTATAATATTTTAATTTTTTTATAAAATATTAAAATACCAATGGAGGGACCCAAGTATGAACATAATTGTAATATAAAATTGGTTACGTTAGAGTATGCATTAGATGATATCCTCTGGTGTAGGTGAATTGACAAATTATAAATCACCGTTATGTACGTGGCAAAACCATCACAATCATCAAAGCTATCAACCCGTCACAGCAAAACATCGATATTACATCGGAACATTAGAGCGGCATAACAGAAAAATACTAATTATCAAAACTTGTATTTTACTCTGACCGTTAGACAAATATTATAAAGAGTAAAAAGGGGCGGTTATTAAATAAATGATAACGACTAATGATCATATAAATAAATGACAACGACTAATGATCATAGATTAAACGGATAAAACCTTTAACCAGTGAGTGAGTTAATTAATTACATTTTTAACACACATGTTCTGAATCCAAATGAACCAAATCGGTCTCAAAGTCTTAAACATCTTATCTATCATCATATGAGATTTATAAATGGTGGGGGGACATATTTGGTTCAATAATGTTGAATTGGGTCTGACTAAATTTTAAAGTTATAAAAAATAATTTATTAGACATTAAAGGGTAGGCAAAGGCCGTCTATTTTTTATCTTCTTCTTTTATTTTTATCTGATTATAGTCACTTTTTAAATCAAATTTATTAAAAACCTTTTTTGTTGTATTAGGTTTATAATATTATCTTTATATGGCAAATTATATATATCATCATCAGTGTTATCATTTAAGCATTCGTAATTATAAACTATTCTCAATTTTCCTTTGTTAATTTTTTCATTGTTTCTTACTATAAATACAACATATTTATGAGGATTAGTGGATCTTCTTAGTAGGTTTAATTCATATAATTCTTTTATTTGTTTTCTAAATTCTTTAACAAAAAATAATTTATTAGACATTAAAATTATTTTTGCGACCAATGTTCAATTAAAAACCAGTTAAAATACCATAATTTTAAGAAACTTCGGATTGAAAAATTAGTTAAGGGTTAAAATTGAATAAAAATATAAATTGTACTGGATTCAAAGAAAGAATGCAATCACCAAATCAAACCCAACATTTGATAAAATATTTACAACCATAAGTGAACTATATACACTCGGAGAACGCTTTGTTACCCCTTATCCCGAACTTATATTTGCTCCTCAAAAATATGAGATGGGCAAGTAACTTCTAATCTGTGTGTCATCACTTGTTTGACACACAGCACATTTATCATTAAAGCTTTCACCCAGGGTTTTCAATGCGATTGATCACCATAGTTCAATGCAGGATCAACTCTGTTTATTGAATAATTGCTTTTAGCCCAAGTGAAAGATATTAGGCAACCTCTCTCTAAACGTAGCTGTAAATTGGGGTCTCATCATGCTCAATTGTGTGGCCTAAAATCATAATACCCACACTGTTCATTAGCTCATAGTACCCCAAGCGTGTGAGCCCTCTACCCCTCCAAACGTGCCTCACCAGTGGCTATAGACGGCCCCAGCAAAGAAAAGGGTCACCAAACTAGTGGAGAGTGGTATAAAAACAAATGCATGGACATGGTTCTATGTCCCTCTACCTTTTATATATGGCTTTTATAAGGTTGAGCTCTGGTAGTATATGTGCTTGCTTTTAGGTTTGTGACATTGGGTATTGTAATGGGCTCCTATCCTTCTTTCCAAGCGTGGGAGTTTGTGTGTTGTTGGAGAATCCACAAGCAAATATCTCGCTTCCCTTTTCTTTTCTTTCGCCCTCCGCCTTTTCTCCATACCCTCACCGAAGCTTCATGAACCAACTCCTATGAATCGACCCTAATTCAGATTTGATGAAGGGCATTGACGAGCATTAGCGTTGCCGCTTCATTTACCTTCTAAACTAAGCTATCATGAGATTTAAATTTAACATAATACTTTATTCTTCTTTTTCAACATATTATTGAAAAAGTGTCCGAGATATAATTCTTAACTAACTAGGCTGCATGTAATTATTAATGACAACGTTTTTGACTGTCAGCTAGCGACTGTTCTTTCTAATCTCAACCCCCTTTTTTTGGCCTAGAGAGCTTAGATACAAAATATAAGCTATTATTAATAGAGAAAGATATAGGATTCTGCTGCAGTTAGGGCTATTGGTCAGTTTATTATTATATCGATTATTTTAAATTAAATTAAAATAAAATGACTAAATATTTTTTTAATTTATTTAAAAAATTAGTAAATGGAAGTGGTAAATTTAACCCTACTTTTAATTTGAAACAATAGTTGTAGAATCGTATGACCGTTTAATTGATTAATGGTTTTATTTATTTTTAAAATTAAAAATATAATCAAATTGATCAATATGAATAAAAATATTATTATTGTTGTATATAATTAAAATTTTATATTATTATCTTTTTAATAATTTGTTTAAGATAAATATATAATTTAAATAACATTAAATTTATGATTTTAACAAGGATTTTATGTTGCCTAATGGTAAATTGTTATCGTCAGTTAATAATAAAAAAACTAGTAAATAATAATAATAAATTTCTTCAACCTTACCCTAACCATACGCCCGCACCCCTAGCTTTACATTTTTTTAGTCTAATTATCGTTGCCGTTTACCAACATGTAAGATCGGAGACTCTTATGAATTTCTTCGACATGAATCAACTCATATCCATGTAAACGAAAAAGAAAACCGGTTAGGTAAAGCTTTTTCTAAGTGGAACCTTTTTCTGATTAATTTACTAAGCACAGCAGGTTCAATGTCTCGCTACTTGGGATCAGGCAACATCTGGCAATTATGACCAAAGCATATTCTGTTGAAGTAGTTAATGATATTAGTGAAGTTAAGTAGGTTTATGAACCCAATAAAGTGCAACCCGCTTCTTTACACACATGAATTAGATAGCAAAGATCGTGGAGGGTGGGGGGGGGAGGATTTCTTTTTGGTCCTTTATTCTTAGAGGCACGAAAAAGACTTGTATTTAGTTCGAATTGGAGTGAATCAATGTCTTCCATGTCCCCTCCACTCTAAACAAGGGGGCATGAAGCCATACGTATTAATGATATTAATTGTTATAAACCCAAGTCATGGCCTCATCCCTAATCTAATAAACAAACCCAAGCAAATCTCCCAACCAGTCTGCAATGAAGATTTTCTTGCAGCCTTGCAGGGTGTGAATCATGCACTCCTCTATGTTCCAATCTTCAATATCTAATTGCACACGCCGGAGCAGTGGTTGTGGTACTAATTAAAATCTGGGGCCTGAACCATGGACATCATTAAATATCTTAGTAATCTGCTAGCAGGCTTAATAAGACCTCTTTTGTGGGTCAGATGTAGAGGTCTATTAGTTGATTGGATTAGATGATTTAGTTAGCAATTATTAGGGTGGAAGGACGTGGCTCGTTAAATAGGGGAGGATGGCAAAATCGTGGTTTTGAGGAACACGAGGGGTAGTTGGGGGAAGTACTGTGCGGAGTTATTATTGCGCCCTGTGAAGTATGTAAGATTCTGCTAACCGGACCTAAACCCTTGGCCCTGGTTCAAACCCTAACCTGCGGTTAAAGGCTGTTGCCCGCATGTTTTATATCTATTTATTATTATTTTATTTATATACTTTACATATAATCAGTTTTATTTTATTTATTATATATATATATAATTCATGATTTAGACAATTTATATAATTTAACTTTTTAGACATAGTAATTAAAAATAAATATATTTGTTTCCTTAAAATAATTATATTAACTTGACTAAATAAATTTAAATTTATATTTGAAATGTCTTTTTAATTTTATTTGCATCATATATATCTTTTAATATCGAGGGTTAAAAGTTTGAACTCATTTATTTTGAAAATTTAAATTTATAACAATAAAAAATTTTAAATTCTTACGGACTAAAATCATTTCACTGTCTCTGAAAAAAATTTTAAATTTAAATATATTTATTATATATCAAAATAATAATATTTTTTGGACAGATACTTATATATTAATTAAATTAAAAATTATCAAGTTCAAGTTAATATGATAGTCTTAAAATAAATTAAAAGCTACAGTTTGAGTAAATATTAGAGTTGATGCGAAGAAGAGATTATTAAAGAATTGTGAGCAAGTATGACTTTGTTGGAGCATAAATTTCTTACGAAAAGTATCAAATTTAATCAAAATTTTGTGTTTTTTTAATACGTCTTGGAGTCTTAGACCCTAATTAATCAGGAAAACGAAATTATATACAAAAAATAAATAAATCAGAAAAATAAGAAAAATAAATTTTTATAGGAAAAGAGGAAAGTTTGTAGGCGTGGAATTGACCACGGACCATGAGAGCATTAAATGGGGGCATTTTCGTCAGGAACCGTCCAATTTTTTCCCCAAGGCAGTTAATTTATACTGCCAGACCGAGCGATCGGTCGGCGTTTCATCGACTCTCCCCTCATCTCTGAGCGGCTCCCAATTTTTCTTGCCTCCGATCGAAAATCCGAAGGTGGCGAATTTTTTCTCTTTTGCTGTCGAGTATTGAGTTCGCGAATCGGTTTTCCTAGATCTGATATTCTTTTTTCTCATGTTCATTAGAGCTAAAAATAGTTTTTTCTTGTTTAAATGTGTTGAGGGTACTTGAATGTTTTGCCTGAAAGGCCTATTTCTAGCTAAGCTTGAATATTTTTGAGTGATCTTAGATGTTTCTTTTGGAAGTCATGATTTGAAATCAGCTGTAATGAGTTTGTAAGAGAATATCCAAGGTGTTTGGGTGTCCTAAATTTTACCAATGTTTGGGTAGTATTTTACTGACCACCTTATTAACGTCTGAGTGGACAATAACATTGCTTGTGTTTTTTAATCTCTCTCTCTCTCTCTCTCTCAAAAAACAAAAATAGTAAATGTTTGTTATCTGATATTTCTGATCCACTCTTTTTAGTTGTATGACTCGCTTTCTTTCTAGGTTTTGCAGCTTTTAATTGTTGACAAGCTGTTGTGTTTGCTCTTTTGATTGTTTTGCAGGGTAAACAAGTGGAGAGAGGATTTGATTTTGGGGATCTTTACAGCATGCGGTGGCTGGGTCTGTCCGTGGATGTGCTGAGGAAAGTGGTGTCCTTGAACTTGTACTGCAGAGTTATCCTGTAAAAAAAAGCCTTGATATAATGGTCTCAATTTTCTGTCTCTCCATCTTTTCAAGAACCATCTTTCTTCTTTCTTCTTTTCTTCTATGGCATTCGTAGTCTTCTCTGTTTTTTTCTGCTACTCCCTCCGAATTATTCGAGTGGTCTCAGACTGTCCGAAATTGCAGTGCTTTTTGGCTTTTGTGGGCTAGTTTCTTAGATTTAAGGTTTAAGCGGAGTCAAATCTGGTGCTGGTTATTACCAAGTGGCTGGATTTGGAGTTGTGAGTAGGTAGGTGGGTTTGGGGAGATTGATTGAGGCCTTTTTAGTTAAGTAATGGTGTGCCAAGCAGCTAGTAAGACAAGATTCCGGGCGTTGAAATACGAAAATGGGGTTGCTGGAAGTGATACGATAGTTGTGAGAGTTATAGCATGCTTTCAACCATTGCAGGACTGCCAGGTTTGTGGACTGTTCTTGCCGTTTTATGATGCTCATAATTTTCATCTCTCATGGGTTTCTAACCGTTCCTCGTTTTTGGATGTTCTCAGGCTGAGTACTTCCGTCACTTGCTCAAGCCTGTCACGTAAATTGGTAGCTGTTTTTATTATTTAAAGTTGTTTATTCAAGCTGAAGTTAGTATTTTCTGTAAAAGCCCGTAGTGCGACGAAGAAGTGTAGTTGATAATCGCCGCATCATCTTTGGTGAGTTCTTGTTATATAGCCTATGCGTAATTTTATCTGCAAATTTTGTAGAAATATGCAGATTTTCATGTTTTTGCTTTTTTATTTGTGTGTGTGTTCTAGGTGACTAAATCTGTTTAAAGATTGTATGGGGAGGAGCTACAGTCAGCAGCGGCGTCGCGGGCAATCTAATGATGTAAATACATTGGCCCTTCCAACTGATCTCGGCCTCCCAAATGTTCCATCCTCGGTTGGCAACCCTTGCAGTGGTGCTACTGGGCTCTTTATGCCAAATTCATGTCGCTGCACTCTGCCACCATCTTATTGTCAGCACCAGGCTGCTATCAAATCGAAACTTGTTACTACTGTTCCTCGTCAACTTGGTGCAGCTCTCAACTTTGGAGTCTGTAATCCACAGAAAAATCTCTTCATATTTGACCATACTGGAAACAGAACAAGCTTGTTTGTCAGTGCACTGGGTCAGCATTTTGAAACCCCCAAATCAGCTGTCCTACCTGAACCCACTTGTAAACATGAAAACTTAAGCCTTCCTGCGCTGGAAGAGAAGTCAAGCTGGTGTAAATTGGGTCAAGATGCCATCTCTGGCATGGAGAAGAGTGTAATGCATGAAGACACTGAAGAACTTGATGCCTTATTGTATTCGGATGATGATATGGATGAGGAAGAGGAAATTAGCACTGGTCATTCTCCATCTCTGGGAGATGCTAAAGAAGTTGTCCGTGATAACGACGAAGTGGTTAATGTTTCTCCTACCAAAAGAAAGAGAGCTGATGATGAATACTCCGGGTCTTCCCTTATGGATACTGCTGATTCGGGGAAGCCCGGGGACTTCAGTGACAATGATGCAAACAGTTCTGCTTCTAGTTGCATTCGAGTTAGTACTGGTGATGCTGCACAGCCATGGATTTCCCTGTCCTGTGGTAGTTACAAAAAAGCAAAGAAGGAGAAAATCAGGGAGACCGTGGGTATCCTTAGGAACATTGTACCCGGAAGTAAGGGTAAAGATGCTACTGTTGTTATCGACGAAGCCATCAAATATCTGAAATCACTTAAGCTGAAAGCCATAACTCTCGGAATAGGTGATCTCGCCTAGTCGTGCAATTGTTCTCAGTATAGTTATATAATATAAGTCTACTATACGCTTAATAATGCGTTTCCAAAGTTTCTACAGAGTGTTTGATTGGGTGACATTCTTTGTCAGCCCATGTGGAGTGAATGATTGGTATTGTTGAACAAGAGAAGTGGGTTTTTCTTTTAAATGTTGGGGGTGCGGTAGTCATGGAGGGAGTATAGATTGCTATGCACAGTGACTGAAATAAAGGGTGGTCTTGTGATATTGGATAGGAAAAGAGGAAAGTTAAAGGAGCTTGGTAGCGTGCGGTTTGGCTTGTTTTGTTTGGTTCGATTGTTGACCGCAATTGTTTATTTTTCAGCAGCAGAAAGCAATGGAAGTGGGTATGCACGCGCGCTCTGGTGGGACCTTGAATGCTAAAAGGGCTCGTTGAAGTAAGCACAGAGCCTCTGATTGTCTTCGGTTGTGGTATGCTTTGTTCTCTAATTCCGTAGTTATGTTAAAAAGGATGATAAAGTGACATGGGTACTTGTCTTTTGGTATCTTTGCTGCGCAACCCATTTGATCGTTTGAAATGCTGTGTAAAAGTTGGTGATTTCTAGCTGCTGCGCAACCCATTATATTCGAATTTTTATGCACCCCTTTCTATGATGGTGATTGTGGCAAACTAATATGTAGTGAGTGGTCTCTTTTTAGGTTTTTGCGTTGCTGTGATCTTTAGGGTGCAAGAAATACGTAAGTTCATGTTTGTTATAAACTATCTATTGCCTTTTTTTCTATTTTTCAATTTAGCGACCAAACGAAAGGATGTAGCTCCAAAGTAACTTTTTTAGACTTGTTAGTAGGTCTGGGCACGAGTTGCTTTAGCTTGGGAGCTTTTCTGACCCAGATCGGCTCATCTCAAACTTTATTTATTTTAAGCTCAAACCCTAAATTTGATATTAAAAAACTTGGCCCGAGTCAGTTTCCAAATTATATCCGAGTTATAGCAAATTTGAATTAATTTGACTGGAAAAAATTGATTTGGCTTAAAATAGGCTTTAGTCAATTCGATGTCGATCATTGATATTTCTCACTTTACCCATGTATGGGTAATATAATATTTAAAATGATAATTTGTAAGAAAATAATTAAGTTAAAATAATTTAATATTCATTATACGGGCATGAGAAGAATATTATCTATATTCTTACAATAAAAATTAATTAAAATATATTATATATGTTAATTAAAAATTAATAAAATTTGATTTTTTGTATTATTTTTAACAAAAAATTGATTTTTTAAATATTTTATATTAAAAAGAACAAAATAGATCTTTTAGTTTATGATGCTAAAACTCAAATAGGTACTATTATTGATTCAGAAACTCAAATTAAAAGTACTCAACTTAAAACTTTATAATTTGAAACTTTATTTATTTATCAAATTGAGCGAACTTGACTTTGGCAAACTTCATTCTACTCGGCTGGTGCCCAGCCTTGCTTGTTAGTTCTAGTCTAACTAGCGAATGGAGCTAGAGCATATGCGTGCTAGAACTCGACTTGTCCTAGTTCATAGATTGTTTAAACTATAGTTCATAAGTCATTCAAACTTGATTAAACTTCACACCAGCTAGTTCATAAATCACTTGAATTTGGTTAAGCTTGAATGCTATCACGAGAGCATGATTGAACTTGGCTCAAATTTAGATTAAAATCGAACTTGGATATTTTAAATAACAAGCAAGCTCGAACCTAGAGTTGGATTATTTGTTAAGAAATTTTAAGTAATAAATATCCAGTTCTCTTATAATATTGTTCTGTATTTGCATGTCATATGCTAGATATGTACAATATTTACAAAACATATTAATTTTTCTAGTATAAAATTTACGGGGATGCATTGATGAAAAACAAAATAATCAACTGAGGCAACTCCTTTATCTACTTATGTTAATAAAAAGGGAATTTAATAGTGACATTTAATTAAAAATAAGAAATCTAACTAATCAAAATATAGTAAAAAAATAGTAAATTAAATTATAATAATTTATATTTTCATTTGGATAGAGTTTTAAAATCAATCAAAATCTCCATTTAAAATATTAAATTACTGACATCTGACTCATCATTATTAAACAAGGTTTTATATATAAAATAAAAATTTATGTGTAATATAAGTCGGCTCACTTTGCCAAATTTTTATAAAGGACCACTTTTAAATAATTGAAATCACTAAGACTACCTTCAAAATATGAGAATCGCCTATTGTAATAAACCTTCAAAACGGGAGAATCACCTATTGTAATGACTATTATATATGATCATCTGCTTAAAAAAATCAACTCCTATCACCGACCGTAAGAGGAAAAAATACCCATTTTTAATTTGCACTGGTCAATCAAGCTATATTATAAGAAGGGATGAATCTGATTAATTTTAATTATTAATAGTGATTCTTCTTGTAGCAAAACTATATGATTCTTAAAAGGACGTGGTCACATTTGTCCCTACCGTTGTTTTGAGAGTCTGTTAGAGGAAATAGATGTGAGAATTCAAAAGCAAAGCATTAGTAGCCGAAAGTTGACATTGTTTAGTAAATACCTATACACTACGAGCAAATATTTCTTCACCAACTTCATGAAATAGTCAAACTAAGTTGCCCTTGATGCACTTAGTTGACTAACTTGAGATGTGCAATGTGATTCACCCCTTCGTCATATTTCTTGGCGATGGTTGCTCTTTCAAAAGAGTAATGCCATGAATGCTCTTTCGTTGCTCTTACAGGTAATATTCTATCTTTTTTTCAACATATGTAATATTCTTTCCTTATAAAAACATACTATTTATTGCCATGTTCATCTTTTCTCCAAAAGCCTTTTCAGTTATATATTCTAATTTTTCACGATCTTGATATAGAATCACAGGAAAATAAATAGTGAAAACTAAGGACTATTGATTTATTTTTATAAAATACCCTTTCATCAAACGGTATGAACTTTTAAATTATGGGTATGATTTTTCAGTACAGATGCAATTTTCCATATTGATACCAGTTTAAATAGACATCATAAAAAAAGCTCCAGCATATTATTAGAAAATAAATGTTGGGATTATACAATGGCATTGAAAATTAGCAACAGCAAAACTTTCTATGTGCGACGAATATAACCGATGCTAATAGGCATTGGAGTATCGAATACAAAAAATCTGAAACACACACCTTGATGCAAATAAAATTGCATCTGAAATCGATGCATTTAGTTTTGAATCGGAAAATTCCGATGCAGATGGTATACAATTCGATACAAACTTGACCAGAAGTTATACCACTGAGGGCATCCGATTGTTCCGATGTAATTACTTTTTTCTGATGCAGTTTGCAAGATTTAAAGCAACATAGACGCATTGGAATTTCTATAGCTATTCTGATGCACTTTTAAATTAAAAATTAGTTTTCACCTTTTTTGTGAAATAGTACATTCCTATAATTAAATATATAAAAAAAATATATTAAAATTCCATCATACTAAACTGCCTAAGAAAATTACTAAATTAAGAACTAGAGTTAAATTGTTCAAAATGACAATAAAGTAGCGTTTAATAAAATATTAAAATTCGACTACTAATATAATCATAAAGCACGCCAAACTACATAATATGTAGCCCATCATCATCATCATCCCCACTATATTGTGGGCTCAAATTCTATACTCGTCGGCCATGTTCGTGGTCTATAATTTGCATCATTTGTCTGTCCCTATCTATTGCAGCCTAAGAAAGTTCAGTGTGGATAGCTGTCATCTCTGCTATAACAGCATAATTAATCATGTATTTAATAGTATCATGGTTTAACTGATGATCTCGCCTTCGTAATGACGACTCATAAATTACTGCTCGAAGTCGAGTGATAGCTCCTATACATCTGTGAATAAGAGCATCAACATCTTCCATAGAAGGGTCTGGTGGATGAGCATCAACATTTTCTCCTAATTCCACGACAGGGTAGATCCAAAGCTCTCGATTTAGATCTACTTTTAACCTGTCAAACGCATACAACATTTATTAATGTAAATTGTACCATCTCACATACTTAAAAAGCTACTATAAGCAAAAATTTTTAATTTCAACTAACACACATGTTCATTTCAAAAAGTTATACACACAAATTCTTAGTAATTATAATTGTAACTAAATAATAAAAATAATTTAGGCAAGTATAAAGTATAAAACTCTGGCTTTTCCCCTGATGGTTTTAGTTTTGGTTCAGGCTTGACCCAAATCATGTATGTATGGTATAATATATGGGACCCACAACTTTAATATCCCCAAATGCTTGGTGTTGCCCGGCTAAACACTAATATCGTCTCATCTCTTATTTTTATATTTTTGCCGTGTTGAGTCTATTTTGGTTTAAAATTAGAGGCTCCCGCGAGTCTAGATTGCTTGTTGTGTGTTTGGAACCCTCTTTGGACAATTTTAACCCAAGGAAGACCCACATCATATTTCTCAAGATCGCCTGGGCCACCCTACTGTTTCCACCTAGGGGTGCCAAACTGTACTAGCACAAAGGCACCTTGCCAACGCCCTTGCACTGGTGCCTTATAGTTTTTCTTGCTTTAGTTTGGAAGCAAGGGCCCCCTCCTAGCATCCAATTAGGGTTTTGGGAGTATTTTGGCCAGTGCAAAGGCACGATAGTACCCTTGCGCCCAGCCCTTACCCTGTGGTTTGGTTCAGCTCGGCCATATTGCGCATGTGGTCCAGCCCATGTTTTCCTTGGTCTTGCTTGTGGAGGCCAACACCCTTGTGCTAGAGCTGAAAAATTGGCTATAGATAGAAGTCATTCTCCATGCTTGTCACCCCTTTACTCCACTCCTTCGACTTCCAAGTTCTACCCTTCCTTCCTTACTTTCTTCTCAGACCTTTCTTGCATCTCCCAGCCCTCTCCAAGCATAGCCAAGCTCTTTGGGTCGTAGGTCTTGGGTAAGAAACTCTAAGAGTCCTCCCATAGGAATCGGTTGAGGTAAAGATCTCACCTTTACGCCCTTAACCCTATGTTTTGTCCCAGTTGTTTGTGGATCTGTGTGTATTTTCATTTTTCCACATTTTTTTGTGGTAGATATACTTGTTAGGAGTAGATAAGTTTTTGTTTCATGATTTAGTATGCGTAAAAAAATAGATATGCACTTTTCATCATGATACGCTCACTTGTACACACTATTTCAGTAGATATTTTATATCTCATGCTGTAGTTCATGTTTTTGCATGATTCTTATTTTGAAATGTTCATAAGAGAAAGATATACGAGTTTCAAGAAGAATGTTTAGTGTGATATGGCCTGTATGAACATGTATGGGTGACAAAATTAGCGAAAGGTGGTGGTTTTACTGCTTTTGGTATCCTACCCCGCCACTTTCCCCAATTTTTGGACCTTTTTTAAAGTAGTGTTTGGATGCAATCCTTTTCATGTTTAAATTTGTTGATGTTGTATATTTTGTGTTAAAATACCATGCTAAGATAACTTCAATAAGGCTTGAACAAAAACCCTAAATGCATTGTGTGCTTGTTGTGCTATTGCAATGATTTGCCATGATCAAAGATTATGCTCATCGGTGAGCTTGCTAAAAAAACATTTTAAAATCTGTAAAAATTATCTTAAGACTTAATGAGTGTGTACTAGAAATATCTAAAATTTGGGCTAAGTTAAAAACATCTAGGTGGCTAGTTACTCTGGTTTTGTGGAGTGTATAGGAATGTAAGATGCAACCCTAGTTCCCTAGATTTGGTTACGAAATCCTAAAGCATAGCTATTTGGCAGTGAAATTGCATGAAATTTCACCCAAATCTTAAGATGTACCCCAACAACGCCATTTTAAAATTTGAGAGCCAATGGCTAAGTAGATTTTTCGGTAGAAATTCCCCAAACTATATATGTCCAACCAACTCTAGAAAAGTCCTAGCCAATGCCTCCCATTATTGAGACCACATAGGCCCAAAAACTTGGAGCTTGGACCTGAAGAATTTAGAGGATTCAAGCAAACGGTGTTGGTTAACTTTTCTATTTTACCCCGGCCTATTTGGAGTCTCCAAGCCAATGAACAAGAGTTAGAAAAATTGATGTGCAGCCCTAGAACAGCGTTCTCAACACTTTAGCTCGACTTTAGTAGGCCTAGTTTACCTTGTTGGACCATGAAACGACTCTTGATAATTTTTTTGTCTAACCCTTAGAGTGTCAGGGCCCGTCATTCTGAATTTTATCCCATGTGGATATTGTTTGGTCAGTCTGAATCATCCAGTTAAGTCCATTTGACGAAACCCAAAGTATGAGAATTTTCACTATGAGTACTTGCAACCCTAAACCTTAATTAAGGTTACTCATGAGGATTAACATATCATTAAGTAAGATGATTAAGTTAATTAAGTCTCTTAGTGTATGTGCTTGTGTTGAGGCCTTGCCTCATTTTGCATACTAATGTGATCTGGGGGTGATTTGGGTTTAATCTCTTTGTTAGGATACACGGAGTGAGCTCACGGAGTTAGGATGAGGAGTTCGACTCATCAGATTCGTAGTAATCTTCTGCTTGGCCCTATGAGTGAGGTCTTCACTGATTTTTAGATGTAGGACGGTGTTAACGGCATTAATCGGATCTCTTCAATGCCAGTTCATTTTCTAGTTTAATTAAACTTCAAGGATGGGATCTCTTGATGGTTTTCGAATTGAAAGATCCATAAAGCTTATGATATAAGCCTCTTTCAAAGCTTACTATATAACAAAGGAGAGAGTGAGTGGTACAAAGATGTATGCATTGTATTAGTACTCCTTTACACCCTACAATAGTGCAAACTATGAGGGTATTCTGAATGCAGTGCATTTCCAATAACTAACCTAACACTGTTTCAGGCCATTGAGTAGAGTGACAGGCAATAAATGGAGGTTGTGAGGAACAAAAGTATGTATGTATGTCCGAAGCCGTTGCATTAATCCGACATCATTTTATGATATTTGGCTGTGTTGGCCTAAGCTTACTATTTGTGATATATTTTAAAAGTTTCATAGTTTCTCGTCGGTATTGAGGAATTTATTGATCAATATTGTTTATTGGTAGTTATTTTCGGTTTGGTAATTAATTTTTTTAATTACTAACGATTTTTCTATATCTATGTAGGTGTCTATCCTTGTAAGTGGTTAGTGTAGGTGGATGGATAGATAGGCTAATGGTGGGCAGTGGTACTCTACGTTGATGTACTATGCGTGACTTTGCCATATCATACCGTACTTATGTATTTTTTGGATTTTACTTATGTATTTTGGGGATCTAACTTGATGTGATATTGGGAACTACGAGATTGTGACATGTCTCATGTTGTGGGTGGGTGCTCTACTGCTTATATGGTCATGTCAGATGTGTTATGTGTGATTTGTGTCTTATTATTTTATTATTATTATTGATGTGTAGAGTATTAACTTTGAGGAAAAGGCTAACAATCATTTACATGGTGTATAAGCCTTAAAGTCTTGGAATATGATGAGGAACATTTTAGGCATGCTAAACATATTTTGATGCAGTTGTGTGTGTATGATAAAGAAATGTAGATGAGAGAAGCTTACAATTCACACCACTCGAAGGGTTTACGTGAAGACCAAGTGTCCGGGTATGATGATCTAGCACTTGACACCTCTATGTTTATTTTTAATTGCGGGGTATGTGGAATAAGTAATCATGACCCAATATTTACTTTACCCAGTTCTTACTTTATCGCAAGCTCAACATGATCTAAGAATAAGTACCTAACTTGAAGGTTGGAACTAAGTATAAGAAGTGGTTCATGCATCAACATTACGAAAAGCTTAACTTTTTAGCTGCATTGGGCATGTTGCTTCATATAGCATTTCATATGTAAAGTCACCCATTTAGTGTCCAGGTAAGTGCTGTCTTTCCCCTAACTTGGAGTTGTCATGTTAGGAGCTTTAAGCATAAAAGCCTTCCTCTTGTAGTATGATTAACATGCATTTGTAAGCCCTATAAGGCTACCGTCTTAAGCCTTTGTAATAATCTTACCTAAAGTGCAACATGGTGGACCTAAGTTATCACTTCAAAATCTTCGTTAAGCAATTTGAATATCATTATACACAACCCCGCTAATAAATTAGATCTTTATAAGGAGTCATTAGATGTGAGACTAAGTTTGGTTCATCACAATCCGCCCACCTTAAGAAATTTTCTCTTCGAAATTCTTATACCAGGGCTGTAGCTAGCAGCCTAGCCAATGCTCTCCTTGGCTCGTGGCAAGTAGTTTAGCCTACATTCTTAGTCCTGATTACCATTCAATATGGAACTAGGTTGCTCTGATACTATATATATAACAACCCACACTAAAGTGCAAATTAATGAACTTCTTTTTAAAAAATGTTAACTGAAGTTTAAGATCTATATTCCATTTCCACTAATAAAGTAGATCTTACTCTAACATGTATTAGACACGGAGACTAAGTTGAGAGATCTAACAATATTTGATAAACCCAACTTAGTTCTCAGATCCCAGGTCGGGCCTAATTTTATTGATAAAATAAATTAATTGAGTTGTGTTAGACTGAGTTGTCCAGATACATCATAATTAAAAATTCATATCACCTGGAACATGCGTTATAAAGTGCTGATATTTTAGGATGATAAACTATACATCTAAAGGAATACAACCAAAAAAATAATTAGGTAAAACGGAATTCTAGAGAGTGAGATATGACAGTTTTAAATTGACCTTATGATCAAGTTATTAAATGATGTAGAGGGGTAAAATTGACTTTTAACAAATCAATAAAATAGTAATATTTAATATTACAAAAGTATGATGAATAATAGAGTTTGAAAATGTGTTTTTGAAATTTGGAAGTCCTATTTAAGGTGGTATTAAGAAGTAAATATCTCTTTTGGATAAATACAAGTCATATTAGGATTTAATTAATTAATTAGAGTAGAATACTCAAAATACCCCTACTTAATGATGTAATTAGTATATGTGTAGAGAGAGGTCGACCCCTCTCTCTCTAAAAACAATTGATGTGAAGATGGGAGGATATGAGGAGGCTAGGGCCTACTTGATTCATCTTCTTTTGTCAATTTTCTTCATTTGTTCATCATGTTTTCATTGAATTTATATATAGGACAATACATGTATCATAATTATATAAATATTCTGTCGAATTTGAATGATTTCTTGGGAAAAGAAACCATAGATTTTGCGTGTTTTGATGATGGGATTGTGTGGTTCTTAGAGTTCTCATATTAAACTTATTGGACATGTTTTTTGATTAAAATGAATGATTTATATATGTTTGGTTTTTGCTTATATTAAATTATGATTATACTTCTATTATTTTGTAATTTATGATGAATTCTTGTTTATTAATAGATGTATAATGATTTTATGAGTTTTACGTGTATATAAATAAACTAACATAATAGATAATTCATGTAGCAAGTTATGTAAGAGTATCTTGTTAAATTGTGCTTAAATGGGGAAATTGAATACCATAGTTAATTCTTTGAAAGCTTAGCGTGGGTGTATGTGAGAAGGTGAAATTCACTTGTTGGAATGATTAGAATTTGATTATATGATAATTAATTATGAAATAAATAAAAACAAAAACCATTATCTTGTTTTGCAGAGCAGCGATGCTGCACCACATCCTAGTACTACAGTGTGTGGACAAACTAGCGCCACGACACTCGAGCCAAGTCTGTGGTACTAACCAAACACTTTGTACTTTTTATTTTTGACATTTTAAAATGACTAATGTATGACTTAATTGAAAAAAAAATATTGTCGATTATTATTTATGGAGTAATCTAAGGAGGATTTGCAAGGTACATATAACTTGTGTCGTAAGCAATTAACACAGTGTATAGCCTTTGATTAGTAGGGAGAGAAGCGGGTTTTGGAATTGGTATGTTGGACATAGGTTGGGATCTTGCTTTTCTAGTTGAAAGATATAGTATAGGTTTTGAGATTTACAAACTGACATAGCCTAGTGTGTACTCGGGCACCGAAATCTGGGCGAGGATTAGGTGTACTATCTCTCTCTGTGGGAAAGGGCAGTGTTTATAATCATAGATGGTAATACATTTTGATAGATCGGCCGGTCTGTTGGAACCCTAATAGGGGTGGACTAAAGTGATTATTATTTTGTTCATTATTGTTATGCATACTTACTGATTTTATCACTAGTTGGGAGAGTGACTTGGGATTTGATGGAGATAGTGGTTGGAGACTCTATATTAGTTAATTAATGTTAATTATTTATATGGACTTGTTGGATAATTATTTTTTGTTTATATATTATTAGTAGTAGAGCACGGTTCGTTCGTTGGGAGTTAAATTGTTTCTATCTGCTTAGTTTAATTTATGATTTTGATACATTATTAGATAGATTATTCTAGTTGGAATAATTATCATTTGACTACAATTAAGTGACATATAAATATTACTTGTTTAATTCTTGTGGCTGATTATTAAATTTGATAAATTTAATATTTATTTGTTGCATGCTTGCTAGTATTTGACTATTCCGTGAATTGTTTCATTGAGGATCGGGTTGTCAGACCAAAAGTGGCACCGATTCGATTATAAAATTATGTGAGTCATCACAATCGGTATTCAAAGCCACGGTTCCATGTAGCTAATAATATATTGGTCATACCTCGTTGAAAGTCCAAAGAGCTCACTGTCTCTAGGGTTAGAAATTATGTAGTATTGTTTAAAAATTAGTAATTGAAGTACTAACTTGGAGTGTTATAGATGGTGGCTCATACTAGGTCTCAAGATAGTCAGCAAATGGGGAACCAAGGACATGGTTCGTATGCAAGTAAGGGAACAAACCCACAGAATATGGTGAAACCTGAGCGAAGATAAAACTAGGGCTAACCAATGAACAAATGGGGCTAACCAATGAACAAATGGTGCTAACCAATGAACAAATATTTTCCCAGATACTTTGGGCTATCCAGAGTTTTGTTTAGTCCAATACATTGGCCCAGAATGTGATGCTAAAAATTGTCAAGAGGATAGCTTTACTGGCAGTACAAGGAGGCAATGGAGCCACAAGTTTGGTGGGCAATTCTGGCTTGGAATACCTGGCTAAGACCCAAGCGGGAGCCAAGGAGCAAGATGATGGCCATACCACCGGGGTGGTTTGTGTTGATCAATACCCGGCTAGCCCACATCAAGATCAGTTGAGGACTCATACAAATATAATAAGGAGAAATTTATCAACAATGGAGCCAAGGAGTTCATTGGCGGATTTGACCTAATTACGGTTGAGAATTGGATAAATAACATGAAAACTACCTTTAGAGCCATGCAAACTACCTCATAAGAGTAATACTAGGCTAGCAACTACTATGCTTCATGAAGGGCATATCAATGCTGGCAATCTATTAAGAAGTCTACCTACAATAGAAGGGAGATCACTTCTATTACTTGGTCTGAGTTTGTGACTACCTTTAATGAATAATATTTTCGTGAGCTAGTAATTCAATAAAAGGCTCTTGAGTTTAACAACCTTAATCAAGGAAATGATTCAAGTAGGGAATATTCTCAAAAATTATTGTAATTAGAGAGATTTTCCCCCGGATCAACAAAAAATGAGAAGGTTAGGTAAAGCAATTTCTTTTGGAGGCTGATGTTTGAACAGAGAGATATGATTGCTAATATCTCTACAAATAATATAACTGAGATCATCAATACTGCAACTAATCATGAGTTGATTTTGGAGCAATAGAAAGATGTTCCAAAGAATAAATCCACTTTGAAATCTAGTGTTTCCACACCTCCTTTAACAAAATCTTCTAAAGAGAAATGTGTAGAAAATCATAGCAATCCCAATAAAAGTAAGAGGGATGGTGAGAAAAAGCCTTGGAATTGCAAAAGTTGTGTGAGGGAACATTTGTTGGGAAATAGACGCTCTAACGGAATCAACCCAAAGAAAATATTTTCCCTCAAGATGAAATAAAAACAAATATAAGATGAAATATGAGACACTAAGATAAAAAATAATGGGTGAAACTTTCTTCTAAATTTAGAGATAAGAAAACCAACTTACTCGATCAATTTTGATTAATAAACTCTCTTATAATCAAGTATTAAAAATACAATTTGAGAAAATTCTCCCAACACAAATTAGACCAACAACAAGATATGAAAAATGTAACTCTTGAGAAAAAAACAATATAAGAGAAATTTAAAAAATAACATACACCTCAAAGAAAATATAGATCAACCACACATTTTGAATCCAACTTTAAGTTAAGATGATAACAAACTTCTCCAAAACTCTCCATTTAAGAGTTTAATGTGCTCAAGAACTCCCAAGAGGATTTTCCTTTATATAGGAAAATATTAGTGGAATTTAACAAGTCGCCTCATTAAACTTCTATAAAAAAGACGTAATCACATATATGTATACGAAACACTAACCAAAATTAAAAATTAGAAACTAACTATTGAGTTTCCAATACAAATGGGTGAGGGGAACCCAACTAATCCTCCCTTTCATGAATCCATGAGCTAACTAGACATAATTGGTGAAAAACTTCTCCATACTTCCTTTACTTCAACAAAATAATGTTTGCCCTTTGGTACAATCTTAATCAACATATCTGAGAGATTCTTGTCAGTGCAAAACTTATACAACTCTAACAACTTTTTCTCCCACACATCTCTTACCCAATGAAATTGAATGTTTATGTGTTTACCCCTTGAATAAAAAATACAGTTCTTACTCAAATATATATCACTTTAACTATTACATAGTAACTCATACTTGACTTACATCAATTTCATTCAAAAATCTTTTTAACCATATAACCTCTTTGCAAGCTTTTGTAACTACAATGTATTCAGCTTTAGTTGTGGATTTGAACCACCAAGAAACAACACCACCAACTACAATAATAACAACCCCAGATGTAGATATATAAGAGTTAAGATAACTTGCCATATCTGCATTAGTATATCATTATAATGTAGGCTTACCTCCCCTAAGGTGCAAACACATATTGGAGGTACCTCCCAAATATCTCAAGATACACTTAACAACTTGTTAATGTTCACTGTCAGGATTAGACAAATGTCTATTTACTGCCTTGACAACATACACTATGACTAGTCCAGTACAAACCATAGCATTGCTATACATAAGACTCCCTACAATAGATGCATAAGGGACCTTCTCCATCTCATATACCATTACTTTACTTAGTGCACACTTCTTCAATTTGAATTGAGCTCATAGCAGAACAACAGCCTGGCTTGGCTTCCTTCATGTTGAACCACTCAAGTACCTTCTCACTATATTTCTCTTAGGATAACCAAATTTTCTTAGACTTTTTATCCTGCCAGATGGACATGCCAAGAATTTGCCAGACCCAAATCTTTCATAGCAAAGGATTTGCCCAAACTTTTCTTTAAATATGCAAATCTTGATTTATTTCAACATGTCATTAACATAAAGAAGCAAAACAATAAAGTCATTCTCCCCAAATTTCTTGATAAATACACAATGGTCTGAAATACTTTTGTTGTACCTTGATGCTCCATAAAAAAATCATACTTCTTGTACCACTGTTTGCGAGCTTGCTTGAGGTCACACAAGCTCTTATTCAATCTACACACCTTTTGTTTGATTGCTTTGTCTACAAAACCATCAGGTTGTTCTATATAGATTTTTTCATCAAGATCACCATGGAGAAATGCAATCTTCACATCCTACAGGCAAACATAGCACACAATGGATTGAGGACATTTTTATAATAGGTGAAAAAATTTTGTTAAAATCAATACCTTTCTTCTGCCCAAAACCATTCACCACAAGTCTTGCCTTGTACATTGGTTGTGAGTTACCTTCTTCCTGCTTAAGTCAATAAACCCAGTTATTCTTCAAGGCCTTTCCCCCTTTGGTAGATTTACAAACTCAGGTCATGTTCTCATTCTCATGCAATGACTTTAGATCCTCTGGCATGACACTTACCCATTTGTCTTTCTCGTTGTGACTAATAGCTTGCTGGCATCAAATTCAATTTTAAATCAGGAATATGACGCACATTTTTCAAAACAAGTTTGCATCCAAAATTAGTCACAATATGCACTCAATATGACCAACAATTTTAGAAGTACCATTTTTCCCCATCTTCACCACACCTGAATCAGCTGTCACGTAGGTGTTGAATAAATTTCTACATGGGGTAGCATGAAACGATGTGCTAGGATCAATCATCCAACTAGTATCATCAAATATGATTACTACATCTTCTATTTCAACATTGACAACAACCTTATTGTCAATCACCTTACCATTTCTTAGATCTTTCTTTTATTTGTAAGAGTTTTGCTTCTTATGGCCAACCTTATCACAATAAAAGCATTTGAAGGTCTTGTTTCTAGGCTTAGACCTTCATCTACTCTTTTCTCTTCCACGTGGGTTCTTACTCTTCAATCTTCCCCAAGAACTAGCTTCAAAAACTAAAATTTGAGATGAATTTGAAAAGGTTATCTAATGTGTTTTCCTTCTCGCCTCTTCACTCAAAAGACAATTTGAAACCATAACAAAAGTCAAGCCTCTTGTTAGAATTATTCAAAGAAATAACTAAAGGTTCCCAAGACTATGGTAAGAATAAACATGCTTGCCAAACATCATTAATAGACATATTCAAACTATACAATTAGGTTACTATACCTTACATCTTATTGATATTGTCACTGACCTTTGTCCTATCTATGTACCAAAGATTCATCACCATTCTAACCGGGAGGTTCTAGTCCCCAAGAGCATCTCACTCATACATATACAAGGACTTATCCTAAAGCTCCTTGGAATCCTTTGTTCTGGTCACATGGTTACATATGTTCTTTTCTAACCATTGACTGATCAAAACTATGTACTTCCTATCCATCTTGATCCATTCAGCCATGCCACTCGACTAAGCCTAGCAGTAGGCGGAGGAGGAGGAATCGAAGAAGCTTTCCTTTCATCAGAAACAACCAAAGTAGCACTCAACGGTGGATTAGAACTCGACGACTCAGGAGGGCAAAAAATTGGATCATATAAATCACAAATAATTAATCATACGATCCTTCCAATAATGTTAATTAGATTTACCCTTTAGGGCAACCATCTTAACATGTTTCTCTTTTTTCATATTGCTGCAAAAGGTTACTACACAAAATCTAGACAAACACAAAGAAAGAACCGAAGCTCTGATGCCACGTACTTGGAAATAGGTGCTCTAAGAGAATCAACCGAAAGTAAATATTTCCACTCAAGACAAAACAAAAACAATATATAAAATGAAATAGGAGACATGAAGATAACAAAAAAAATGATGGAAACTGCCCTCTAAATTAGAGAAAGAAAACCAACCTACTCAATCAACTTTGATTAAAAAACTTTCTTACAATCATGTATTGAAAATACAATTTAAGAAATCTCACCCAATGCAAATCAAACTAATAGCAAGATTCAAAAAATACAACTCATGAAAAAATAAATATGGGAAAAAGCATACACATCAAAAGAAGTATGAAACTACCTAACAACTTGAATAACAAACCTCAACTTTATCTTGAGATGATGAAAAAATTCTCCAAAACATTTCCTTTATGAACCAAATATACTCAAGAACTCTCAAGAGGATATTCTATTTAACATCAAAAGAATTCTCCTTTATATAAACGAATATGAGTAGAATTAAAGAAGTCACCTAATTAAACTTTTATAAAAAATGACGTAATCATACATAGATATACAAAACACCAACCATTAGTGTGATAAACAAAAATAAAAAAAGACCATTGAGTTTTTCAATGAGAATGGGTGAAAAACCTAATAACATTATAGAAAGTTTTCTAAATTACACAAGTGTTTCAACTACCGAAAGAGAGGATACACAAAGAAGGATTGACAAAGGAGGACGAAGGTACGAAATATAAATAATTCATTATATAGTGATTTAGAAATGCACTTATTATAGTTAATTTTCAGGGACGAAAATTCTTAAAGGAGGAAGGTACGAAATATAAATAATTCATTATATAGTGATTTAGAAATGCACTTATTATAGTTAATTTTCGGGGATGAAAATTCTTAAAGGAGGAAGGTATGAAATATAAATAATTCATTATATAGTGATCGAGAAATGCACTTATTATAGTTAATTTTCGGGGACAAAAATTCTTAAAGGCAGGGAGAATGTGTGATCCCAGGCTAGATCAAATTTTATTGATAAAATAAATTAACTGAATTGGGTTAGACCAAGTAATCCAGCCAGGTCATCATTGAAAATTTATATAACTTGAAATAAATGTCTAAAAAGTCTAAAATATTTGGATGATAAAACTAGATATCCTAAGGAATCTATAGAAAAAAGAATCAAGTAAAACAAAGTTCTATAAAATGTGATATGGCTATTTTAAATTAACTATATGGACAGGTAAAATTGACTTTTTAAGTGTGAATAAAATAATAATATTTTCATACTACTAAATTATGGAGAATAATAAACTTTGAAAAGGAGTTTTTGTGATTAGTATATAAGTGTAGAGAGAGGCCAACCTCTCTCTCTCTCTAAAGGGCTATAAGTGTAATTAACAGGAGTTTTTGTGATTAGTATATAAGTGTAATTAATAGGAGTAAAATACTCCAAAAAACCCTACTTAATGATATAATTAGTATATAAATAAGTGTAGAGAGAGACCACACTCTCTCTCTCTCTCTAAAAGGCTATTGACCTGCGATTGACCTAAAGAAGGGGGAGAGGAGGTTAGGGCTTGCTTGGTTCGTCATCTTTTCTCGATTTTCTTCATTAATTCATCTTGTTTTCATAGAACTAATGTACAGAAGATGCATGTATCATGATTAAAATCATAATTCTCTAGAACTTGAATGATTACTTGGGAAGAGAAATCATAGATTTTGTGGGTTTAGATGATGGGATTGTACGGCACGCTGTGCAACTAATATGGCCTTTCCTCCTCCATAGCAAAAATCAAGAGGGAGTTGGAGACGAGTAGGTACTGGAGTAATAAGGTTGCGGAACATAGTCAGGAGCTAAAATTACATTAGAAATCTTCTTTGTCCAACAAAAAAGGGCTTAATGAGGTTATGAATTGATTGTTAAGTCAATAAAATATCTTCTCTAAATTATTCTGTTGCATTTATTACAGTGTTCCAATACAAGTCTGATGCAAATCTTCCCACCTTGTTTCAGGGCATTAGCATCAGATTCTCGTCCGATGCTATATTTCCTATGCATATACCTTGTTTTGTAGTAGAGCGTGAACATGATCGATCGCCTGATCTTCTATATTTGCTTTCTTCAAGATATATATCCATCTTTCCATTTATTGCCAAATTGCACTTTATATATTTCCAGTAATATGATTCAAGATAAAATCATAAGAGTACCAACCAATTATTCCACGTGTAAAAGATGCAAAATATCAATAGATGCCTGCAGATTACCATATTGCTCAGTTCTTGTCAAATCAAAATATATACTAGATATGCATACGTCTAGCTTGAGCCCTTTTGGTAATGTTCACGGGTGACCATGCACGACCAAACTCTATGGCTTCGCCGGCTGCTGCGAGCATTTTCCGGCGATCCTTGGCTTCTCTTCGTCGGTGCATAGTGAAAGAGATGGTGCCGAAGCAACTTTGTGAGGCAAAGAAGAGTTGGTAGAGGTGACCATATTCGCCTCCCTACGAGGAGGGCATTTGCCACCATTGTTTTGGCCATCATTCGAGCACCCCGGGGAGGTGGCAATGGCCCCTTTGGCTTGCTCTCAGAAACATCCACCAAAATCCGAGTGGCTTCACTAACCCTCTGGCCCATGAGGATGAGCAACAACATTGCCACTAAAACAAGATTAATGCATTTGATGGAAGCCATGCATGCAATTCTCTGTGTACTGGAATAAGGAATTGAACAGCAAAACTAGCCTATCTATCCAAGCTTGAGTAGTTCTCCTTTCTGAACTTGTTATTGGATAGAGGGAATGAGTTCGACCATATATATAGAGAGAGCCTGCCTAGCTAGTTCTAATTGACCCGGCCTCTGTGTCATCATGTGTAAACCTTTGGGACACGTTTTGTTGAAAGTTAATGGAGTGTTTGAAATGTAATATTGAATAAGAAATTCACGTTCTGAGGCTCTGATCGAGGAGTTAATCATATGGGTGCCATTGAAGTTGCTTGTTGAATTAGCAAAGACCGCTGTTGTGGCATCATCCATATATCCTCATTTAGCAATATGAGATCAACTGCTTGAAGACCGGGACGAACAAATTGCAAGGAAATGTAGCATACGATCGGGTTGTTAATTTGGAGACCTAGGACGAGTCTTGACGGTTCTCTTGGTGAAATTAGATCCTAATCTGATGCTAATATTGTGTAAAATTGGCCCCAACTTTTCCCGCATTATTGGTTTTTTTAAATTTTAGGTAAAAAAAATAATCTGTAAGTGTTCACATCAAAAATCGCGTCTGAACATGAAATAAGCATCGGCCAAGGATTGGACGCACGAATCAAATTAACCTTCACTAAATCGACGCTACTAAGTCATCACACATTAAAAAGTGTGAAGGAGAAGAACACAGGCAATTTACTAATCTTTTCGTCTTCTTTTTCTTAAACAAACCTTAAAATGAGATCTAAGTTTACCATCTGAAGATTCTCTGCAATTCACGTGGGAATTTATTTCTTAGCAAAGTCATGCAGCGACTGGTAGTAATTGTGAACGCAAACATTCATCTTTTTATCTTCTCACCATGAGGACTACTCTCTTCCCTTTCAACTTAATTTCTGTGATCTCAAAGGTTTCAATACCAAGTCACAACTAACAATTAGCCAATAACGTTGCAATAGTCAAGTCTCTTTCTTTCACCATAACAGCACCCAGCTAAAATTTGAAACCTGCTTTTGTACTGGTTCAATAATATCCAAACACAAGAAGCGTCAGGTTAATGCATGGCAGGAAGTACACAATTCACAGAGGCTTGGCAATTTGCCTACTCCAAGTGGAATCAGATTCACTAGGATCACAAGCCCGCCGCCCACTTATAAAAACCTCTTTACTAATTAGGATAATTAACAAGCCGCTCAATGTGATCAATTAAGCGTGGCCAACACTTATCTAGGAACAACAAACAATATCTCTACGGGCTCTACACCAACACAATAGGTTTGGAAAAAGAAGTGATCAAGGACAAACAATATGGATAACTCTCTTATGCTCCACTGCATTTTAATTCGCATCTTCCCTCAGAAAGGCTTTTGAATGTTCCGGGGACAACGGCCATAAAGGCTCCAGCCCGCGCCGTCTCAAGCATACAAAGAGGAGGAGAAGCAGCTGCTACTTCTAATTTAACAACTATCAACTCGACAATGCGTTTTGAATACACTTTTCAAAGTCCAGAGTTCCAAGTGTTCAGAAAATCATACTTAAGAAGGTTCCAGGATTCAAGGGGCTGGTCAAATGACTACAACCATGGGATTCGAGCGCCATCGAAACTGCTCGCTCAATTTTAATCAGTCCAACTGCAGGCTTACCTTGGACAATGAAATGGGTATCCACCATTTGATCTAGTTAATTTGCCAGAGCAAGGCCAGCCTCTCGGATCTCTTTTCGTATCCTTCACTTTCGCCGATAGGCAAACTCTTGAGCGAGCAGTTGTCGCTGGTCGTCGACACGGTGTTTCAATCTGCTAATGCTGCTTCATATCTGTGCCTATTCTTGCTTCTACAGAACTCTTGTGATCGGCCCTGCACTGCTGCATGGCAGAGCCTCCTTCCTTTTGGCAAAGAGCGGCGTTTCTCAACTTGGCACCCCTTGCTGTGGCTCCTACAAGCAGTACTACTACACTCGTTGCCGGCTTTGAAGGAGATCCTGATCAGTTGATTGGGGATGAGAAAAGGTTGGTTCCTTCTGTTCCTTAGTGCAGTAGTTGGGCTCTTCAGAAAGTCTATCAACCATGTAACTTCATTTCTTATATCAGACAATAGTTGCAGTCTATATATATTGGTGGTGAATAGAAGACATGTATGAATTCCATTTTCAGCTGTTAAGATTTCCTTCTGCTCAATTTCTTATGCGAAGTAAATATTTTGAAGAAGGAAATGAAATAGGGAAAATTCATATCAGCTGGGCAAGTCAGAAAATTACTAAGTCCTACCTTACAACATCTATGATTGTAATCTTTAATTACACATTAATTTGAGGTCCGAACTAAAGATGTGAACGACTTCTTCCCATGGTGTAGTTGCTTCTATATTCTTACTCTCGACTGTGACTAATTGCTTGACCTTAAAATTTGTCTGATGAGGATGAGTTTTTATGTCAATGGTAAAAAAATGGCGTTGGCTTTTGGGATCTAGGGCCAAGTTTCATGGCCTCGAGTTTTGAGCCTTTGCTTCATATATGAAACGTTGGCGTTGAAAAGAAGAGAAATGTAAATAGAGAAGTGGTATGGTTTGTTCGGTTTCGTCGAATAGCTGCAGCTCCATTCCATGGCATTTATTGCTCCATCGTCTTACAAATTTCAAAGCCCTTGTATGGCCTATCATGCACTCTTTCTCGTGCAGTTGTTGTGTGTTTAGAACCCATTACGATCAATCCTAGCCACCGTGGGACACATGACGTGGTTTTTAAGGCCACCAACCGCCTTGGGGTGCGAACCCTAAATGCGCGCAACCTGCTATGGAGCAAGGGTGTTCTCCAAATGCCCTTGCACTGATATTTTTCAGGTTTAGGTTTTCAAGTAAGGGCTTAAAGGCTTTAGTCCACCGTACTTGCGCCAAATTTGAAACTTCCTTCCTTCCTTCCTTTTTGTCTGGCGCAAAGGCATTGGGACCTGACCTTGTGCATGGCTTGGCTCAGCAGGCGTGCATGGTCTAGGTCAAGCTTTTCCATGGTTCAGCTTGTGGAGGCCAGCGCCCTTACATTGGGTTGGTGCCCTTGCTCTAGCACTCCTTTCTGCCTATAAATAGAAGGTATTTCCCAAGCTTTTCACCCCCTTTGGCCTTCTTTCCTCCGACCTCCTCTCCTCTCCTTGGCTCCTCCACTTTCTCCCTAGCTTCTTGCAGTCTTCCCTACCCACTCCAAGCCTTGTCAAGCACCTAGGGTTTAAGGGGTAGGACGCCCCAAGATACCCACCCATGGTCCCCCTTGAGGTAAGGCTTCACCTTTTTACCTCTACTCCTTGTTGTATTGGTTGTGTGCTACCTGTTTGTGATTGTTGTTATTTTTCTACAATTTCTAACATGTAGATATATTTGTTAGGAGTTGTTAGGCTTCAGAATTATGATATTTTCATGCTTATAAAAATAGTTATGACTTTTACAATATCTATATGCTCAGATATGCACTATTTCGGTACAAAATTCATATCTTATGATGTAGAATAGATTGTTGCATGAACTTGGTGTTTTTATGTTCCTAAGAAGTAGATGTACAAGTTTATGGAGTATTTTTCATCTAATAGGGCTTGTAGGAGCATGTACAGGTTCCAAAATTGGCGAATGGTAGCTCCTTTACTGTTTCTAGTAGCCTACCTGCCAATTTTACTTTTTTTCAACCTTGTTATAAGTCGTGTTTGGATGCAATCTTTTTCGTGATTGTTGGTTATAATGTTATTTATTTCGTGTTAAATCACCATTGTAAAATAACCTCATTAGGGGCCTGAAATAAACTCCTAATCACGTTGTGTGCTTGTTGTTCTCTTGATGTGATATGTCATACTCTAAGAATGTGCTCCTTGTTGAACTAGGTAAATTTTTTTATAAAATTTGTAAAAAATAATACCTTAGGACCTACTAAGTATTTACTGGAAGCCTGTAAAATTTAGGCAAAGTTAAAAATTGTTTATGTGGTTAGTTATTACACTTTTGGGTGTGTACCAAAATGAAGGCCCTAGCTCCCGTTACAAAATCCTAAACTCTAGCTATTTGATGATAAATTTTCCTAAATTTTATCTAGAACTTAGGTTGTGTCCCTACATCATCACCTTAAATTTTGGTAGCTTTTGGTTTGGTAGATTTTTCGGTAAATGTTCCCCAAGTCATATAGGTCTACCTAGCTCCGAAAATGTCTTTGACAATGCCTCCCTTTCCCAAGTTCACTCCGCCCAAAATACTTGGTAAATTTTAAAGAATTCAAAGCTCACAGTGCTGGCTAACTAGCTCAGTTTTCCCAGGTCCATTTGGAGTCTCTAGGACCAAAAACAAGCGACAACCTTAGAAAGTTCGTGGTGTTGGCTCATGGGCTAGCCTATGATGATTTATGTGTATGACCTTTAGGATGTCGAGGCTCATTGGTCAAAATTTTGGCTCATTTGGACAGTGCTTGATCCATCTGAAAAATCCACCAGTCAAGTCGATTCAGTTATGCCCTATGTGTAAGATTGTTCATGACATTTTTATAACAAAATCATATAAATGAATAGTTCTAAGTAATCTTTTTTCTTTTATTTTATATTCTTATGGAAAAGATCTTGTTCTATTATTGAAAATAGCCATCGTTTAATGTAGTTTTTTATGAAAGCAAACTTTCCAACAGCTAACAATAAGGCGTATATTTAGATACATTCCACCAAACATCACCTCAGGGAAGTTGGAAGGTGAAATACTTGCTTTAAGCAGGCCTAAAGTACATGCTTAAATGCTTTAAGCATGCTCGTTTGGGTAGGGGCTCTCCTATGGGGTGGATAGAGTTCGTACGAGGGAGGATGCACAACTGTATATTTTAGAAATTTTCAAAATAAAAAGTTTTTAGTTTTAACTAATGACTAACAAAGGAGCGATAAATAATATATCACAAGGTTTTTAATATTATCAGTAATTCATCAAAAGGCATTTTATGCTAGAAATTTTAACAATATTCTTTTTTATAGGTCAATGGTCTAACATTCACAAACAAGCTAGTGCACAAACAAATACACCATTAATCATAATTCAAATAAAATGAAGATTATTCATGTTGCCCTTATAATTAAGATTATTCATGTAGTTAAAATTGAACCCTTTAATATTTTGTAGTTATGAGTCATTAATCTATAAAGATCTAATTACTAATTATAATAAGTGTTAAACAGGTAAATCGGTAATATATATTGATGAGATATGCTTAGAATTCTTAATAGTGATAGAATGCAATGAATTGTGGATAATACCTATAAAAGTTTAATATGTATTCTAAGTATGAACTGATTTATTGTTTCGGATTAGTGCTTGGGTTACATTCATTCTCATGCTCATTTCTAATAATCATGCACTTCAATAGTTAAGTTTTGAGTTAGTATAATTATAATTGTAGTTGATAAAATATGTATTTTATAACAGCCTTCCCAATTAGTGCAAATTGACGAACTTAGTTATTTTATTTAAAAGTAATTAATTAAGTTCAAGATCTTAAACTCAACCCTATAATATATTATATCTTACCTCAATTAATATTAAATATAAGACTAACTTTTGAGACATTACATTCTGCCTACCATAATGAAATTTTGCCCTCAAAATTGTTGTTTATTGTTTTTTAGTCTAACTGAATTTGAATAGACATGTCACCATCCATCCAACACAATTTCAGATTGGCTCTCATAACACTTACAACAGCCCAACTAGTTAGTGAAAATTGATGAGCTTAGTTATGGGTGCATGACCACACCTCTCCCTTCCCTTCCCCTTCCCCTCCTCTTCTTTTCTCTTTAGTCATGTTTTCCCTCCTCCCTCCTTCGGTCAGGATCTACGGCCAGCAACTACTTCGTCGGTGTCTCTTTCGCGGTACTCTACTTAGCCTTTTATTTCTTAATTGTATAATGAACATGTCATGCATCATATATGATTAGTTGTAGCTATATTGATGATTAAGTAGATTATTACTATATGATAGATAGAGAAAGGTTTAACAGTTTAGATACACGAGAGTATCACGTTTTCCTTGTTAAACAAGATGCTATATGACTTATGTTTCCAATCCTTTTATAAAATAAAGATTAAAATTGTAATCTTTATGATATTTAGAACACGTTTGAGTTAGAAAAAATTGAAATAGTAATTTTATGCATTAAAACCCTTTAATATTTTCTTGTTATGAATCATTAATCTATAATGATCTAATTACTAATTATAATAAGTGTTATATTGGTAAATTGCTAATATATATTGCTAAGATATGTTTAGAATTCTTAGTAGTCATAGAATGCAATGAATTGTGGATAATACCTATAAAAGTTTAATATTTATTCTAAGTATGAACTGATTTGTTGTTTAGGATGGGTTCATTCTCATGTTCATTTCTAATAATTATGCATTTCAATTGTTAAGTGTTGAATTAGTATAATTATAATTGTACTTGATAAAAGAACTAATTTATAATGGCCTGCCAGCATAAATTGACAAACTTAGTCTTTTGTTTCAAAAATAATTAATTAAGTTAAAGATCTTAAACTCAACCCTATAATATATTAGATCTTAATTTAATAGGTATTTCATGTAGGACTAACTTTTGAGACATTACATTCCACCCACCATAATGAAATTTCACCCACAAAATTATTCTTTTGTTGCTCTTGAGTTGAACTGAATTTGACTCTATAGGCCACCATCCATCCAATACAGTTTCGGATTGGCTCTCATATTGCTTGTAACGGCCTAACTAATTAGTGCAAATTGATGGGCTTAGTTATCTCTTCATGAGTGATTAACCAAGTTAAACACTAGTAAAAATTCATTTATTTGGGACCGGCAGCCGCGGCTGTCAATTAGTAATGTAGTCACAAATTAGTAACCAGCTTGCAACTGCTTTGAAATGGTACCAAATTGTGAACAGTTTGCGATCACGGGTCCTAAAATTATTGAAAAAATATAATGACTGTTTTGCAACTGTACTAGTGACCTCATTTTTTTGTAGCCATGCTATCCAAAAGCAAAATACGATTGCAAAAATTAAATCATATTTTGCATTTGACTTTGCGGTTACTAAATGTTCACTATTTAAAAATAATTTTTTTTGTGACTGGAGGTAGCAGTCGCAAGCCAGTCACAACTCTTTGAATGAATAAAAAAAGTTACAGTTCCGAAGCGCCCAAATCCTTCGTTAACTTAGCGCTGCCGCCCACCACCATGTCACCACTGTGCCACGCCATCGTTCCTTGCACTGCCATGCCTTGCAGTCACCTCCATACCATCCATTTCCACCGCCGCTGGGCCAAATGTCACCATTGCTGTTGTCTTGGATTGCTGTGTTGTCTCCATACAATGAAATGAGTTAGGGATAGAGCATTGGAGCTCTTGAACATGCGTGACCTTGTAGACTCCATGGAGGCAGGCCGACCTAATTGGTTCAGCCGGCCATTTGGGAAAGGCCCATTCTAGATCATTGTGCTATCAATGAATTCAAACAACTATGCTAGAAGAACAAGAAGAATAGGCTGGCGAAGGACGGTAATTTAACTTGTCATGTTGGGGGGATCGGTCAATACAAAAATCGATGAAAAATATCTACTATATACAAAAAATTATTTCTTTAGCTATAATTTAATTATCAATCATACTTTACTTATATTTTTGACTTATGTGGGAGAAAGATATGGGAGGGCCCATGCCACATTTTGTTAGACCACACACACGCGGAAGGATAAAGGTAAGGGTATGCAGATAAGAAGTTTGAGGCAGCAGTTGGCTTTCATGTACCTTGTCTTGCTTTCAAGGTATGTGCTGTATTTTTTGGATAGAATGGCTCGTGTTACATGTATCGGTACACAAAGCTTATGAATATTTTATTTTATAGGAGAAGGGCCGTGTGAAGACGAATGATTAGATACCCTTGTAATACATGCATATGTAAACGTGAGCTTTTAGAACTAGCTTGTTAACCACCTGAGAGCAAAAATACATTTGAAATCAACCAAATATAATTAGTCGGGGGATTTGATGACAAGATCTTATGGAAAGGAGCGGACTTTGTGGCTTCTTAACCGTTTTCATAATTTTTTGTTTTATGTATGGTGTTGCTTCTCATGTTTTTTGCTTATGTATATAGGTAACTAAGCAAGAGAAAAACTGTTTGAAACCTACCAAACTGTTTAAATGAAGCTGCTTCTTTGTTACCGATTGCTATGCTTACGAAGATCAAATAATGCTAATGCTAATGAACCAGTCATATTTGATGGTCACTTAAGATGGACAGTAAAACAAGTATAAAATGTTTGAAGCCTACCAAATTGAACAAGTGTGTGAATGTGATGAATTTGTGTGATGAAATGTGTTAAAGAAAATGTTTTCGGTTATTTTATTGCATGTGTGGATTTATACGGGTCATGTAAAATTTTTTCAATGTCTTACTTATAAGGGGAGGTTATGTAGTTTGTCCCCCAAGATTATAAGTCTATTTTGTTGCATGGTTTGGTTTAATAGTTTGATTGTTTATTTTTTCTTGTTTATTGTTATGGAACATGAATCAATTTTTTAAAAGTTTTAATTGAAAACTTATTTGTCATATATATATATATAATGGACAAATTTTGGATTTTATAATATATTTGCTCTTGAATATTGGTTTTAAACTAATAAACTAAGAAAGTTTTTTCTATACTTTTACAAGCTAGGTAATGGGAGCGCATTTGTTCCACTTACGCTACCGACCATTCTTTTCAGCCACTATCCGTCGACCCTGAGGCCTACCAATTTGCAGTGGGTTCCGCTCTTAGTGTAGTTTGCCATCTTCCTTGACAAACTAAGAGAATCTCATGACTCTACTTCTTCTCCATCTGATGATGTCGGCTCTAATTTTGGCCCACTCAGCCAGCTTCACAGTCATAAGCATTTCCTCCGTCTGATTGAGGAGCAAGAGAGATTGTGGTGGGAGGCTGAGGAGAGAGAGTGATGGTTTAGGGAGGAGATTGAGGATAGGGATTGCTTGTCAAGTTGCTTGATGATAAGAAGCAGCGCACCAGAGAGTGGTGGATATGGGAGGCAGACGAGATGAGATCATGCTTTGTCACATATTTCTCATGGTTAAAGATGGTCGTCGTGGGCTTGACAAGTCATCTCCATGGAAACTTGACCAACCTAATCATGCTAGGGATCGATCACGTTGATGCTGTATTTGACATGTATTGATTATATTTAACATATTGATGTATTTGATAAATAAATTTTATTCAATTTAGGTTCAATTTATTATATCCTAATTGGTTATGTGGTATTTAAATTTTTGTGTTATTAGTTAATTTATTATGTTAACAAGGAGTTATAAAATAAAATAATTGTTTTCCCATTTTTCTCTTTTACGACTGTTTGCTACTGCAGTGGAACCGCCTTTGCAACCAGGAATTCATCTTGCAACCGCAATCGCAACTGGATTTGTAACTGCATGACTGGTTGCAAAATTTGAAATGTAAAGCGTTGGCTGTTTACAATTTCAAGTTTTGCGACTGGATGCTTTTCTGGTCATAAAAGTCACCAACGGCCCCGTCTTCTACGACCCCTTCTTCCAGTCGCAAAAATCTTTAGCGACCGGATTTTGGGTCTTTAAGGACTGGACCACAAGTGCGGTCACTGATAACCATCTTTCTACTAGTGGAAGATTATAAACTCATCCCCACTAATGTATAGGTTTTGTCATCTCAAAAAGGTCATTCTAGTAGATGGGAAATTGTTACATAAGTGTGCCTAGATCTCACCATGTCCATCATGAGGCGGCCTCATGCTATGAACCGAGATGGTGGTGGATAGTAGAAAAAGTAATTATGTGTCTCAAATGAGCACTTCTTAGTTCCTTCTCATCTCTTGCAAGTGTAGCTCCATAAGATTGGCTTGGTCTGTGAATGCATCAGCCTCTCACATGGTTAGTTCATGAGTTAGTTGTGGGGGGGATGAGTTGAGTTGCTTCCTCTTGGGGTTGTGTATCCTCTTCACAGGGTTGTAGTTCTTCCTCCTCAAGCTGAAACTCATCAATATAGTAAATTCATCATCTTTTTCATAAGTTTCGGGTTGAGCCCTAGAAGATAATGCTTGAGTAATCTTACGCTTCTTGTTATGTCTCAATGTGAGTTTGTAGAATACTTTATTATGATCTAGAGTATTGGGAGGAAGGGTGGATGAGATTGTCCGGCCTAGACTCTTCCTTGCCCTCATGAAGAGGAAAGTGAAGAGTTTCCTTTATGGTCAGCAAGCTCTCCTTTGGCTCTGGTACTAGAACATTTGGTTGAGGATGAATGATGACAAGTTGATCTTCCTCTTGAAAATGATCCTCTACATGGTATACTCCACATATGTGGATAGCTCGTTGAAATGTCTTATGGAAGGATCTTGTATGTGAGGATTTACCAAAATATAAAGCCCATTTTAGTGAGCTCCTTTGCTATCAATGGGTTATTGAAGCTTATTCCTTAAGCCAACACGGTGCCCACCAACCCATCTTCGTCAGATTATCAAAATAAGAATGGTTTTCTTCATTTAGCACTCCAAGAATCTCGACAATGTGATGAGATTGCGTAGGAGGCTGAGGAGAGAGTGATGGTCGAATGAGCAGGCTGAGGATAGGGATCACTGGTCGAGTTGCTTGATGATAATAAGCAGCGCGAGAGAATGGCGGACATGGGAGGCCGACCGACGAGATGAGATCGTGCTTTGTCTCATATTTCTCATGGTTAAAGATTCTCGTCGTGGCCTTGACGAGTCATCCTAGGGATCCGTCACGTTGATGTTGTATTTGACATGTATTGATTATATTTAATATATTGAGGTTTTCTTCATTCAGCACTCCAAGAATCTCGACAATGTGATTTGATTGGAGGTGAAATTATTGGTCATCAACATTGGCTTTGATGTATTCCAAGTTGATCTTGTCCACGGTGTAGTAGAACTTCTTAATTTGAAGAGGTGCAATCTTTGACTCTGTTGTAAGCATCATGGTAATTTTCCATCCTTGGGCATCCACAAGCTTGGTAAATTCTAGACGGTGATAGTTGAGGTCCATCAAATCCACTTTATTCTCATACACAATTGGCCTCCTTTCAAAATCTTCCTTGGTGAGAGCTGCAAACCTATCAATGCTTGGTGTCTGTTTCAAGCGAATAGAAGGTCACTCACCAAAATTCCCACTAGCTTTGAGGAAAGAGCTATGAAGAACAAGGAGAACGCCATGAGGTTACATATTTTCCAAGGTGTAACCATTTAGCCAAACGAACGTCTTTGTCAAACATAGTGAAGAGAACAAGGAAGCGACGATCAGCAGTGGTCTGGCGGCAGCGGCAATCGGCAAGGGCTCAGTGAGTCCCCTATTAGGGGGTTAGGGATTTAAAGATCTCATTTTTTTGTGATGGTCGACAGCTCAAAGATCATTCAACCAATCGAACGTCTTTTGACCAAAACCCAAAGTTCTGTCAATTGCTGAAGTGAAATTTGGCAACCGATTTGTCTTCCGATCAGTTATATTTTGTCATTCCACGTGTTGCAATCCATAGTCGATCATGCAACCAAACACATGACCAATCGATGCGATATTTCGAGCTTTGAGCAAAACGGTAGTTCTCCGTATTGATAAACGTCACTTTGTGGAGGTTTTGTGCAATTTGACATAAAAATTTAATAAAAATACTTTAAAAGTTTTAAATCAGCAAATAAAATTAATCGCATTAAAATAATAATTATCTATTATTTTGATACTTGCTAATAAATCAAAAAATATGAGAATGGTATGAAATGATTCTACGCACTACGAGGAATCTAAAGAACTAGAAATCACCTCATACGGACCTAAAAGATAAATCCCAAACATGGATCTTCAGAAACAGTCAACAAAGCAGGGATAAAGAGAACTCCTGATCGAAGGCTTCACGCAAAACACCCCTGCTATCACAGCTAACTGGGAGGCTCCGGCGGCAATGCAAGGCTGACGGCTGGTTGGAGTTGACAGCCCCGATATCCGGAAACACGTCGGTGGCAGCACTCAACGGAGAGACAGTGGCGTCGGGCCGGAAAATGGCAACAAACCCGGCAGTGCACCAAATGATCAGCATATCTTTTTGCCTTCACCGGCGGCAGCAAACGGCAACTGCCAAGATCGATCAAAAGAACACCCTCGATCATAAATGTCGTGACGGAAAGGCCGGAGGTCACCGGTTGGCAGCGATCTAGAGTAGGAATGTTCGGCTATGGCGAGGGAAAACCACGTTATTCTTACACTCACATATAACTACAGCCAAATACGTTTAATGTACCTGGATTGGCTCCTCATTATGTTCCGAGACTTTGAAGCTTATATACTCTGCAGACGATGGTTAGCCATACCCGAAAGTTTAATCGCTCCACGATAATAAAATGACTACTATAATAATAATAGGTTGTTAAACACTTAGATGCAAACCATCATGGTATAGCAACCCAAAGTCAAACATAGTGAAGCAATAAATTTAGGGCCCATGCTGTAAAACCCTAGCTTCCAGTTACGATTTTACCCGGTTGTAGTTTTGCCTAGTTCGGGCCAATCTCGAGTCGGTTTGAGTGAGCTCGAGCTTGACCAGTTTTTAGACCATAAATATAAGGCCCAAATGGCTGTTTGAGCATGTTATGGTGGCTGATTATGCCTAACATTCAGATCATAGCTTCAGTTAGGATACAGCAAAACATGAGTTATCATTGTAAACACGACGTATACAAATGATATTTGTGTCTCTGTCATGGTTTTTGGCTTAGATTTAGACTATTGCAGCATTTAGTATCCATTTGAGATTTTTATGATATCTCATTTGCATGCACTATAGGGATTTTGCATCACAGAATTGCCCTTGTGGGCCCAGCTTGATTGAGTTGTAGATTTTCACTCTACTGAGTTCAGGGTTTCGAGGTTCATTTAGCCTTCTTGCCTTGTTTCCCGACTATAAGTTATTTTTATGAGTCGAGTCAGCTTGATTGTGTCGAGTCACCCAACTTTCCAACCGTTTTTAGGCCAGCTAGCGGCTAGACTCTACTGATCGCCACCACCATGTTCCTCGTTGCCTAGAGTGTCGACCCCAATCGGCGATGACCTACGCAACACCTCTGTCGTCTTTTTCCAGCCACGGGCACTGCCCGCACTATTGGATCTGCATACCACCATTCACATCCGCTTGCGTGCATTTGCATCCACTAGCCCGAAGCACTGTTCACCTATTTGTGCCTGCCTGCTTGACCATGTCCGTGTCCACTTCCATTAGTCCAGACCAGCCCAACCCAACCCAGCCCAACAATTTATCTGACCTAGACCGACTTAACTCAGTCGACCATGTTTGGTTCACTAAGTTAACACGGTTTAGCTCATATTCAATTGTTTTCGGCCGTTTTTTTATCATTTTCGGTAATTCAAGAACCCGTACATTAGTTTAGATGCATATTCACATTATTTAGTATATTTTGATGTTATAAGAGATTTTATTTAGTTATTTATTTATTTATTATTGTTTATTCTTTCTATATGTTTTTCGTATATGATGAATGCTTATTTGATTGTTTATTATTATTATTATTATTATTATTGATATATTTACTTATTAATATTAATCTTATTCATGCTTACTAAATTTTATTTATTTATTTATTTATTTATCAATTTGTTTGTTGTGTGTATGTTATTATTTATTTGTATTTAATTATGTATTTTGTATTGGGTAACAATGATAGTATTTTTATTCATGATTAATTAAAAGTAATTAATTGTTGATTTATTTATTTAAAAAATAATTATGTATTTATTTATTTAATTGTTTCTATGTTTACTAACACGAGTATATATGATATTTGCTTGTGTTTAGCCGTATATTTATATAGTATGTTGACATTATTATTTGATGATTAGAGTATTATTATTTTCATGTATTTATTACTTATCTATTTATTTATGAGTGTATTTATTTATTTATTTATTAGTTATTTCCTTTATTATGTCTCAATTTCCATGTTGGATGTTTAGTTGTAGGTTTATTTAACATTGTCTTCCTTGTTAGGATGTATTGATGATGTAAGCACATAACACAAGCAATGCATCATATAGAGATGTTAGTATTTTACATAGAAGTGGGTTTCTATGTAGGTTTCTGAGTTCGAGCATGTCGTAGATGATCACGCTTGGAGCTTCGACCACAGGTTCATTAGGACTCTTTTTACTTTCTATTGCTATAGTCTATTGTTGATTTGACTTTTAGATTGCATGATGTGTTAAGTTACTATTTTGTTGGACTTCCATTTAACAAAGGTCATTTAGACATATTTTACTTGCGTGATTAATAATGCTCGAGGACGAGATCCCTCAAGTTTAATTTCAAAAACAAGATCCACCACAAGTTGCCTTCGGGCCTATTATATAAATTCCTTCCCAAGCATTTCTATGATTTTCTCGAATTTTCTAGTGAGATGTGAGAAATGGAAAACTGACAACACCACTACCAAGTAGGTGCATGCCAGCCAAAACACGCTTTGGATTCGTGAGCGAGCCATTCCATTCCCGAGGGATCCTAACAACTCCACCTTTCTATTCTTCAAACCCAGAGAAGTGTGGAGGATTATAGGTACTGCAATGTAGTGCATGTCTAGACTTGTAGTTTCAAAGGATACTGAAGGCGCATGCCTGAGAGTACTCAGCCTTTGTGCTTAGGGGCAGGAGTAAAATGGAGGATGTAGAGGGTTCAAGGAAAAAGGAAAAGAAATTGATGTTCTCGTGCAAGGGATAGTTTTAAAGTTTGTCGAGGCATGAGATGAGCAAGAATGGGATGCTGTCGAGCCGAGGCCAATAACTCCTAATTAGCGCCCTTATGAGAGATTCTATGAAGAAGTATATAAATGATTTCATTTAATAGGAAAGTTAGCTCTCCTATGTTTGTTTGAGTATTAGTTATTTCTGGACAAGTAATACTCATTACTAATATTTTTTCTATTATATATGTGGGTCTTGTGATGCTAAGTCAGTTTTGGTGGGATGACAAATAAACACTACACACACTTGAGCTCAATACAGTTATTTTCTTTTGTACTTTTATTTATATTTGATTAGTTATCACATGTATTTAATAATGTCTTTCATTCTCTTGGCATCAAGTGGGCTATTTCGATCTATAATATTGATCGAGTTTTATAAACTAGCTGCTCTGTACATGACTTGACTCGACCGTAACATTTTTAATTCAATCCTTAAGTGAACCAAAATCGGGGTGTTTCACATGCCCATCATACTTTAATCCACAGAATACAATTTCAAAATACATAAAGATAACATAGGGCCCCTGCCTCCACCGTTGAGCCACCAGATCCATCCACCTAAGTCGTACATTGTCAGGGAACTTCACTGACATATAATACAAAACACGTCAGTATTCAAATAAATTTGATTACAAGTCCAAAATAACTCCTGGTAAAACAACTGGCAAATGGATATTTCACTGCCCACGGGACTTTAAAGATTTCCGAATGCCTCACACGGGCAACAAGCAAATAACTTACTAAAAATGTCGGCGCACACGCACAACTAAAATTCATATTAATACAAACAATTTATGCTCTCGCAACCTCCATATAACACACACCATAGTATTTAGGTGGCAAACGAATAATTAAGTTAGTTCCACAAGTTTTGGGAACGCACTGCATTACGTAGTACCCTCATACTTCACTCTAATGGAGTACTAGTCTACCCTCATGCTTAAACTTAATAGGCTTGGGTTGGGACTTGTATAGTTATATTTCCAGAGTTTATCTTTCGAAAACTGGCAACGGTTCCCAACCTTGAAATTTTATTAAACTCATGGGGAAAATATGGTTAACTGGAAATTTTATCAAGTGTTAGCCTCATGGGCCAACATGGTGAACAAAGCCCACTAAGATCGGACCTAAGGTATAGTGAATTGTGTTCCTGGGCTATGCACCAAATTTTCTAAGGGTTGTTCATTGGCTTGGAGGCTTAAAATGGGCTTAGGACTATGGGAATAATTAGGCAACACCATGGTCTTGAGCCCATAGAAATTTCAGGTCCAAAGTCCAAGTGGTTAAGCCTGAGTGGGCTCGTAAAGTGAAGGTCTTGGCTGGGTCATTTCTAGAGCCAGGGTCACCTAATAAGCTTGTGAAATTCATAACTCGAGATATACCAACCCTTTAGATCCCAAATTTCAACACAATTTTAATGGGACACATCTGAAGGTCAGATATATTTCATCCAAATCCATCACCTTTTGCCTATTTTTTGTATTTTATATCCGGCCCATGGAAATAGGGTTTCACCCTTCATTCCTACACAGTCTAGATCACAGACCAAGAAGTCACCCTAAATGATTTTTATTAAACCAAAACCTTGACACGTTTCTTGTAGACAGTTATAGAGTCCTTACATAATTTTTATAGATTTTATTAATGTATTTTAGGTTGCTCACAAAGGAGCCCAATCTTAGAACATGGCAGCACAATCACAGAACAGCATCTACAGTACAAAGTTAGGGGCTAAGTTGTAATAGCATTGCACTTAAAAATGCATATCTATTTTTCTACATGCACAAATGAGACTATTCCAACTTCTTCAAACTCTCTACACAAATAGATCTCATATGGAAAAAATACAACCAAAATGGATATACACATGGAGACATGTAAACAGTAAGCACAAACAACGAAGAGGCAGAGATCCAAACTTTACCACTGAGGGCACCAAGGAGAGCACTCTTCGGAATTCCTACCCCAAGACCTATGACCCTAGGAGGGGCTAGAAGGCCTTGGAAGGGTGAGTGAAGTAAGAGGAGATGAAGAGTAAAAAGTTGAAAAGGGTGGAACTTGGCTTCCATATATAGGAAATAATCAAGGCTTCTGCAAGGGCGATGGAACTGCCAAGCTGGACCATGAAAACTGGGAAAACTGGGCATGCAAGCAAGTTGCGTGACCGGGGCTGCCCACCAGGCCGTGTCAATGGGAGGTAAATTCAAAAGTGTGGGCACAAGGGTGCTGGGCAAGCACCGTTACGCCCAGACTTGAAACTCTAACCCTAAAAATGTGTGGCGCAATGGTGCTGGGGAGTGCCATTGAGTCAGAATCATACATCACATGTCTAGGGTTTTCACCTTAGTGAGGATAGGGCATCCTTGGGCATCGCACTGCCAGTCTTGCATGGGTTAGGATCGTCGTGGAGGGTTTCAAACAAGAAAAAACACATTGAAGATACCTGAGGCCTCGGTCCTAACATCTAACTAAACTCAACTCAACCGAATAAAGAGATTAAAAGGGTCCAAGCATGAAGAATTCGATGGGGGTACTGAAGCCGAAGGAAGCTAGTGTCGGGCAAAGACATACCATACTATACTCAAATCATGGCGAGAAAGGCCTAACCCTAGTGACTCGATTTGGGTAATAACCGAACTGACTATAAAACCTTGGGCAAATGGTATGCTTTTACAACCTCCCCCACTTAGAAAATTTGTATCCCAAATTTTCTTAAGGGGTTATAAACGCCGACACAAGCTACACAATGATATACAACATGCAATAGCACTCAACCAAGAATAAGAAACTATGCTAATACCTCGAGTCACCGTCCTCCGCTGGGAAATGTCCTCAGAAACATCATCACATCTTGTCTTCACACTACCACCTGCGATAAAGGAACATTCACTAGAGGCCTTTCCTATAGAGATTCTTCACAAACTAGTCAAGAATCTACATAGCCTCCTCCTCATAGGATAGGCCGGGTTTGACATCGAGCTCTTCATACTATAGCTTGTGTGATTCATCTAGCACACACTTCTTTAGCATGGAGATGTAGAATAAGGGATATATTGTTGACAAATTTGGTGGTAGTGCAAGCTCGTAAACAACCTAACCAACTCATCTCAACACCTCGTACATGCCAATATACCTCAAACTCAGCTTGCCCTGCCTCCCAAACTGCACACCTCCTTTAGGTTGTGAGACTTTTAGGAAGAAGAGATCGTTGGGGGAAAACTGATATCCCTACGCTTCTGATCTGCATAAGCCCTCTGTCTGTCCTGAGCTGCTAGTAGCCTATGCCCTATCAACTCGACCTTCTTCTGGGAGTTGAAGTAAATGAGGGTGTGCTATCCATGGCTCGCCACCCTCTAGCCAACACGATGGTTATCTTCATGGCCTACCATACTGTAAAGACCCGGATATATATATATATATATATATATATATATATATATATATATTCGACGCGGTGGGATCGAACGTTGGTATCCTTGAATTTGTTTAAATTATTTACCCGCTACCCGGTCAAGTGGAAAGTATTAGTTAACCGGTTAAGTATTTTTACCCGGTTAAGTAAACCATACCATTTAACCGTTTAAACTAGTAAAGTGAATCATACCATTTAAGAAGTTGAGTGAAAAGGTTAAGTGAACCGTGTTAATTACCCAATTACCTGGTTAAAGGAATTATGGTGAAAGGGTGCTTCCACAAACCCTAGCCGTCATTTATTCTTTGTAAAAGGAGAAGGGGTAGTTGAACCTAGGAAATACCAATGGATGATGGGGTGTGAGAATTTAATGAAGGGGTCGTTGAACCTAGGAAATACCAATGGATGATGGGGTGTGAGAATTTAATGAAGGGGTCGTTGAACCTAGGAAATACCAATAGATGATGGGGTATGAGAATTTAATGGAGGGAATGGTTGAACTGTATATATATGCAGGAGGAGGGAGTATTTCATCCCTCATCTCCGTCCCAGGTCACCTCCCCATTACTGTATTAGGGTTCACGGGTCACAGTCAGACGTAATCACAAATCTGGTACGTATAATAGATAAAACATCATACTTTCCTTGTTGGTAGCCTAGGTCGGCCTGAGCCCAGATTCGACTACCATGCACTGAGTGCAACCGGGGTCAATGAATTGACTCAGTCCGACACTGGGTCGTGTTATGTACGCGAATTTTGTAATGCATCGACATTGTTTTGGAGTAGTGATAGCCACCCCATAAAAAGGCTACGGCCGGGGTGAGTGAGGCACAACAATTCCTCCATCGCACTGGAGTGCAGTGATAACCGCCCCATAAAAAGGCTACGGCCGGGGTGTGTGAGGCAATGGCACTAGATTTGGTAGTGAGAGCTTCCCCACAAACGGGGCATAGCAATCACCTGAGTGCAGTGATAGCCGCCCCAAAAAAGGCTACGGCCGGGGTGTGGAAGGCATTGGCACTGGAGTGCAGTGATAGCCTCCCCATAAAAAGGCTACAGCCGGGGTGTATGAGGCACTGGCACTAGAATTGGTAGTGAGAGCTTCCCCACAAACAGGGCACAGCAATCACCCGAGTGCAGTGATAGCTACCCCACAAAAAGGCTACGGCTGGGGTGTGAGAGGCACTGGCACTGCAGACGGTAGTGGTAGCCTCCCCACAAAAAATGCTACGGCCGGGGTGTGCGGATCATAGCGGATACCTCCTCCGCATTGTTTTGGAGTATAGCGGAATCGCTCCACCGCATATTAAAATAAACATAAGGAAATAGTGGAATGTACTTGTCTTGTTTTATCTATTATACTACTTAGTGTTGTAATCACTAACGCGGAATTGCCTCCACAGGTATGCAGATACGAGATTAGGTGATTGACATCTAGAGTATGGAGCAAAATAAATATGAGGACTCCTTTTTTTATTTAATTGAGAAATAAATGTGGCTGCTGGGAAACGGTCCAAGACTGTGGGATCTTTATATATGTTTTTGTTAAATAAAAAATGTTTGTCATATTTACTTAATTGCGAGTAACACTTGGCTAGCTAGGCCCACAATATCGTGAAAAATGGCGGGTCGTTACAGGTGGTATGAGAGCAAGGTTTCCCAAAAGCTCACATCTTATGACTCAAGTACCTTGTTGAAGAGTCCAATATTTATCTTTCTCCAATAGGGTATGTCATTAGGGAATTAGTGGACCTCCCTAATAAACCTAAGTAATCATTGAAAAAAAATTAATGAACCATAACGGAATAAATTTTAGATGGCAGGCACCCGAAGGAAGTCGAGCCAAGCTGCGCAATCGGACACAAACCTTGAGAGTGTGTTAGGCCAAATTTTGACGGCCATACAGGGACTAGCGTAGGCTTCAGAAAATACCAGTTCTGTGGTTCAGAACATGGTGCAGAGGTGACCGGGATTGGTAATGGGTAATGGAGCTCCAAATTCGGCTGCGGGTCCTAGTAACGTCCCAAATGGGGATCAGGAGAGCGCCCAAGAGCGGGTAGGAATAGCTGACCCGGGCGAGCGAGGAGAACTTCCAAACCCGGTGCCACCGGTAGTCCGACAAGTGGTACTGCCAGATGGGGATGACAATGAGCGATACACTGTAGAGAAATTCCAGAAGAATGGAGCTGAGGTATTCATTGGAGGGACTGATCCAATGAAGGCGGAGAGCTGGTTGGACATTACTGAAAAAGCATTTAGAGCTCTCTCTGTGCCTCATCGCCATCAAGTGAGGTTGGCGACATGCATGCTTTAGGAGGAAGCATCCTATTGGTGGAAGTCCATCGAGAAGACTGTGTTCCATCAACGGGAGATTTCGTCCATTCCTTGGGCGGAATTTGTAACAGTGTTCAATGGACAATATTTTCCTGAGTCTGTTGTCCAGAAGAAAGCACTGGAATTTGCCACTCTAACTCAGAAGGATGATTCAGTCCGAGAGTATGCCCAAAATTTCTTGCAATTGGAGAGATTTGCATCTGGGAGTCTGGCAACTGCCCGGGCCAGAGCAGACAAATTTTTCTGGGGGTTAAAGCCAGAATTGAGGAGTAGGGTAGCTACAGTGCCAAGAGGCACTATAACCGAAGTGATTGAAGCAGCCACTACTCATGAGTTGGTGTACGACTATGTTCGTGGACAGAAACAGGGGAAGGCTACTATGCAACATAAGAATGCCAACCAGGGTAGTAACAAAAATCGGTCTGAAGAACACCAGCAGCAGAACTATCAACGGAATGTCGATGGGAACCGTAAAAGGAAGTTTCAAGAGATTCCGTATCGACTATGTAAAAATTGCAACAAGATGCATTCAGGGTTATGCAGGGAGCCCCGTCGGTGCTACAATTATGGAAGGACGAGACACTTGCAAAACGAGTGTCGTCAGCCCCTGAAGCAACAACAGGAGCAACCTGGAAAGGAGAAGACACCAGCTCCTAATCGCTACCCAGTGGACAAAGGGAAGGCAAACTTTTTGCAGTCGAAGTCAAGGACACTAAGAACGAGGACCACACAGTTCGAGGTAAAATTCTGATTCAAAGTGTTAGTGTGGATGTTTTATTTGACTCGGGGTGTACGCATTCGTTCCTATCATCCCGATTAGTTAAGAGTTTGGGACTCCAAACGTCTACATTACCTAAGACTTATAGGGTCACCACCGCAACGGGAAAAGGGGAGGTCACAACGTTAGGAGTGACTAACCTATCCTTGGATATACAAGGGAAACCCTATGTGTGGAATTTCATTGTCTATGGGATAATAGGATTTGATGTACTGTTGGGAATGGACTGGTTGTCTGTACACCAGGCTTTTCTCGACTGTAAAGGGAGGAGAGTATTGACTAAACCTTGTAATTGTGAGATGGGGGTCATTTTCCAAGGGTCATGGAATGATCCATCCTCTTGTATTGTGTCGGTTAGTGAGGCAACTGAGTGGTTTGGTGAGGGTTGTAAAGTTTTGGGTAACTCTAGAGGAGCCTGAGTCCAAACCCAAAGAGTTGTCCATGATTCCGGTGGTAGCAGAATTTCTGGACGTATTTCCAGGTGAACTTCCAGGGTTACCTCCTAAGCGGGTAGTGGAGTTTGTCATTGACCTAGCACCGGGAGTATCACCAATTTCTAAAGCACCATACCGCATGGCTCCAGTGGAACTCAAGGAGTTAAAGAGTCAATTAGAAGAGCTGTTGCAGGCAGGCTTCATACGACCAAGTACTTCACCTTGGGGAGCCCCTATTCTTTTTGTAAAGAAGAAGGATGGCTCACTTCGATTGTGTATTGACTATCGTCAGATCAATCAAGTGACAGTCAAGAATCGGTACCCCTTACCGAGGATTGACGATTTATTTGATCAGTTAAAAACAGCCGGAATATTCTCAAAAATAGACTTGCGGTCCGGATATCATCAACTACGGGTGAAGGAATCTGACATACAGAAAATGGCTTTCCGAACTCGCTATGGACATTATGAGTTTCTGGTTATGCCTTTTGGTCTGACAAATGCACCAACAGCCTTTATGTCACTTATGAACACGGTGTTCCACGAATACTTGGATAAGTTTATTATTGTGTTTGTGGATGACATTTTGGTCTATTCAAATAATGAGGAGGACCATGGGAAACACTTGTCCATTGCTCTTCATGTTTTGAGAGAGAATCAACTGTTCGCCAAATTATCAAAGTGTGACTTCTGGCTGAAGGAGGTGAACTTCCTCAGACATGTTGTCTCAAAGGCGGGAGTTGCAGTGGATCCGTCAAAAGTGAAAGCAGTCATTGATTGGCCACAACCTAAGTCAGTGACTGATATCAGAAGCTTCCTCGGTTTGGCGGGTTACTATAGGAAATTCATTAAAGACTTTTCCTTAGTAGCATCGCCGATGACCAAACTTACAAGGAAGGGGGTCAGGTTTGAATGGAGTAGTAAGTGTGAGGAGAGTTTCCAGTCTCTAAAGAAGAGTTTAACAACTGCACCAGTCTTGACCCTGCCAAATGGTAATGAAGGATTCGTAGTCTTCAGTGATGCGTCTCAATTGGGTTTAGGATGCGTCCTTATGCAAGATGGTAAGGTGGTGGCTTACGCATCTCGCCAATTGAAGATTCACGAGCAAAATTATGTGACCCATGACTTGGAACTGGTAGCAGTAGTTTTTGCCCTAAAGATTTGGAGGCACTACTTGTATGGGGCCCAGTTCGAAGTTTTCACCGACCATCAAAGTTTGAAGTATATCTTCACCCAAAATGACCTTAACCTTCGACAGAGACGGTGGATAGAATACTTGAAGGACTATGATTTCAAAATTTTATACCACCCGGGAAAAGCGAATGTTGTGGCCGACGCGTTGAGTCGGAAGGGCAAGATGGACAAGGGTCAACAACTAGCTAGACTTTGGGCTATGTCAGCTGAGGTGGTAGCTATTAACCCGGTGGAACGAATGACAGGAATACTGGCGAACCTGGTTATCTCCAATGAATTGGTGGACCGAGTTAAGCTAACACAAATGGAAGATGAAAAGCTGAATGAAATGTTGGACAAAACTCCCAACATTGTAGCAGATTCCAACAGTGTAATTAGATTTAGAGGGAGATTGTGTGTACCCAACAATGATGCATTAAAACGAGATATTCTGGAAGAAGCTCATCGTTCAAGGTTCTCAATACACCCTGGTGTTACAAAGATGTACCAGGACTTGAAACGAACCTACTAGTGGGTTGGAATGAAGAGGGATGTGGTGGATTTTGTTTCCAAGTGTCAGACGTGCCAATTGATCAAAGCCCAACATCAACTACCCGGTGGATTATTACAACCTTTAGAGATACCTACCTGGAAATGGGAGCGTGTCACATGTGATTTTATTACAAAACTCCCCAGGACTTTGAAGAGACATGACTCTATATGGGTAGTTGTGGACCGTTTGACTAAGGCAGCTCATTTTATCCCCACAAAATCCACAAGGACTGCGGAATACTGAGCAGAACTGTACATAAATAACATTGTCAGGCTGCATGGAATTCTGAAGGAGATAGTCTCTCACAGAGATCCCTATTCACGTCACATTTTGGGAAGTTTTCCAAAAAGCTACGGGGACCCAAATCAAGTTAAGTACAGCATATCACCCCCAAACTGATGATCAAAGTGAGAGGACCAATCAAACCTTGGAGGATTTGTTGAGAGCTTGCATCCTCGACTGGGGAGGAGATTGGGAGAAACACTTAGCCTTGGCTGAATTCACCTATAATAACTCTTGCCAGTATAGGAATGGCACCGTTTGAAGCCTTATACAGTAGGCCTTGTCGATCTCCATCATGCTGGTTGGAATCTATAGAGATGGTTATAGTCGGGCCAGAGATGGTGAGAGAAGCAGCTGAAAAGGTGCAACTCATCCAGCAAAGGCTTAAGGCAGCTCAGGATCGGCAGAAAAGTTATGCTGATACTCGAAGGAAGGACTTAGAATTCCAAGTTGGGGAGTTCGTCTACCTTAAGACCTCACCTAAAAAGGGAGTGATCAGATTTAGAACATCAGGGAAGTTGAAGCTAAGATTAATAGGACCATTTCCAATTTTAGATCGAATCGGAAGTTGTCCATATAGATTAGCATTACCACCAAGCCTTGATGGTGTACACAATGTCTTTCATGTGTCAATGCTAAAGAAATATGTACGAGATGAGAATCACATTATCACAAATTTTGCAGATTTAGAGCTACAATCGGATTTAACCTACTAGGAAAAACCGATTCGAATCTTGGCAAGGGAAACAAAGACACTCCGCAGCAAGGAGATCCCTTTGGTAAAGGTATTATGAAGAAATCAGGGATCAGAAGAAGCTACATGGGAGACTGAACAAGAAATGGCCAAAAAATATCCTAACCTGTTTGTAGCATAAAATCTGTGTAATTGTTGTAACATGAACTTATACCGAAGATGGATGTCCTTGGGAATACTATCATATTTCAGGCACAAAATATTTCTAAGTTGGGAGAGATTGTAAAGACCCGGATAATATATATATATATATATATATATATATATATATATATTCAACGCAGTGGGATCGAACGTTGGTATCCATGAATTTGTTTAAATTATTTACCCGCTACCCGGTTAATTATTAATTACCCGGTCAAGTGGAAAGTATTAGTTAACCAGTTAAGTATTTTTACCCGGTTAAGTAAAATCTGGTACGTATAATCACAAATCTGGTACGTATAATAGATAGAACATCATACTTTCCTTGTTGGTAGCCTAGGTCGGCCTGAGCCCAGATTCGACTACCATGCACCGAGTGCAACCGGGGTCAATGAATTGACTCAGTCTGACACTGGGTCGTGTTATGTACGTGAATTTTGTAATGCATCGACATTGTTTTGGAGTAGTGGTAGCCACCCCATAAAAAGGCTACGGCCGGGGTGAGTGAGGCACAACAATTCCTCCATCGCACTGGAGTGCAGTGATAGCCGCCCCATAAAAAGGCTACGGCCGGGTGTGTGAGGCACTGGCACTAGAATTGGTAGCGAGAGCTTCCCCATAAATGGGGCATAGCAATCACCTGAGTGCAGTGATAGCCGCCCCACAAAAAGGCTACGGCCGGGTGTGGAAGGCATTGGCACTGGAGTGCAGTGATAGCCTCCCCATAAAAAGGCTACGGCTGGGGTGTGCGAGGCACTGGCACTAGAATTGGTAGTGAGAGCTTCCCCACAAACGGGGCATAGCAATCACCCGAGTGCAGTGATAGCTACCCCACAAAAAGGCTACGGCCGAGGTGTGCGAGGCACTGCACGAGACGGTAATGGTAGCCTCCCCACAAAAAGGCTACGGCCAGGGTGTGCGGATAACAGCGGATACCTCCTCCGCATTGTTTTGGAGTATAGCGGAATCGCTCCACCGCATATTAAAATAAACATAAGGAAATAGTGGAATGTACTTGTCTTGTTTTATCTATTATAATACTTAATGTTGTAATCACTAACGCGGAATTGCCTCCGCAGGTATGCAGATACGAGATTTGGTGATTGACATCCAGAGTATGGAGCAAAATAATTATGAGGACTCCTTTTTTTTTTAATTGAGAAATAAGTGTGGTTGCTGGGAAACGGTCCAAGACTGTGGGATCTTTATATATGTTTTTGTTAAATAAAAAATGTTAGTCATATTTACTTAATTGTGAGTAACACCTGGCCAGCTAGGCCCACAATATAATGAAAAATGACGGGTCGTTACACATACAAGGCCTCTAAGAGTACCATCTCCATAATGGCCAAGTAGCTATTGATGTACGTAAAGCCTACCAAAGGAAATTGCTCCTCCCAAGATCCATCGAAGTCTACAATTTATGACCAAAGGAAGTCCTCAAGGATCTGAATCATCATCTCAGACTGCCACTGAGTCTGTTGATGATACGTTGTGCTAAATTGGGTCTCTATTCCAAGTTCTCTCTGGAATGATCTCAAGTAGGAAGAGGTAACTCTAGGGTCCCTATCTGATACAATCCCCTAGGGCACACTGTGGAGTCTAGCAATCTGATCTTGATAAAGTCTGCTGAAGGTAGACACATGATAAGTCATACAAATCAAGATGAAGTGAGCCAATTTTGTTAACCTATCAACAACAACTCATACTGCATCAATTTGCTGTCTAGAAGGGCGTAGATGTGTGAGAAAGTTGCACGTGATGCAATTCCACTTCTACTATGGTCGTGGCAATGACTACAATAAACCACCTGGTCTCTGGCACTCGATCATGACCTATTGACAAACAAGACATTGCGACACAATGTTGAGGACAACCTTCTTCAGCCCTAGCCACCAATAAAATCAGCACATGTCGTAATACATCTTCACTAAGCTCGGATGCACTATGAACCTCGAGTGATGGGCCTTGTGAAGAATGTCCTCACGTATTCCTGGTTAGTCTACAACATATAGCACATACAACAGTCCTCTCATCCAGTACAAGCCATCTACCTCCCTCACCAAGCTGAAATGAGTCCCCTATAGAAACGACTGCTCAGGCAATTGATAAACTGCACGTGATTGTTTGATATAGTTTGCTATGATCAGACTCATAGTTGTCCTCACCAACACTGCTACAAGTTATTCAGCTACGTCCTCTTACTGATCCTCATACTGTAGATAGAGTAACATACTTGTTTAATTTGGACCGCCAAGAAACAACACCACCAGCTAAAGTAATAACAACCCCAGAAGTGGACATCCTAGAGTATAGATAACCAATCATATTTATATTAGTATAACATGATAATATAGGCTTACCTCCCCTAAAGCGTAAACATAGGTTGGAGTTACCTCTCAAATATCTCAATATCCACTTAACTACTTGCTATTGCTCTCTATCAGGATTAGACAAATGTCTATTTACCGCCCCTACAACATTCACTATGTTTGGTCTAGTACAAACCATAGCATACATAAGACTCCCTACAACAGATGCATAAGGGATCCCATATACCTCTGTTTCACTTAGCTCACCCTTATTCTATTTGAATTGAGCTCATAGTGGAACAACAACCTGATGTGGCTTCCTTTATGTTGAACTGCTCAAGTACCTTCTCACTACATTTCTCTTGAGATAGCCAAATCTTCTTTACCTTTCTATCCCGTCAGATGGGCATGCTAAGAAATTGCATGACCCAAGTCTTGCATATTGAAGGATTTACCCAATTTTTCTTCAAATTTGCAATTCTTGATTTATCCTTGCCAAGAAACAACATATCATCAACATAAAGAAGCAAATTGATAAAGTCATTCTCCCCAAATTTCTTGATAAATACACAATGGTCTGAAATAGTTTTGTTGTAACTTGACTCTCCATAAATGAATCTAACTTCTTGCACCATTGTTTGGGAGCTTGTTTGAAGCCACACAAACTCTTTTTCAATATACACACCATCTATTTGTTTTCCTTGTCCACAAAACTATCAGGTTGTTCCAAATATATTCTTTCATCAAGATCACCATGGAGAAATACAACCTTCACATCTAACTACTCAACCTCTAAATTCATACTTGCAGGAAAACCTAGCACACAAGATATTGAAAAAAAATTTTAACAGGTGAGAAAATTTTGTCAAAGTCAATACCTTTCTTTTCCCGAAAACCTTTCACCACAAATCTTGTCTTGTTCATTGGTTGTGAGTTACCTTCTTTTTGCTTATGTCGATAAACCCATTCATCCTTCAAGGCCTTTCTCCCCTTAGGAAGATTCACAAACTCAAGTCATGTTCTCATGCAATGACTTTAGTTTCTCTCACATTACACTTACCCATTTGCCTTTCTCCTTATGACAAATAGCTTCACTAACATGTTCAGGCTCACCACTTTCTGTGAGTGTCACATATGTAGATTTTGGATACTTCATGGATGGAAAATTCTACCAGACTTTAATCTAGCAACTCTACTAGATTTTGTTCTAGTATTATTAGCATCCCTTAATCAACAACTTGATCACTATCATGTACATGTTCATCAACAACATCAAGAACTATATCATTAGCAATATTATTCTCCTCACCTACACCATCACTAGGCTAAGAAATAGGAATGTCATTTAGGGCTTCTTCATCAATCTATTTAGCAACCTCTAAAATAATATCCTTTACAACCGTTAGAAGAAGAGATGAAATCTTAACCTTTACTACATAATCCTGAAATCACTTTCCAAAGTCTTTTGAAATTGATTCCTCGAAACATTATATCCCGACTTCAAACAATCTTCTTCTCCTTAGGATCCCAAAGTCTGAAACAAAACTCTACCTCCTCATAACCCTGGAATATACATTCAAATGACCTAACATCAAGCTTAGCCTTACTTCCTTAGACACATGTACAAAAACTTTACAACCAAGCACCCTTAAATGAGTGTATTTTACCTTCCTACCGCTCAAAACTTTTTCTATAACATTTCCACCTAAAGAAAGTGTAGGAGACCTGGTAATTAAATAATAGGCAATACAAACAACTTCAGTCCAAAATCCTTTAGGTAGTAATTTTGCTACAGAAAGCATACACAACCCTTTCTTAAAATGTTCTGTTCATCCTCTGAGCCACCCTATTCAATTGTGTGGTGTAGGGGACATTCTTCTCATACCGAATGCCTTGTTTGGCACAATAAATTTGAAATTCATTAGAACACTATTCACCTCCATTATCACTTCTTAAATATTTCAAAATTCACCCTTTTCTCACTGTACGAGAACATGAAATGATTTAAAAGTACTAAACACATCACTTTCACTCTTCAAACAATAACATCATACCTTCCTTAAAATATCATAAATATAAATGACAAAATAAGGGGCTCTACCAAGAGAAATCATCTCTATTTGACCACACACATTAGAATGTTCAAGTTCAAGTATCTGAGTCTTCTTCTTGTGAGTTGATACAAAAGAAACCCTCTATTGTTTTCTAGCCAAGTGTTTTCGCATCAAATTGAGGAAAATAATTTTTCTTCAGAAACTCTAGCCCCTTCTCACTTATGTGTCTCAATCTCCTAAGCTACAAATCAACTGTGAGAGTTGTAGAGGTATTATTAACCTCCCAATGAATCAGACTAGATGTAGTCCTATAAAGAATATTGTACTGCTACCCTTTAGAAACCACTAAAGATCCTTTCACCATTTTTCATAAGGCATATGAAAATTGTAAAACATAACACTCATTGTCCAACACACCTGTCGATATCAAATTCAATCTTAAATCAAGAATATGATGCACATTTTTCAAAACAAGTTTGCAACCAAAATTGGTCACAATATGTGCATCAACATAACCAATAATTTAAGAAGTACCATTGTTGCCCATCTCACGACATCTAGATCAACTGTCACGTAAGTGTTGAAGAAATTTCTACATAGGGTAGCATGAAATGATGTGCTAGAATCAATCACCCAACTAGTATCACCAAGTATGATTAGTGCATCTTCTCTTACAACATTGACAACACCCTTATTGTCAACCCCTTTACCATCTCTTAGATCTTTCTTGTATTTGTAAGTGTTTTGCTTCTTATGGCCAATTTTATCACAATAAAAACATTTAAAGGTCTTGTTTCTTGATTTAGACCTTCCTCCACTCTTTCTCTTCCACCTCAACACTCTTCCACAAGAACTACCTGTTGGGCCCTTTGGGCCCCCACCCAAGCTCCGAAAACCATTGTTGGACCCTTTGGGCCTCCAAAAGGGACTTTAAACAACCAAAGGAAACTCACAATAGGTGTCACGGGCCTCTCTTAATCTAAAAGCTAGCTCAAGGAATAAGGCTTTCCCATTAGCCTATATACAAGTCACCAACAACCTCTACGATTGATGTGAGACAAACCCAACAACTCCCCTTCACACATCGGGAGTGGCCCGAAACCATCATCGTCTAACACACTCCCCTTAAATCAGACGGCACCCACCTAGCAAACTCCTCTTCAAATCATCAGATGGAACCCATGAAGGAGACAACAACAATCGGCATAGGCAAACCTCACTCGAACTTGGCTCTAATACCACTTGTTGGGATTGTAACACACAGAATCCCTAAACTCCTTGATATGCAATAATAAGTACACAAATCACTCCAATTGGGAAATCCTCGCGCTTTCCAATTAGGAACAACTCACAATTTCTAACTGGAACACACTCCAATTAGGAAACTCACAATTCACAATTAAAACAACACTCTCAATTGTGTACTCTCTTTAATTCAGTTCTGTTCTATTTCACTCACAATACAACTACATATATACAGGGAAAGAAAACCAGCCTCGTAAATACCAAGAGCCAAATACTAAATACTCATCGTCTTCAACAATTCTTCTCGAATTTCTCGTACCTCTTGGAATAAATCCATGTCTTTACAATTCCCCATGTAGTTGCATGTCTTCTCACATCCATCGTATGATGAGGGACCCCAACAATTCTTCCCTTCCGAATCATACGGAACACACTAGGGTTGGTTTCAGCATCCTTCATATGGAAAAGAGATACACCCCTTCTCGACCCATGTGAAAAACTCCTCTTCCGACTCATGTGGAATGCACTTTATCTCCCTTGATTGGAACTTCTAGCACATCTCCCCCACCCTCTTGGGGAAAGAATTACGACTTTACTTTTCATCATTTAGGATCAACTTCTCTTCAAACATCTTTACTAACCCATCCACTCGGGTTTCGGAAAATAGCTTATTTTCATCTTCCAACTTGACAACAACTTTCCTTCTATCATGAGTATGATCATTACCAAGAATCTTATTACTGAATTCCATTTCTACCTCAGTATGATCAACCCGTCGATGCCATGCTTGCTTAGGAGGCCCATCAAGAGTACTTCCACTCTTGACATATCGAAATAATGTCCTGTACAAGCTGCCATATTTTTCCCCTTTTGCAATGATAAGTGCACCCTTGGATAACGTCCATACTCCTCTAGCAAATTGAGAACTATTGCCAATATCATCCAACTTGCCCAAAGACAATATATTTTCCTTCAAGCTTGGAATATGTCTCACATTCTTCAAAAATAATTTGTGACCCAAACTAGTCACCATATGCACATCTCCCATGCCAACAACACGTGATGTATTACCATTTCTCATCTTCACCATTCCCAAATTTTCTGATTTATAGGTAGTGAAGAGCTCTCTACATGATGTTGCATGAAAGGAAGCTCCAGAATCTACAATCCAACTTGAATTATCTGTCTTACGAAAGCACTCATCATTATAAGAAGTAAAAAGTACTAAGTCATTTCCATAATTAATAGAATTGACTTCATCATTTTCTTGTTCTTGGTCCTTTTCCTTGTCATGTTGCATATCCCTTGTTAATTTTTTGTAATACCTTTTTATGTGATCAACCTTGTTACAATAGAAGCACCTTATCACCTTTCTTCCATTATTTGTCTCCTTGAACCCACTCTTGCTCTCCTCAGAAACCAAGGCTTGCTCCCTTCAAGATGAAGTTGATATTGCTGACTTTCTTCTTAGCTCCTCTAACAAGAGTGATGTCGTAACAGAGTTTAAGTCAAGTTCAAAAACATGAATCGAACTCATAATTAAATTGTCCCATGAGCCTGGCATTGAACAGAGAAGTAAGGTGGCTTGTTCTTCCTCATCAACCTTT